>SJYT01052670.1:4959-29523 GCA_006410635.1 Cephalophus harveyi | reverse complement strand
TAGGTTACAGTCCACGGGGTCGCAAAGAGTCGGACACGACCTGTCTCTTATACACATCTTTATTTTTCTGTGAAACATATATTATTTTTAATTTAAACTATTTTAAAGGGAAAATTAAAGCATCTTTACATGACTTCAAAGTATATTGTATATTTTTATTATTTTCTAATTGATGTGCAGTAAGAAAATATCTTTGTCATTTAACAAATCAAGGTACTGTGAACTATTTTTTTAGAAATGTATTACCCAGGGTAAAAATATGTTTCAACATAAAATCTTTCCCAGTGAGTTTTTTTGATACTTCTTCTTAGTTCTCAATAGAATATAATATTTATCTTATAAGGAATGGAAGGCATATCACTGCAGCAATAGGGTACTATACAAGATGCACTTTCTCCTATTCCCCTTTTTCCAGGCATTAATATTTTTAATACTGCTAATGATTTAACATTTTAAATGACACCACCAATTCCAAAAGTAATAATTAAAAGATGAATCTCAAAGGAGCTGGATGTGTAGAAAATTAATATATGTCACTGCCATATATTTAGTACCATTTGTCCCATTAGGCCTTATGATCTTGAGCATATATATGAACAAAATTTATTTGATTAGAAAAACCATTACCCCTCCTGAATGTAGTTATATCAATTCTTCTGTAGTTTATTTCATGTACATATATGGAAAACTTTGGTATGAAAAGGAAACATCCTAAAGTACTAACCTATGGTGATAATACATTTTATGGAACAGTATTACAGTGATTTGTAACTATGGGTGGATCATTACTTGTCATATTCTCTGAATGAAGAAACCAAACTATGGTGAATTTGGCACTTTTACCCCCAAATTCCACAAATAGTTATTCCTATCTCTAGCTGAAATCACATTTCATAAAATATCCAGTACTTTAATTCTACTTATTTTGGAAAACTTCATCATCATTATTATATATTTTTAACTTACTTTATAGGAAATTATGTCTTATATGTGGTAGAACTTACATGTAAATTTAAAAAAGGAAATGTAACATAAATAATAACAACAGACTGGTTCCAAATAGGAAAAGGAGTACATCAAGGCTGGATATTGTCACCCTGCTTATTTAATTTATATGCCGAGTACATCATGAGAAACGCTGGGCTGGATGAAGCACAAGCTGGAATCAAGATTGCTGGGAAGAATATTAATAACTTCAGATATGCAGATGACACTATCTTTATGGCAGAAAGTGAAGAGGGACTAAAAAGCCTCTTGGTGAAAGAGGAGAGTGAAAAAGTTGGCTTAAAGCTCCACATTCAGAAAACGAAGATCATGGCATCTGGTCCCATCACTTCATGGGAAATAGATGGAGAAACAGTGGAAACAGTGCCAGACTTTATTTTTTGGGCTCCAAAATCATTGTGGGTGTTGACTGCAGCCATGAAATTAAAAGACGCTTACTCCTTGGAAGAAAAGTTATGACCAACCTAGATAGCATATTCAAAAGCAGAGACATTACTTTGCCAACAAAGGTCCGTCTAGTCAAGGCTATGGTTTTTCCTGTGGTCATGTATGGATGTGAGAGTTGGACTGTGAAGACAGCTGAGCACCAAAAAATTGCTGCTTTTGAACTGTGGTGTTGGAGAAGACTCTTGAGAGTCCCTTAGACTGCAAGGAAGTCCAACCAGTCCATCCTAAAGGAGATCAGTGCTGGATGTTCATTGGAAGGACTGATGTTGAAGCTAAAACTCCAATACTTTGGCCACCTCATGCTAAGAGTTGACTCATTGGAAAAGACCCTGATGCTGGGAGGAATTGGGGGGAGGAGGAGAAGGGGACGACCGAGGATGAGATGACTGGATGGCATCACTGATTCCATGGACATGAGTTGGGTAAACTCCAGGAGTTGGTGATGGACAGGGAGGCCTGTCGTGCTGCAATTCATGGGGTCGCAAAGAGTCGGACATGACTAAGCAAGTGAACTGAACTGAACTGAACATAAATAATATACAATTATTGAGGTGAGATAGGATCGTCATTTAGTCTCTAAATCATGCCTGACTCTTTGCAACTCCATGGACTGTACCCAAACAGGCTCCTGCATCCATGGAATCCTCCAGGCAAGAAAACTAGAGTGGATTGTCATTTCCTTCTCCATGAGTTAGGATATTGATTATTAAAATAGATATCAGTTCAGTTTAGTTGCTCAGTTGTGTCTGATAAACATGTTATAACTTCCTATCCAACTGTCCAGATACAGTCACTTCAAAGCACCACAACCATGAAACTCCACACACTTTCATAAGAAGAGAGAAACTTGAAAATATGGGCATAGAAGTACTAAAATGCAAATAAAAATGAGCCAAAATAACAATATCATTTAACATAATTAGAAAATAGAATTTAAGAAGAAAAGGAGCAAAAGAGCTGAGAATAATGTAAAGCTCTTTTTAATTTTAGAGTCATCGTAGTTTTGTAGTTTAAATAGCTACTTTGGCAATAGTAATAGTACTAGATTCATCCAACCTTGTCCAGTTAAGAACCCCACTTGGTCTCAGTATTTTTATCTATAAAAAGTATCACAGCTCCATCTCCATTGTAAATTTGAGATAAATGAGTTAACCTGACAAAAATCTCACAGAATGCAGTTGACATATATTGAGCAGTATGGATAAACTTTTACAATAGTAATTGTGTTTATGTGCAATCACAGAGTCATGTCTGACTCCTTGTGACCCCATGGACTGCAGCATGCCAGGATCGTCTCTCCTCCACAATATTCTAGAGTTTGCTCAAATTCATGTCCGTTGAGTAGGTGATGGTGTATAGCCATCTAACCCTCTGCTGCCCCCTTCCCCTTTTGCCTCCAAACTTTGCCAGCATCAGAGCCTTTTCCAATGAGTCTACTCCTTACATCAAGTGGCCAAAGTATTGGTTCTTCAGCTTCAGCAACAGTCCTTCCAATGAATATTTAGGGTTGATTTCCTTTAGGATGGACTGGTTTGATCTCCTTCCAGTCCACGGGACTCTCAAGACTCTTCTCCAACACCATAGTTCAAAAGGATCAGTTCCTTAGACTCAGGCTTGTTCATGGCCCAACTCTCACATCCATACATGACTGCTGGAAAAAATATAGCTTGGACTAAACGGACCTTTGTGAGCAAAGTGATATCTTCACTTTTTAATACACTGTCTAGGTTTGTCATAGCTTTCCTACCAAGGAGTAAACATCTTTTAATTTCATGGCTGCTGTCACCATCCACAGAGATTTTGGATACCAAGAAAATAAAATCTGTCACTGCTTATCTTTCCCCCATCTATTTACCATTAAGGGATGATGGGACCAGATCCCATAATCTTAGTTCCTTTTTTTTTTTTTTTCGAATGTTGACTTTCAAGGCAACTTTTGAACTCTCCTGTTCACTCTCTTCAAGAATCTCTTTAGTTCCTCTTCACTGTCTTCCACTAGAGTGGCATCATCTGCACATATGAGGTTGTTGATATTTTTCCCGGCAACCTTGATTCCAGATTGTGATTGATTCAACCTGGCATTTCACATGATATACACTGCATAACTAAAGTGGACTGCAAAGGGTGAATTTAACTCAGATGACTATTATATCTATATAGTAGGATCTTCCCTGGTGGCTTAGAGGTTAAAGCGTCTGCCTCCAATGTGGGAGACCCGGGTTTGATCCCTGGGTCGGGAAGATCCCCTGGAGAAGGAAATGGCAATCCACTCCAGTATTCCTGCCTGGAGAATCCCATGGACAGAGAAGCCTAGTAGGTTACAGTCCACGGGGTCGCAAAGAGTCGGACACGACTGAGTGACTTCACCTCACCTCACTGTGGGCAAGAATCCATTAGACGAAATGGAGTAGCCATCATAGTCAACAAAAGAGTCCAAAATGGAGTACTTGGATGCAATTTCAAAAATGACAGAATTTTCTCTGTTCGTTTCCAAGGCAAAGCAGAAATATTATGGTAATTCAAGCCTAAGCCCTGACCAGTAATGCTGAAGAAGCTGAAGTTGAATGTTTCCATGAAAACCTACAAGATCTTTTAGAACTAACACCCACAAAAGATATCCTTTTCATTATAGGGGACTGGAATGCAAAAGTAGGGAGTCAAGAAACACTTGGCATAACAGGCAAATTTGGCCTTGGACTACAGAATGAAGTAGGACAAAGACTAATAGAGTTTTGCCAAGAGAATGCACTGGTCATAACCAAGCATCATTTTCCAACAACATAAGAGAAGATTCTACACATGGACATCACCAGATGGTCAACACCGGAATCAGATTGATTACATTCTTTGCAGCCAAAGGTGGAGAAGCTCTATGCTATCAGCAAAAACAAGACCAGGAGCTGACTGTGGCTCAGATCATGAACTCCTTATTGCCAAATTCAGACTCAAATTGAAGAAAATGTAGAAAGCCACTAGACCATTCAGGTATGACCTAAAGCAAATCTCTTATGATTATACAGTGGAAGTGAGAAATAGATTTAATTTAAGTGAGTAGTTCTGATAGAGTATCTGATGAACTATGGATGGGGGTTCATGACGCTGTAGAGGAGACAGGGATGAAGACCATCGCCAAGAAAAAGAAATGCAAAAAAAAAAAAAAAAAACCACAAAATGGCTGTCTGAGGAAGTCTTGCAAATAACTGTGAAGAGAAGAGAAGTGAAAAGCAAAGGTGAAAAGGAAAGCTGTACACATTTGAATTCAGAGTTCTAAAGAATAGCAAGGAGAGATAAGAAAGCCTTCCTCAGGCATCAGTGCAAGGAAATGGAGGAAAATAATAGAATGGGAAAGGTTAGAGATCTCTTCAAGAAAATTAGAAATAACAAGGGAATTTTTCATGCAAAGATGGGCTCAATAAAGGAGAGAAATTGTACAGACATACAGACACGAAAGATGTTAAGAAGGGTGGCAAGAATACACAGAAGAACTAAACAAAAAAAGATATTCATGACCCAAATAATCATGATGGTGTGATCACTCACCTAGAGCCAGACATCCTGGAATGTGAAGTCAAGTGTGCCTTAGGAAACATCACTACGAACAAAGCTAGTGGAGGTGATGGAATCCCAGTTGCAAAACCTAAAAGATGATTCTGTGAAAATGTTGCACTCAATATGCCAGCAAACTTGGAATACTCAGCAGTGGCCACAGAACAGGATAAGATCAGGTTTCATTCCAATCCCAAAGAAGGCAATGCCAAAGTATGTTCAATCTACTGCCCAATTGCACTCATTTCCTGCCAGTGAGGTAATGCTCAAAATCCTTCACGATAGTCTTCAACAGTATGTGAGCCTAGAACTTCCAGATGTTCAAGCTTGATAAAGAAAAGGCAGAGAAACCAGAGAACTAATTGCCAACATATGTTGGATCATAGGAAAAATAAGAAAATTAAATAAAAAATCTACTTCTGCTTCATTAACTATGTTAAAGTCTTGGACACTGTAGATCACAACAAACTGTGGAAAATTCTCAAAGAAATGGGAATAACAGACCACCTGACCTGCCTCTTGAGAAATCTGTATGCAGGTAAAGAAGCAACAGTTAGAACTGCACATGGAACAACAGATTGGTTCTAAATAGGAAAAGGCATATGTCAAGGCTGTATATGGTCACCCATATACAGCATATGGGTGACAAGCATAAACATATGCTTGTTTAACTTATATGCAGAGTACATCATGAGAAAGGCTGAACTGGATGAAGTACATGCTGGAATCAAGATTGCCGGGAGAAATATCAATAGCCTCAGATATGCAGATGACACCACCCTTATGGCAGAAAGTGAAGAAGAAATAAGGAGCCTCTTGATGAAAGTGAAAAAGGAGAGTGAAAAAGCTGGCTTAAAACAACATTCAGGAAACTAAAATCATGGCATTTAGTTCCATCACTTCATGGCAAATAGATGGGGAAATAGTGGAAATATTGCTAGACTTTATTTTTTTTGGCTCCAAACTCACTGCAGATGGTGACTGCAGCCATGAAGTTAAAAGATGCTCTCTCCTTGGAAGAAAAGTTTTGACCAATCTAGACAAAATATTAAAAAGCAGAGACATCACTTTACCAACAAAGGTCTGTCTAGTCAAGGCTATGGTTTTTCCAGTAGTCATGTATGGATGTGAGAGTTGGGCTGTAAAGAAAGCTGAACACTGAAGAATTGATGCTTTTGAACTGTGGGAAGCTGGATAAGACTCTTGAGAGTACCTTGAGCTGCAAGGAGATCCAACCAGTCCATCCTAAGGGCGATCACTTCTGAATATTCATTGGAAGGACTGATTTGATGCTGAAACTCCAATACTTTGGCCACCTGATGCGAAGAACTGACTCATTGGAAAAAACCCTGATGCTGGGAAAGATTGAAGGCAGGAGAAGAAGGGGACGACAGAGGATGAGATGGTTGGATGGCATCACTGACTCAATGGACATGAGTTTGAGTAAACTCCGGGAGTTGGTGATGGACAGGGAGGCCTGGTGTGCTGCAGTCCATGGGGTCACTAAGAGTGGGACATGACTGAGCGACTGCACTGAACTGAACGCTGCATAGGGGTTACACAAACAGAGTGACAATATATAGCCTTGTCGTTCTCTTTTCCCAATTTTCCAAACTTTGGACCAGTCGAGTTCCATGTTGCTGTGAAGTCTTTCAGTCCTGTCTGACTTTTTGTGACCACATGGACTGTCGTCTGCCCGGTTCCTCAGTCCATGGGATTTCCCAGGCAAGTATAATGGACTGGGTTTTATTTCTGTTCTATATCATGCCTATCATTGAATGAAATGTTCCCTTGATGTCATCAGTTCTCTTGAAGAGATTTCTAGACTTTCCCATTCCATGGTTTTCCTCTATTTTTTTTCTTGCATTGTTCATTTAACGAGGGTCTTGTTATGTCTCCTTGCTCTTCTCTGGAATGCTGCATTCAGGTGGGTATATCTTTCCCTTTCTCCCTTGCCTTTGCTCCTCTTCTTTCTTCAACTGTTGTAAGGCCTCCTCAGACAACCACTCTGCCTTTTTGTATTTCTACTCCTTTGAGATTGTTTTGGCCACTGCCTCCTGTAAAATGTTACATATCTTCATCCATAATTGTGTTTTTACATATTATACATTATATTATTTTGTTATCATATAATAAGTAGAAAAAATTAGTATAGGTACCATGTCGTATGTATCATATTTTATAAAAATAAAATTTACTTGAATTATTATAAATCCAATGTGTATTAAAAATGCATCAGTGGAATACTTATGGCAAATATTCTGTAAGTAGACAAAAGCCTCATTTTCTATGCATGTTTATGTTTATAATTTGTTACTATCTTATTATCCTACAAACAGAAGAAAAATATGTTCCTGAATATTCACAAAATGTACATTGAAATACAGGTGCAAAATTTCTCAACAACTCTTATCATATAGAATCCAACTATGTATAAAAAGAATTAGACACCATGACCAAGTGGGATTTAGCCCAGATATTCAAGGGTGATTCAATGTTTAAAATCAATTACTGTAATCCATCACATCAACAGACTTAAAAAGAAAATCACATTTTCACATCAGTAGCTGAAGAAAAAGCATCTGACAAAATTCAGCACTCATTCATGATAGAAACTCTCAGTAAACTATGAATAGAAGAAAATTTCCTCAACCTAGTGAAGAACAGCTACAAAAACCTATAGCTAGCATTATTCTTAATGTTTAGGCTAGAAGCTTCCCTCCTAGGATCTAAGGTACAAGGCATCCTTATATGTTCTCTTTAATATTGTACTGGAAGTTTTAACCAATGTAATGTTTCAGCTAATGCAACAGGAGAAGAAAAGGAAATAAAAGGAATACAGATTGGGAAGAAAAACATAAAGTTGTTATTGTTTATAGATGACATATTCATCTATGTGAAAGTTCCAAAAGTATTGACCAAAAAACCTCTTTGGGACTAAAAAGTTTTGTAGCAGGGTTGTAGTATGTAAGATCAATAGGCAAAAGTCAATTCTTTTCCTATGTATCAGCAATGAACAAGTATAATTTGAAATTAAAAACATAATACAGTTTACATGATCACATTCAAAGATAAATATTTCAGTGGATATCTAACAAAATGCATCAGTGGAATACTTATGGCAAATATTCTGTAAGTAGACAAAAGCCTCATTTTCTATGCATGTTTATGTTTATAATTTGTTACTATCTTATTATCATACAAACAGAAGAAAAATATGTTCCTGAATATTCACAAATGTTTCTTAATATTTTAATATATATTTCTTAATATATTCAGAATATTCTTAATATTCTGTATTAAGAAAACTATAATACTCTGATAAATCAAAGAACTCTATAGATAAATATTTCATATTCACTGATAAAGAGTCTCACTATTATCAAGACGTTAATTATTCTCAACTTGATTAATAGATTCAATGCAATCTCAACAAAAGTTCCAGCAAGTTACTTTGAGAGTATCTCTAAACTGCTCCTGAAGTTAACATGAAGGGGCACAGACCGGATATGACAGCTCAGGATTGGAGCAGAGGAACAAAGCTGGATGACTGATACTACCTGACTTCAAGGCTTAATATTTTGCTATATGATGCAGGGAGCTCAAACCACTGCTCCGTGATATCCTAGAGGGGTGAGATAGGGTTGGGAGGGAGGTTTAAGAGGAAGGTAATATATGTATTCCTTGACTGATTGACTGATTCATGTTGACATGTGGCAGAAACCAACACAATATTGTAAAGCAATTATCGTCCAGTTAAAAATGAATAAATTTAAAAAGACAACATATAATTAAGCAATACGGTGCAGTATTGGTGAAAGAATCCACATATAGATCAGTAGAACAGAATAGACAGCCAGAAATAGACCCACATTAACATAGTCAGCTGATCTTTGACAGAGCACCATACAAAGACATTGCATTGTACTTGACTGTCTTCCCCCTGCTGTCCTTTTTATCCCCACGGCTCATTTATTTCATAGCTGGAAGTTTGCACATCTTTATTTTCCTCCCCCTTCTCACACATTCCATACCTCCATTCCCTCTAGCAACAAACTGTTTGCTTTTTCAATATGAAACCCTGTTCCTTTTTTTGTGTTTGCTCTTTTTTTTTTTTTTTTTGATATTTCCTGTAAGTGAAATAATATGATATTTGTCTGATTTATGTCACTTAGCATAATATCCCCCAGGTACATCCATGTTGTCTCAAGTGGTTGAATTTCCTTCCTTCTCATGGTTGAAGAAAATTGCAAGTATCCAATGGAATGTTATTTCACATCTTTATCTAATGTTCAGCTATGAATGTCCATCTTGATTATGTTGATATTAATATAAAATAATTGGTCAGTAATGAGAGGAAAATTAATAGAAAATACTTCATATTTATATATAAACTTTACAATTATTCAAAACTATTGAAAGTTATCTTATTCATAATGGGAATGACAGGGAAATATGTTTGAAATTGGTGGTGAGTTTTAATATCAGGAAATAAATTAAAAACATAATTATTTTTACTCTAAGAAACAAGTAAATTTATTCTATGTAAAATACATATTTATTCGGTTTTATAACTATGTACACAAATGAAAAAAAAATCCTCTTTTATACAGATATACTAGTGTTGAGGTTGTCACTTGTTTGTGATTGCATTATTTTTTCCTCTGTTCAGTTTTTTACATTACCCAGTAATTTTACAGCATCCTCTTGGTTCAGAAAAACTTTTCCCTAGGAGTTGCTGTTTCCTTATATACTTTGTTTTAACTCCTCAAATGTGACATTTATCTAGAATACACTTAGATGGACAGTGAAAATACAGCTTATTTGTTAAAATTGCTTTAATTTTCTTCATGCATTGAAGAAGCAAACAGGAAACAAAAAACATTTTCAGTAAGATATTATTGGGTTAATCCCTTGCCTCTTTAGATTACTTAATACATTTTGGTTAAGTGATCAGCTTTTGAGATATTCTGTGTAAAATCTTTCTCTTGTCCAAAACACTATCTGCGTTCCTAAAGAATTGTGGCCAATTTTAAGCTACTGATATGAGCTTATGAACAAGAAGTTAGAAAAACATACCTATAGTTAGCTCCAACCTAGTAAAATGTAAATGTCAGAGAAGAGAAGGTTTAGTTCAGAATCATAAGGTTAACAGTTACAGTAAGCCACTATCTTTTGGAAATAGTCTCAAATTTTCAGACTTCATCATATTCCCTGCTCTTCCCCTAGCTGATAGCTAAGGAGATAAAGGAAGGTCTGCCAATCTTTCAAATCACCAGATTTATTGTCTAGTGATGAGGGTGGAAGGTGGACAACTGCAAGGTTAAGTTTAATTTTTTCACGTCAACCTATCCTCAAAATGTGAACATTCAAATGAAAAAGACTTTTTAATACAAATGCCTTGGTTTTCATATCTGAGAGTGCCCTGCTTCTGGAGGCTCTAGTCACAACAAGGCCCCTTGATCAAAAGGTCATTCTTTATTCTGATGGCATCCATATAATGACTTTTAATGCTGTGTTAAGTATTTAGCTTGAATATTAGGAAATAAACCAGCATTGAGATGCACATTATGCAGTCTGATCTCTCTTCAGACTTGGTCAAGGTGTATGCAACTCTGATATAAGATATAAAAGTTGGTTCCCTTTTATATCTTACTAGAAATATGGTCACCTATGAGTCTTGATCATGCTCTCCATCGAGCCACCGTGAAAGTCTGTGCAGTGCCTTCTTGTGGGGTCACCAAGATCTTTGCTGTGTCAGGAAAAATGCAGGACTTTTCTCAACTTGGTGTCATATTACATACTATGTGGACATGAGGGTTAGTTCGCCCCTCTATCTCTGAATGATCTTGCTGTGAAGGTTGCATCTGCCTTGGGTCCACTCCCTTGATGAGGACTCACCATTCCTCATCTCAGGATTACAATGAGAATGTGAAACAAGTAACTCCTCCATTATGAGTATTTAAAACTCAGAAGTATTGTCACCATGACAAAAACTTGCTATATTCCTTTCGTATCTCTATCTTTTTTCCTTACAAAAGCACAGGAAATGAGAAGGAAGTCATTTTTGTTTAACTTTTATTTGTTCCACTTTGGATGCATGATTCTTTCTATCAGTTCAGTTCAGATCAGTTCAGTCGCTAAGTCCTGTCTGACTCTCTGCGACCCCATGAATCGCAGCATGCCAGGCCTCCCTGACCGTCACCAACTCCCGGAGTTCACTCAAACTCACGTCCATTGAGTCGGTGATGCCATCCAGCTATCTCATCGTCTCTCATCCCCTTCTCCTCCTGTCCCCAATCCCTCCCAGCATCAGGGTCTTTCAAATGAGTCAACTCTTTGCATGAGGTGGCCAAAGTACTGGAGTTTCAGCTTCAGCATCAATCCTTCCAAAGATATCCCAGGGCTGATCTCCTTCAGAATGGACTGGTTGGATCTCCTTGCAGTCCAAGGGACTCTCAAGAGTCGTCTCCAACACCACAGTTCAAAAGCATCAACTCTTCAGCGCTCAGCTTTCTTCACAGTCCAACTCTCACATCCATACATGACCACTGAAAAAAACCATAGCCTTGACTAGACGGACATTTGTTGACAAAGTAATGTCTCTGCTTTTGAATATGCTATCTAGGTTGGTCATAACTTTTCTTCCAAGCAGTAAGCATCTTTTAATTTCATGGCTGCAATCACCATCTGCAGTGATTTTGGATCCCAGAAAAATAAAGTCTGAGACTGTTTCCACTGTTTCCCCATCTATTTCCCATGAAGTGATGGGACCAGGTGCCATGATCTTCGTTTTCTGAATGTTGAGCTTTAAGCCAACTTTTTCACTCTCCTTTCTGACTTTCATCAAGAGGCTCTTTAGTTCCTCTTCACTTTCTGCCATAAGGGTAGTGTCATCTGAATATCTGAGGTTATTGATATTTCTCCTGGCAGTCTTCATTCCAACTTGTGCTTCTTCCAGTCCAGCGTTTCTCATGATGTACTCTGCATATAAGTTAAATAAGCAGGGTGACAATATGCAGCCTTGTTATACTCTTTTTCCTATTTGGATCCAGTCTATTGTTCCATGTCCAGTTCTAACTGTTGCTTCCTTACCTTCATATAGGTTTCTCAAGAGGCAGGTCTATGTTTTACTGAGATATAATACATATATTAAAAAATTTCACATAACTTAAATGAACCATTTTAAGTGTTGTAATTATTAAATTTTAGTATAATAAAATGCACAAAGTTATGCAATCATCAACAGTTTTCAATTCCAGAATATTTTTATTATCCCAAAAGAAACACTATAAATATTGTCACTCATGCCCTCCTATCTCAGAGAAATACTAATCTACTGTCTGTATGGATTCATCTATTCTGATTATTTCCTATAAATAAAGTGTCACCCTCGTGCCTGAGTGCTTTCACTTAGCAAAACTGTTTCTAAGTTTGTTCATGTTTTCATTATTAGTCTGGATGTAGTGAACACAATGAAAAATTGTAGATGTTTGAGATGACTGGATGCCTCATACTTTGCTGATGTGAATATTCAACAATGCAGCTCCTGTAGAAAATAGTTTGGCCATTCCACAGAACATTAAAAATACAGTTATGTTACCTACAATTTCACTCCTGGATATATATCCACTAGAATTGAAGTCATGTTACACAAAATCTTGGACATGAATATTCACAGCAGTATTATTCATAAGAACAACAAAAAAAGAGGAAACAATGTAAATATCCATTAACTGATGATAAAGGGATTCCCTGGTGACTCAGACAGTAAAGAGTCTGCTCGCAGTTTGGGAGACCCAAGTTCTATACCAGGGTTGGGAAGATCACCTGGAGAAGGAAATGGCAATGATGAATGAAGGAACTGATGAATGGATGAAAAATTGTGGCATAGCGACACAACGGAATGCTACTGAGCCATTGTTGTTGTTGCTCAGTCACTAAGTCGTGTCCAACTCTTTGTGACCCCATGGATGGCAGCACGCCAGGCCTCCCTGTCCATCACCAACTCCCAGACTTCACGGAAACCCAAGTCCATCAAGTCAGTGATGCCATCCAACCATCTCAATCTCTGTTGTCCCCTTCTCCTCCAGCCTTCAATCTTTCCCAGCATCAGGGTCTTTACCAATGAGTCTGTTCTTTGCATCAGGTGGCCAAAGTATTGGAGTTTCATCTTCAGCATCCGTCCTTCCAGTGTATACTCAGGACTGATCTCCTTTAATATGGACTGGTTGGATCTCCTTGCAGTCCAAGGGACTCTCAAGAGTCTTCTCCAACACCACAGTTCAAAAGCATCAATTCTTTGGTGCTCAGCTTTCTTTATACTCCAACTCTCACATCCATCCATACATGACTACTGGAAAAACCATACCTTTGACTAGATGGACCTTTGTTGGTAAAATAATGCTCTGCTTTTTAATATACTGTTTGTCATGGCTTTACTTCCAAGGAGTACACATCTTTTAATTTCATGGCTGCAGTCACCATCTGCAGTGATTTTAGAGGGCAAAAAATAAAGTCTGTCACTGTGTCCATTGTTTCCCCATCTATTTTCCATGAAGTGATGGGACTGAATGCCATGATATTGTTTTATGAATGTTGAGTTTTAAGGCAACTTTTTCACTCTTCTCTTTCACTTTTATCAAGAGGCTCTTTAGTTCTTCTTCACTTTCTTCCATAACAGTGGTGTCATCTGTGTATCTGAGGTTATTGATATTTCTCCCAGAAATCTTGATTCCATCTTGTGCTGCATCCTGCCTGGCATTTTGCATGATGTACTCTGCATGTAAGTTATATAAGCAGGATGATAAAATACAACCTTGACATACTCCTTCCCTGTTTGGAACCAGTCTATTCCATGTCCGGTTCTACCTGTTGCTTCTTGACCTGCATACAGGTATCTCAGGAGAGAGGTAAGGTGGTCTTGTAGTCCCATCTCTTTAAGAATTTTCCACAGTTTGTTGTGATCGACACAGTCAAAGGCTTTGGTATAGTCAACGAAGAAGAAGTAGATGATTTTCTGGAACTCTCTTGCATTTTTGATGGTCCAACGAGTGCTGCTAATTTGATGTCTTGTTCCTCTGCCTTTTCTAAATCCAGTTTGAAACTGGAAGTTCACGGTTCACATACTGTTGAAGCCTGGCTTGGAGCATTTTGAGCACTACTTTGCCAGGGTGTGAAATGAGTGCAATTGTGTGGTAGTTTGAGCATTCTTTTGCATTGCCTTTCTTTGGAATTGGAATGAAAACTGAACTTTTCCAGTCCTGTGGCCATTGCTAAGTTTTCCAAATTTGCTGGCATATTGAGTGCAGCACATTTCACAGCATCATCTTTTAGTATTTGAAATAACTGAACTGGAATTCCATCACCTTCACTAGCTTTGTTTTGTAGTGATGCTTCCTAAGGCCTACTTGACTTTGCATTCCAGGATGTCTGGCTCTAGGTGAGTGATCATGATTATCTGGGTCATGAAGATCTTTTTTGTATAGTTCCTCTGGCATTCAAGACTTCTCTGGTGGCTCAGACAGTAAAACATCTGCCTACAATGCAGGAGACCCAGGTTCAATCCCTGGGTCGGGAAAATCCTCTGGAGAAGGAAATGCAACCCACTCCAGTATTCTTGCCTGGAAAATCCCATGGTTGCGATCCCATAGTCCATGGGGTTGCAAAGAGTCAGACACAACTGAGCAAATTCAGTTTCTTTCTGTCTATTCTTGCCGCCTCTTCTTAATATCTTCTGCTTCTGTGAGATCTGTAGCATTTCTGTCCTTTATTGTACCCATCTTTCCATGAAATTTTCCCTTGGTATCTCTAATTTTCTTAAAGGTATCTCTAGTCTTCCCCATTGTGTTTCTTTTCTCTGTTTCTTTGAACTGATCCCTGAGGAAGGCTTATTTTATCTTTCCTTGCTATTCTTTGGAATTCCACATTCAGATGGATGTATCTTTGCTTTTCTCCTCTGCCTTTTGTTTCTCTTCTTTTCTCAGCTACTTATAGGGCATCCTCAGAAAACCATTTTTCCTTTTTCCATTTCTTTTTTCTTGGGAATCGTCTTGATCACTGCCT
Organism: Cephalophus harveyi; assembly: GCA_006410635.1. Lineage (NCBI taxonomy): Eukaryota > Metazoa > Chordata > Mammalia > Artiodactyla > Bovidae > Cephalophus > Cephalophus harveyi. The sequence goes on along the minus strand of SJYT01052670.1, from coordinate 14,460 downwards.
CCTGTACAATGTTCTGAACCTCTGTCCACAGTTCATCAGGCATTCTGTCAGATCCAATCCCTTGAATCTATTTGTCACTTCCACTGTATAATCATAAGGTATTTGATTCCATGGACTATGTAGTCCCCATGGGGTCGCAAAGAGTCGGACACAACTGAGCGACTTTCACTCAAATATTAAAGTAATATTAAAGAAAACCACTCGAGTGGTTTTCCTTACTTTCTTTAATTTAAGTCTGAATTTGACAGTAAGGAGTACATGATCTTACTCAAAGTCAGTATCCGGTCTTGTTTTTGCTGATTATATTGAGCATCTCCTTCTTTGGCTGCAAAAAATATAAGCAATCTGATTTCAATATTGATCATCTGTTTTTGTCCATGTGTAGAGTTGTTTTTTCTGTTGTTTGAAGAGGATGTTTGCTATGACCAGTGCATTCTCTTGCCAAAATTCTGTTAGCCTTTGCCCTGCTTCATTTTGTACTCCAAGGTCAAATTTGCCTGTTACTTCAGGTGTCTCTTGACTTCCTACCTTTGCATTCCAGTCCCCTATGATGAAAAGGACATCTTTCTCGGGTATTAGTTCTAGAAGGTCTTGTTGGTCTTCACAGAACCATTCATCTTCAGCTTCTTCAGCACCAGAGGTTGGGGCATAGACTTGGATTACTGTGCTATTGAGTGGTTTGCCTTGGAAATGAACAGAGAACATGCTGTCATTTTTAAGACTGCACCCAAGTAGTGCATACTGGACTTTTTTGTTGACTTTGAGGGCTACTCCATTTCTTCTAAGCGATTCTTGCTCACAGTAGTAGAAATAATGGTCATCTCAATTAAATTTGCCCATTTCAGTCCATTTTAGTTCACTGATTCCTAAAAGTTGATGTATTACTAACAAGACATATATAAAATATATTGCTAACAAGATATATATAACTCAAAGATTATTTTTGAAAGTATTAAATCATGAGAACTGACAGTATAATATGAAACTGAGATATGTAAATATTTAATTCAATAGTGTATGAGAAATAGTACTCTCCCTGAGAGTGGTGTATCAGGTGAGATGCTATATAAAAGGAGACCTTAATTTAACTCAACAATGCATAATTATTTATCAAGGGACAAGCAGGAAAGAGACTGCCATTCCATGCAAGGAGGAAAAATACTTATGAAGAAGGTAAGGCATGATATAGTTTGAAGCTGAGCTGTGGGACATGATACTGGACAGTGTACACTAACAAATCCAATATGGTCTGAACTAAGGGAATGTAGGTTTCATTGTACAAGCTGTGAAAAGTTGTGTATGGAAGAAAAGAAGGGTGGAAGAGAGGAGCTCACTTAGGAGACCATTTACATGTTAAGTTAAAGATGGCTGAGGCATCTAGATAGAGTGTACGTGCATCCTAAGCCCCTTCAGTCATGTCCAGCTCTGTGCGACCTCCATGGGCTGTAGCCCACTATGCTTTATCATCCATGGGATTCTTCAGGCAAGAATACTGGAGTCGGTTGCCATGCCCTCCTCCAGGAAATATTCCCAATCCAGGGATCGAACTGCATCTTTTTGGCTCCTGAATTGCCAGGAAGGTTTTTACCTCTAGCACCACCTTGGAAGACCAGATGGAGAGCATAAAATACTAAAGTTCAGAGAAAAAGTCAGGACTCTAGACACAGATTTAGGGTTCAGTCGTTATTTATTAATTATTGGAGCAACTGTAGCAGAATGCAATTGAATTATTTTGTATTGGGTTGGCCCAAAAGTTTATCTGCGTTTTTCCATACCATCTTCAGTTCAGTTCAGTTGCTCAGTCATGTCTGACTCCTTGCGACCCCATGAATCACAGCACACTAGGCCTCCCTGTCCATCACCAACTCCCGGACTTCGCTCAAACTCATGTCCATCGAGTCGGTGATGCCATCCAGCCATCTCATCCTTTGTTGTCCCCTTCTCCTCCTACCCCCAATCCCTCCCAGCATCAGGGTCTTTCCCAATGAGTCAACTCTTCACATGAGGTGGCCAGCGTATTGGAGTTTCAGCATCAGCCTCATTCCTTCCAGTGAACACCCAGGGCTGGTCTCCTTTAGAATGGACAGGTTGGATCTCCTTGCAGTCCAAGGGACTCTCAAGAGTCTTCTCCAACACCACAGTTCAAAAGCATCAATTCTTTCTGGACCCAGGCTCTGTGCTCCACATGACCAGAGACCCTGGAGACCCTGTTCCCAGAAGCAGGGCCTCAACCCCAGCAGCACCAATACGGCTGATTTCACAGTGGCTGATGGGGCCCTCAGTTGGGCGTCCTCAGTGCATGACCAGCCCCTGAGTGGGGGGCCGAGATGTGTATAAGAGACAGCATCAGGGTCTTTCCCAATGAGTCAACTCTTCACATGAGGTGGCCAGCGTATTGGAGTTTCAGCATCAGCCTCATTCCTTCCAGTGAACACCCAGGGCTGGTCTCCTTTAGAATGGACAGGTTGGATCTCCTTGCAGTCCAAGGGACTCTCAAGAGTCTTCTCCAACACCACAGTTCAAAAGCATCAATTCTTTGGCACTCAGCTTTCTTCACAGTCCAACTCTCACATCCATACATGACCACTGGAAAAACCATAGCCTTGACTAGACACACCTTTGTTGGCAAAGTAATGTCTCTGCTTTGCAGCATGCTATCTAGGTTGGTCATAACTTTCCTTCCAAGGAGTAAATGTCTTTTAATTTCATGACTGCAATTACCATCTGCATTGATTTTGGAGCCCAGAAAAATAAAGTCAGCTACTGATTTCAGTTTCTCTCTCTATTTCCCATGAAGTGATGGGAAATAGTTTTCTTAGTTTTCTGAATGTTGAGCTTTAAGTCAACTTTTTCACTCTCCTCTTTCACTTTCATTAAGAGGCTCTTTAGTTCCTCTTCACTTTCTGCCATAAGGGTGGTGTCATCTGCATATCTGAGGTTATTGATATTTCTCCCGGCAATCTTGATTCCAGCTTGTGCTTTTTCCAGCGCAGTGTTTCTCATGATGTACTCTGCATATAAGTTAAATAAGCAGGGTGACAATATACAGCCTTGACGTACTCCTTTTCCTGTTTAGAACCAGTTTGTTGTTCCATGTCCAGTTCTAACTGTCACTTCCTGATCTGCATATAGGTTTCTCAAGAGGTAGGTCAGGTGGTCTGGTATTCCCATCTCTTTCAGAATTTTCCACAGTTGATTGTGATCCACACAGTCAAAGGCTTTGGCATAGTGGGAACCCAAATGAACATTTTGTCTAGCCCAATATAATGAGATCCACATATATGCAAATATTCACATGCAGTATTTGGGTTTACACATTTTCAGTTTGAATCATTTAGAATTTCAGGGTGTAGAGGAGGAATTTAGAGTCAACATATATAATGAATGCTTAAATAGTCATAGAAAATTTCCCACTCTAATATTTTAAGCCATTTGAAGTTACAATATTATTGACATGAATGTGCAGTACCTAAGATAACAAGCATTTTGTGTTATTTAAAAAATAAAGTGAAGATGTGTGTTTTACACTGGCTCTTGACTTGGTATTACTTTGTTGATAATAGCATTGGGTCCTAGTAGTACTATGTGTACAGTGTCATTCTACAGAAACAATGATTGCTCTGAAAATTTTAGCTAGACTCATCCTATTTTGATTTACATTTTTGTTACCCCTGGGCCTAGAATTTAAATCTGTTGAATTGCAGTTATCCTCTTTCATTGGGGATGCTTAACCATTTTGGCCAGCATTTATATACTCTTAATGTCTTACCACAGTTAATTTGCATGTCTATTTCATATTCCATATTAACTCTTTTGGATGTGTGGAATTCTCTTTCAAGAATTCATTGATGTATAATTCATTAGCGTTCACTTGGAAGCTCCTGTTCTTAAAAGATTTTAGGGAAGATAATTACTGGTACTGAAAGATGGGTTTGGGTATATTTTCTATATTAGGAAATATGCTTTACATTAAAAACTCATCAAATATGCATAATACCTTATTAAGACCATTATTATTATTTACTGGACAAATATATGGAGTTGACTCCCTTTGAATAGTGCAATATACACTTATTAAAGGTATAATGCTTAAGTCCGTTGATACCATATAGCAGTTAACTTGTTTTACTTTATAAAGTGATTTCGTAAATGATTTTGCTGATTAGGGTTTTAAAGAATATAGAAGGGAATTAGGGGAATAATATAAGAAAAAGACTAATGGCCTCATTAAAAACTGTTTTGCAGAAACTGCATGCTCTAAAATGTGAGCAGTAGCAACAATTAGTTGAGCGGATAGGCAAGGAGTTCTGATTCTCTTACGTCACCAGTAAATTCTGCCCGTACATAATTTGTGAGGCATAACCTTACCTGCTAATGACTTTATGATACAGTGAGATAGATTTTTTGCAAGGAAAATCAATAACTTCAGAAAGCATGTAGAAGGTTTTACTTAGACTGCTAATATGATTAATTGTGGGGAAAAAGACATCTATAATTTCTTTAAACCTTTCTTTTACTGGAATAGAACTTCTTTTAAAAAATAAAACCATAGTGACTTCTACTCTAAAGGAGAGAAGAAAGAACTTCTTTTAAAAAACAAAACAACAGACCCAAAATGAAGTCACTTATTATAAGCCACAAGTCACCAAATCAAGACTTACAGGTTTGGTCTCTTTGAAATTAAATCTTGAACTAGTTAATCAGGAATCACGTGGTCAGCCCCTGTAAGGTAATCAGCCCAGTGGACAACTTGCCATCCCCGAAAAGGAAGTGACCTTTGCCACAACCAATCCACCTTTTGCTAGCATAACTTCCTTTTTCCCACTTCCTTCTGTCTCTAAAAGTCTTTCATTTTGTACAGCTCTTTGGAACCTTTTGCTGTCTGCTAGATAGAATGCTATATGATTCATGAATTGTTGAATAAAGCCAGTAAAATATTTTTAATTTACTCAGTTGAATTTTGTTCTTTTCTTTAAAAGTTTTCCAGTGATTTTAGTATAATAGTTGTATGTATATTTTTACATAGTTTTAATAACCACAAATCTATTTTGAAATATTATTGCTAAAGAAATAATATCTACTGTGAGCAAGCCATCACAAAGCTAGCTTCAATTATGAGTAGGTGTAATTTCTGTAGTTGCATAATACAATTTTATATAGATGTTTGTCTGAGTACACGGTACTGTACATTATGTTACTGTGGAGAATTAGTGTATACTTTTGTGGTCTGTGGACTCTCCTCTGCCTGAAAGATGATAGAGGATCTTAGGTTTCCTCAGGCTACTTGCTTCCAGATAGAGCTTTGACTTAAGATCCTCAGGAGGAATTTTAGATGGAGCTAGGGAAAGGAAGTGAAAACTCAATAATGAAAATTATGTTTTTTATTTGCACTTCAATTTCTTGACTCTGTCTGCTGTGAATTATAACTTTACTACCAGTTACATGTAGATTTGGAGGCTGTATGTGTAATGAATATACACATAAGTCTTTAAGTGCTTTTAACTGTGGTTGATCTAACTAAAAATTCATTGCTACCCTTTTTTAAACTCATCTATATTTCTGCCTACACATTCAGTGGAAAAATCACTTTGCATAGACTAGCCTTCTTTTTTGTCCCCACCCTGTATGTGTTTTTATAGACTTAATTAGAATTCAAGGATTCCAATATGAAATATTATCTTAGCCATAAATCTTATGTCTTTTTTCCTGCTTTGCCTTTTGAAGTTCCATTCTCAAGTTTATCTAGTAATAATTGGTGTATCCTTCATTCAGGTCCCTGGAAATCATTCAATGAAGCAGATTGCAATTTTATAATATACTAGCCTTAATGGGGTATTTTTAGACATCCAGAGGAAATGACACATTTCATTAATTTTATTTACATAGCTTTTATGATTCTTGCGCTGATTTTTTTTTTTTCTTACAATCATTTATTTGACTCAATCTATACTCACTGATAGGACTTCCCTGATGGCTCAACGGTAAGGAACCCACTTGCCAATGCAGGAGATGTGGGTTCTATCCCGGGCCTGGAAGATCCTCTGGAGAAGGAAATCACAACTCACTCCAGTGTTCTTGCCTGGGAAATCCCACAGACAGAGGAGCCTGGTGGACTACAGCCCTTGGGTTTGCAAAATAATTGGACACAATTTAGTGACTAAACAACAACATAATCAATAATGGAATGATATTATGGAAACCATAATACTATCAGTCCGTTACAATTTGGCACATATTTATTGAACACTCACCATGTTTTGGTACATTTCTAAGATCAGATAAAACAATGATACATAATGAAAGCTCCATTTCCTATGATGTTTCACTGGTACCTAAAAGAAGGGAAAACAACCACAACAACCATGATAAAGAGATAGATAGCTAAAATATCATGTGATGAATTTAAAAGGAGTAGATAATATGGATAACACTGAAAGAGACTCTGACTAAGCTGCTGCTGCTGCTGCTGAGTCACTTCAGTCGTGTCCGACTCTGTGTGACTAAGCTAGATTTGGTCTAAACTAGAGTGGATTTTGTCCTAGAATAAATGACACCTAAGAAGAGACCTGTATTTCAAGCAGTAAGGGGACAGGTTTGGAGAAAGACAAATATTCTAGACAGAAGAAACAGCATGTACTTCAAACCAGGGTGAAAGAGAGGCTTTTTTAAGTAACTGATAAATGTTACTAAAATATGGAAGACGGGATGAAGATAAAAGTGGTAAGGTAAAGAGGAGCCAGATCATACCATATTTGGATGTCAGCAGATGAGTGATGGGGAGCCACTAAACAGCTTTTTAGATAAGGGGCAACTCAATCAAATGTGTCTCTGGAGTCATCACTCTGTACATAGTATGGAGACTAAATTGGCGGGAGAAAGATTTTATGAGAGGAAAACTGTTGAGGCAATTCAAGTCAAGGATATTAGTTATCTAAATTAGTAAATTTGTTGAAAATTGAGAACTACTGAGCAAAAGAAATTTATATAACTTGGTTAATGAAGGGATAGGAGAAATGTAAGTCAAACACAGTTACCAGAAATTTGTGCTCTTTTCATTTGCTAAAGTGGATGAGATTACCATCATTCTGCTTATGAAACACATTAGGAGGAGCAGATTTTTTTGGAGAAGATAATGAGTTTTCTTTTTAATCAAATAAGTTTAAGGTGATATTGGGGCATCCAAATGAAGGTGTTTAAATGTTTAGCAGGAAATGTATAGGCAAAATATACCAATCAAGGGCTTAGATGAAATTTGCCAAGGAGAGTCTAAATCGAAAGAGAAAAGAAAGGGGGGGGGGAAAGCTAAGAACAGAAAGAAGGAGCAGCTTCAGAAATGTGAACTGAATCAAGACAATTAGTTATTATCAAATCCGAGAAAGAGAATATTCCAATAAGGGGAGCTGCCAGTGCTATTGAGAATTTAAGAAAGATATAACTGAAGTGACCATCTGATTTATTAATGATAAAACTGTTGTTACCTTGCAAGGTTTTAGAGGTTATATTCAAAATGGTAGCCACACTCTAAAGGGTGATCAGAGGGTATGAGGTGAGTAAATAGGAAAAGCAAATTTAAATTAATGAAACACTACCTGAAACTTGGGCTACTGAGAGAATTGGCAGTGTGAGAGAAAGGAGGAGTAAACAGAATCACAGGCAGCCGTGAGATTTCTGTAAGCCTTCCCTCTACTCAATTTCCTTTTCTGCTAGCTATCTTTTCAGGAGACCACATCTTTACATATCCTCCAATCAAATATTCCCAGTAGTAGATCCTCTTTGCCCAGCTCCAGAAGGAATAAAGAGGCTGAGCCAAAGCAGGATGAGAAATACAGATGCAATCAGATATATATTATATGATAATCAAGTAGGGTTAACATCATCAGCGTTTAGAACACGAGTCCAGCCATAGTCATCGCTGAATGCAGATGACCAGGGGTACAGACAGAGTATAAAGCGCTGCTGCTGCTGCTAAGTCCAGTCGTGTCCGTCTGTGTGCAACCCCACAGACGGCAGTCCACCACCTCCCCGTCTCTCCCTGGGATTCTCCAGGCAAGAACCCTGGAGTGGGTTGCCATTTCCTTCTCCAATGCATGGAAGTGAAAAGTGAAAGTGAAGTCGCTCAGTCGTGTCTGACTCTTAGCGACCCCATGGACTGCAGCCCACCAGGCTCCTCCGTCCATGGGATTTTCCAAGCAAGAGTTCTGGAGTGGGGTGCCATTGCCGTCTCCGATGTAAAGCGCTACTTTACATTAAAACTCTAACTGGCTTTTGTACCCCAGAGCTCTGTTCTATCACACAAAGGCACTTTTTTAAATACCTAGGTCTTTAGAGGGTAGTGTCCTTGGTGCTTTCTAGCCATGTGGAAGATGCTCAGTTTGAATACCCCAACCTCCAATTTCCATTTCTCTACTCTTCTTGGGTCCCTCTTCTTTAAACAAGTGTCCTCCCCTGCTGGTCCCAGCCAGCCACCCCTTCTGGAGGTGCCCTGACTCTCTCTACAGAATGATGATGTTCCCTTTTCTCAGTCCTTTCTCTCTTACAGTACCCTAGTCCTTGGTACCTGCTGACCTCCCATCTGTTTCTTTTGGCACCTTAAATAAAAGGGTAAACGGACTTACATAACAAGGCAAATGGCTCTCCCGGCATATATTAAGTTCTGGCTCTTCCATGGGAGTGGGAACATGCTGGGGACTTTCATGTCCTAGGTAGAATGTGTTTTCTCTATTCCTTAGGTGAAATAAAGTAGAGGTTAGCATCATATGATACATGTGTTCTCATTTAGAGGAGAAATACAGGAAATATCTCTATATCATGATAGAAATAAGAGCATGAGGTAAAAGACTTTATGCTATCACTTAAAGCTTTGTAACTGAGGCCACATTACTTAGGATCTCTGATAATCAATTATTTTGACGAGTAAAATAGGGACAACTGTGATGTTTACCCACTAGGACAGTAGTGAGAATGAAGAAAGATAATGCAAGGAATTCCTGGTATGTGATAAACTTTCAACAAATGCTAACAATTATTATTAGTGACTTTTACTTTTGGAAACTAATAGTGTTACTTTCTAATCTTATACTTTTTAAAAGGAAATTTATTACATTTTCATCTAAACTGTTTCCAAGCTTCTTTAGGTCAATAATTGTCAGCTATCAATGATTGCATATTGCTCAAGGTAATGTTATCTAAAAATGAATGATGCTACACGTTTGACTATGAGGTGGCAGTGGGAAGTATTTTGAAGTACTTGTTCCCATTTTCCTACTAAGGGGGCAAGAGAACTTCTTTCATAAAAGAAAGACAGAAAAAGATATTTGCTAGTATGATGAGTGTAGCAGCAAACTTTTGAAAGATTTTTCAATGAATGTTTAAAAATACAATTTCTTTACAATTAAAAAATTGTGTTTTTTATGTTATTTGGGTTTAAATTTGTTGTAAAATTAAGCATTAATAAAATTATTAGTACATATTAAACTTCATTTCTTGTGCACATCTGTTATG
>SJYT01052656.1:27659-55207 GCA_006410635.1 Cephalophus harveyi | reverse complement strand
GAAAGACAAAAATAATGCAATGAAATATATTTATTTTATCACTGAGAAAAAAATCACCAATGCTTTTGCTTAATGGTCTGTTCTCTCTTGTCTGTCAGTTTGGGGTCTCCTAATGCCATCATCTTCTCCTGTGTTGCAACCACTAGCTAGAAATTCTTCACATGAAAACTAATTTTGCACCCAAAGAAGATCTCATTTGTTTAACTACCTTGACCCTGATCACCCAGGCTTAGTTTTCTCAGATGCCTTTGAATTAATTTGTACTTTATTGTTAAATGCCTTTATAATAAATAATTATTTATTTAAATTATTACTCATTTTATTTAAATTATATTGATGTATAATCAGTTAATATTATTATTTATTTTATTTAAATTATTGTTTTAATACACTAATTAAAAAGGCATGACTGTGCATAATTTCCATAAGCTATGTGAATGACATGGCATTTTCTACTCACTTGATTAGAATGTACAATGGACAATCATGAAATAAGACATTGAGTCATCAAACAACTTTACCTCCCAGAAAATATTTCAAAATGGCTAATTTTGAAATCTCACAAAACCTGTTTGAAATGTATAAAAATTATCTGAAGGCACATGAAAATAAATGTTCCAGTGAATTTTCTAAAACTATTTTAATCATGATACCAAAAGCCAACAGCTTTCTACAATGGCAGCAGTATAAGAAAAACCAAAGGCTAATCTCTAATTATCATATTATTTTAAAAACTCCAAGAAAATACCAATAAAATATAAATATATTCAGCAATTTATCATGAAAACCAAATACTTAACTAAATCCAGTGACATAATTTCATGAATCTAAGTATGATACTTCAGGTTATCACTTTTTGTTCATCAGTACTTTGACGTCACTACCATAGTTTCTCTTCCCCAAAATGTAGACTTTAGCATATAGTGTGTTTCATAGCAAGACGTTCCATTTTATTCCCTCTAGGATCTTGTTCTTTAGCTCAGTGTGCATGTTTGTCATCAGTGCATGCTCAGTTGCTCGGTTGTGTCTGACTCTATGACCCCATGGATTGTAGCCCACCAGACTCCTCTGTCTGTGGGATTTTTCAGGCAACAATACTGAATGGGTACAATTTTCTCCTCCAAGGGATCTTCTCGTCCCAGGGATCCAACCTCCATTTCCTGCATCTCTGGCATTGCAGATAGATTCTTTACCTGCTGAGCCATTGTTATCAGACTCACTAGAAAAGCTGATCATCAAGGCATGTCTCCAATGCTAGTCTAGGTGAAACACCAATTTCAATAAAAAGTTTGACATAATAATGTCTAGAGTCTAAGATGACCTTAACTAAAATGAAGTGCATATTTGTACCATATTTTAACTATGAATATTATTTTTCCTGGTGTACATTTACTTACCAATGTATGTAAAACCAGTGTCCATATATAAAGGGGTTTATCATTGGCATGAAAGATTGTTATAATTATATTTTATATTGAATCATCTTTCTTCTTCTACTTGAAAACTTACACATATTTATACCAGATTTTAACTATGAAAATTATTTTTCCTGGTGTACATTTACTTACCAATGTATGCAAAACCAGTGTCCATATATAAAGGGGTTTATCATTGGTGTGAAAAATTGTTATAATTATATTTTATATTGAATCATCTTTCTTCTTCTACTTGAAAACTTACGTTGTTACCCACAAATATGATTCTTTCCATTATTCTAAATGAAATATCTTCCCCATTCTAAATTTTATCACAACCACTAAAGGACATTGAATGAGCAATATAAATATTATGTGTGTGTGTGTGTGTGGTGTGGTGTGTGTGTGTGTGTATGTGTATGTGTGTGTATGTATATCTCCAAAGTCCAGCTCACTAGGGAGCTTAAATTCCTTCTGGTCCTGTGATTCAGAGTCACAGATTTTTGAATAAACAGGCGTATCCTTTTAACCCAGTATGGTTCTGCATGAAAACCTCAATGGAATCACTTTTTAATACAGTTATATGAAATAGACTTGAATAACTGAGTAATTATAAATGTTATTCAAATATCAGAACAAATGTCTAGAATGAGAAGCCATATGTTATTATAATTTCACTCAGCTGTTCATTGTAATTTCACTCAGCTGTTCTCTTGGATTATTTTATCAGTTTGTTGCTGCATAACAAGTTGTCCTAAAAGCAAATGGTTTAGCATAATGTCTTCACTCTCAAACAGGAATGCACTATGAGGGTTCGATCTGAGTTCTGACAGTCTCTTCTTCATGTGTCCACTGTCAGCTGTCAGACTCTAGTTTGTGTTTTAATGTTCCCTCCATGATGGTGTGTGCAGTTGTAGTGCCACTCTGTTTTGAGTCATTTTATGCCAATTTCTTCTTTTCATATACTCAGGTTAGTCTTTAGTTTACAAGAAAAACATTGAGATGGTATTTCAGTGTCAAACGGTATCAAATGGTAATTTCTTCATATTAGTATCACTATTCTTATATCCATATATAACACTTTTCTTTCTTCCTCTATTAAAGACATATCTCCCAATTTTATGTGTGACTCAGCTACATGGTGGAGAAGGCAATGGCACCCCACTCCAGTACTCTTGCCTGGAAAATCCCATGGACGGAGGAGCCTGGTAGGCTGCAGTCCATGGGGTCGCGAAGAGTCAGACACGACTGAGCGACTTCACTTTGACTTTTCACTTTCATGCGTTGGAGAAGGAAATGGCAACCCACTCCAGTATTCTTGCCTAGAGAATCCCAGGGATGGGGGAACCTGTTGGGCTGCCATCTATGGGGTCACACAGAGTCAGACACGACTGAAGTGACTTAGTAGCAGCAGCAGCAACTACATGGACTTTCTTTGTTACCCTGAACCATGCAAAACCAGAAGTTTTAAATTCTAATTCCTTGAAGAGTAATTACATACAATAAACCACCAGTTTTTAAAGTATACTATTTGCTGAATTTCAAAAATTAGCTGTACATACCACCTGGTTCATTTTTTAATAGTTCAAAAAATGCACATGTTTTAATTTCTTTGAAAAGTTATTGTTAATAATGTAATTGACCCGAGTCTCAGGTTTAGTTACTTCAGAAGAAAAGTTGAGATGACAAATCCAAACTTCACATAGATGCTGTGAAGAATGAATGAAATGTATTGAAACACCTTGCTGAGTCCTTTCTTTTAGAAAAGTCGTTTCTGTTAGAAAAGTCATTGGCTTTTCCAGCCTAAGTTCAATGTATATGCATATATATATGTGCCTGCCTCTGTATACACCTTTCTCTGAAATTAATACACTCACACTTGTATGCACATGCCTACAGTCTCATTTGTAATTCCATCCCAAGTTGAAAGAAAACTTGAGAGGAAGTTAGAGGGATGGAAGTGAACAGATGCTTGAAATAATAGAAAATATAAAGAATTTAGAAATTTTGACAGAAAGGTTTTAAGCAGAATGTGTGCCTGTAATATTAATTATGATTTACGTTTCTCATCTTAAATCCTCAAAGACCTCACAGTTAGAACCGTATTTACATTTAGGCAATGAGAAATTCTCTCTAGCAGCTAATGAGTCAGAATACTTCAAAAAGAACTCGATTGTCTCCTTCTGTTTAAGGTAGGATTTCACCACAAAATACCTTTGGATAAGGGAAGCTCACTGATTGAATTGAAAGGTTTAAATTCAGCTCGAAGAACAATATCTGATTGGACACATATCTGTATTAGATTCCTATTGCTCCCACAAGAGACAAAGGTTCCATCCCTGGTTTGGGAAGACCCCCTGGAGGAGGACATGGCAACTCACTCCAGTATTCTTGCCTCGAGAATCACCATGGACAGAGGAGCCTGGAGGGCTACAGTACCCGGGGTCATAAAGAGTCAGGCACCACTGAAGCGACTTAACATGCATGCATGCTCTTGTAACAAATTACCACACTAGAGGCTTAAAACATATATCTGTCTTAAAGTTCTATAACAAATTACCATGCTAGTGGCTTAAAACATATATGTATCTTAAAACTCTTCAGAAGTCTGAGCTAAAATTATGATGTCTGCAGGACCATGATCTTCCTGAACGCTCCTGAGGACAATGCGTTTCCTTTGCTGCTTTACTTCTAGTGGCCACCAGCATTCCTTGGTTCATGGTCTTTCCTCCATCTTCAAAACCAGGTGCAGAGCATTTAAAAATATCTATCTGACTCTAATTCTTTCTTCCTCTTCCGCATTTGGAGGATCACTGTGATTACATTATTCCAAGCTGAATATCCTTGCTATTCTGATTATCAAGATCAATGATTATCCACTTTATTCCATTTGCTAATATAATCTCAGGCTTCTCTGGTAGCTCAGCTGGTAAAGAATCTGCCTGCAATACAGGAGACCCTGGTTCAATTCCTGGGTTGGGCAGATCCTCTGGAGAAGGGATAGGCTACCCACTTGAGTATCTCCCTTGCTACCTAAATAGGATATTCAAAAGGTCTTGAGAACGGGGTGTGGTTATCTTTTGAGTATCTTATTCTGCATATTAAAGTGTTTTTTCCTCAGATATATATCACGATGTCACTCAAAAGTTCTTTTTAAAAAACTATCTTAATTGGAGGATAATTATCATACAATACTTTTGATGGTTTTTGCCATATATCAACACGAATCAGCCATAGGTATACATGTGTCCTGCCCATCCTGAACCCCTCTCCCACCTCCCTCCCTGCTCTGTCCCTCTGGGTTGTCCCCGAGCCCTGGCTTTGGGTGCCCTGCTTCATGAATTGATCTTGCACTGGTTAGTTCAAGATCTGTAAAACAGATCAGTCATCTGTTTTACATATGGTAATGTACATATTTCAGTACTATTCTCTCAAACCATCCCACCCTTGACTTCTCCCACTAAAAAAATCAAACAGAATTTACCACTGCTTACAAAGTGAGTGAGATGTTCAAAATTACATACATGGAAGATTCTTGATGAAGACCTAAAACAGTTTATGCCTGAATCTAACAGAATCATTTTCTTGGTACCCAGACAAAGACCTGTGGTGTCAAGAACATGTAGGACATTGTCAGAAATGCAGAGTCCCTGGTACCTTGATTCAGACTTGCTGAATCATAATTTGCATTTGAACTATAGTCCTTGGTAATTTTTAAGAAGAGTCAATTTAGGAGAGTACTATGCTAGAATAAGTTTTATTCATTTTCACTGATGGTATTTGAGGCAGCATAATTATTGTATTGGATACTGTCCTATGAATTGCATTTGTAGGATCCCTTTAGACACTGAAAAACATGACCAGCTGCAAAGTCATCTCTAATTGAGAATCACTGCCACAGAATTTGTGAACTAAAAGTGTTTTGATAATCAAGACTCCCAATCAAAACTTTCTTAGTTTACACATTTGAGCAGACCATTAACCCCCTCTGTGGCTCATGTCTATAATGGAGAATGAAGAACGTAAGAAGACTACATCACAGAATGAACTTGTATAAAAATTAAAGTGGACAGTCCCTATACTGTGCTGTTAGGTTATAGTGTATGTGCGGTGCTGTGCTTAGTTGCTCAGCCATGTCTGACTCTTTGTGACCCCATGGACTGTAGTCTGTCAGGCTCCTCTGTCCATGGAGATTCTCCAGGGAAGAATACTGGAGTGGGTTGCCATGCATTCCTCCAGGGGATCTTCCCAACCCAGGGATCGAAGCCAGGTCTCACACATTCAGGCAGATTCTCTACTGTCTGAACCATAGGTGTATGAAAAGATCTAAAATTGCAGAATTTAGTAACAGAACCATGTTCTTGCTACACAGACAAGGACTTGCAGCATTAAGAACCTGTAGGATCTTGTTACCCACTCCAGTGTTCTTGCCTGGAGAATCCCAGGGATGGGGCAGCCTGGTGGGCTGCCATCTATGGGGTTGCACAGAGTCAGACAGGACTGAAGCGACTTAGCAGCAGCAGCAGCAGGATCGTGTTAGAAAAGCAGAATCTTTGGTACTTTGAATCAGACCAGCTGAATCACAAGTTTTATTTCATCTATACTCCTTGGGAATTTTTAAGAACAGTCAATTTAGAAAAATGCTGGACTAGAATAAATGCTATACCTTTTCACTGATGGTATTTGAGGCAGTACAAGTATGCAATACATGTGTAGAATCCTTTTAGATCCTGAAAAATACAACCAGCTGCAAAGTCATCTCTGATTGCAAATCACTGTCACAGAATTTATGAACTAAAAGCATTCTGACAATTAAAACACCTAACCAAGACTCCATCCCTTTCTTGGTGATACCTTTGAGCAGAACATTAAACCCCTCTGTGTCTTATTTCTATAACAGAGAATAAAGTCATAATATATAAGAAGACTATATCACAGCATGAACTTCTATAAAAATTAAAGCAGACAGTCCCTATAACGTGCTAAGTTAGGTTATAGTGTATAAAAATATCTAAATTTGTCTGAGATTTAAAAACATTCATAATGAATACTAAAGGACAGTTCTTAACTTCTGATATAAGCATAAAAATCCTGATTGGGTTGGCAAAAATGTCGGGGACCAAGGAGTGTAGTACCCAAGGTTTTATATGAAAGGACAAAGTTGTCACACTCATAAAATATTTTTTAGAAATATCAGGAGTTATGTGTTCACCACTAGTGAAACTTGAAAGATCTGAGGGACTAAATTAGTGAGAATTCTTAACCTTAGACTTTGAGGAAACTTTAGCTCAGACTGGGATAAGATGCTGGGATGGTTTAGACCTCTGGACACAGGAAAATTAACGAGAAGGAGTAATAAAAACAGAATTCACCTGCCTTGTAAACTGGTCTCTTAGGAACAAAGAATGAACTGGAAAATTTTCCTTTCTGTCCAGACCGCTGTCCCCCAGGGAAGTCAGGTACAGAGTATGGGTGTTGCAGCAGAAAGGTGTCTACTGAGAAGCCAGGTGAGCTATAAAATCTCTGCTGTGGTCCCCTCAGCCTGAGAAATCTTAGATGCCACAGAACATGTTTCCTTTGAAAACCTGAGTTTGGCTGAGAAATCAGTCTTTTACTCCCTCCAGCTGTCTTGTGGGCACAGAGCTTCAGTCTGTATTATCAACCTTCCAGGAGGCATTTGAACTTTCTTTCAGCTCCCATTTAGGTGAGTCTGAGAGCCCAAAGTCACTGTGGGAGAGAAATACATTGCAAACCTTGAACATTTATCTGCGGTCACCTGTGATTGAGTCCAGCCTAGCTCAGATACCAGAGATTAGTGTGGTAGTTTGCTATCCTGATTAGTGTGTGCATGCTCGTTCACTCAGTCATGTTTGACTCTTTGCAACCCCATGGACTGTAGCCTGCTAGGCTCCTCTGTCCATGTAATTTTTCAGGCAAGAATACTGGAGTGGGTTGCCATTTCCCCCTTCAGGGGATCTTCCCAACCCAGAGAATGAACCTGAGTCTCTTGCATCTCCTGCATTGGCAGTGGATTCTTTATCACTAGCACCACTCAGGAAACCCTAATTCATAAATAAATGTATTTACTTAGGACTAAAAGAAGAGCATGGGCTTCGCAGATGGTGCTAGTGGTAAAGAACCTGCTTGGCAATGCAGGAGACATAAGACAGACAGATTCGAACCCTGGGTTAGGAAGATCTCCTGGAGGGGGGCATGGCAACCCACTTCAGGATTCTTTCCTGGAGACTCCCATGGACAGAGGGGCCTGGTGGGCTACAGTCCACAGGCTCACAAAGAGATGGACACCACTGAGCTACTGAGCAGGCACGCAAAAGAGAAGCAAACACTGACCTCAGTAAGGTAAGGTTCAATGTTGCCAATTAAATGATAAAAATGGAAGTCCAAGTAGAAGAGAGAATGGGAGGCATAAATTGTTTCCAGCAAAATTTGAACATAAGCCTAATGACAATACGAAGTAACAAGAGTGGAGAAATAAGTTATTAGATGTGGACAGATGTACAGTGAAGTAAGGATTTTTTTTTTTTTTATGTAGGATCTTGTTACCCACTCCAGTGTTCTTGCCTGGAGAATCCCAGGGATGGGGCAGCCTGGTGGGCTGCCATCTATGGGGTTGCACAGAGTCAGACAGGACTGAAGCGACTTAGCAGCAGCAGCAGCAGGATCGTGTTAGAAAAGCAGAATCTTTGGTACTTTGAATCAGACCAGCTGAATCACAAGTTTTATTTCATCTATACTCCTTGGGAATTTTTAAGAACAGTCAATTTAGAAAAATGCTGGACTAGAATAAATGCTATACCTTTTCACTGATGGTATTTGAGGCAGTACAAGTATGCAATACATGTGTAGAATCCTTTTAGATCCTGAAAAATACAACCAGCTGCAAAGTCATCTCTGATTGCAAATCACTGTCACAGAATTTATGAACTAAAAGCATTCTGACAATTAAAACACCTAACCAAGACTCCATCCCTTTCTTGGTGATACCTTTGAGCAGAACATTAAACCCCTCTGTGTCTTATTTCTATAACAGAGAATAAAGTCATAATATATAAGAAGACTATATCACAGCATGAACTTCTATAAAAATTAAAGCAGACAGTCCCTATAACGTGCTAAGTTAGGTTATAGTGTATAAAAATATCTAAATTTGTCTGAGATTTAAAAACATTCATAATGAATACTAAAGGACAGTTCTTAACTTCTGATATAAGCATAAAAATCCTGATTGGGTTGGCAAAAATGTCGGGGACCAAGGAGTGTAGTACCCAAGGTTTTATATGAAAGGACAAAGTTGTCACACTCATAAAATATTTTTTAGAAATATCAGGAGTTATGTGTTCACCACTAGTGAAACTTGAAAGATCTGAGGGACTAAATTAGTGAGAATTCTTAACCTTAGACTTTGAGGAAACTTTAGCTCAGACTGGGATAAGATGCTGGGATGGTTTAGACCTCTGGACACAGGAAAATTAACGAGAAGGAGTAATAAAAACAGAATTCACCTGCCTTGTAAACTGGTCTCTTAGGAACAAAGAATGAACTGGAAAATTTTCCTTTCTGTCCAGACCGCTGTCCCCCAGGGAAGTCAGGTACAGAGTATGGGTGTTGCAGCAGAAAGGTGTCTACTGAGAAGCCAGGTGAGCTATAAAATCTCTGCTGTGGTCCCCTCAGCCTGAGAAATCTTAGATGCCACAGAACATGTTTCCTTTGAAAACCTGAGTTTGGCTGAGAAATCAGTCTTTTACTCCCTCCAGCTGTCTTGTGGGCACAGAGCTTCAGTCTGTATTATCAACCTTCCAGGAGGCATTTGAACTTTCTTTCAGCTCCCATTTAGGTGAGTCTGAGAGCCCAAAGTCACTGTGGGAGAGAAATACATTGCAAACCTTGAACATTTATCTGCGGTCACCTGTGATTGAGTCCAGCCTAGCTCAGATACCAGAGATTAGTGTGGTAGTTTGCTATCCTGATTAGTGTGTGCATGCTCGTTCACTCAGTCATGTTTGACTCTTTGCAACCCCATGGACTGTAGCCTGCTAGGCTCCTCTGTCCATGTAATTTTTCAGGCAAGAATACTGGAGTGGGTTGCCATTTCCCCCTTCAGGGGATCTTCCCAACCCAGAGAATGAACCTGAGTCTCTTGCATCTCCTGCATTGGCAGTGGATTCTTTATCACTAGCACCACTCAGGAAACCCTAATTCATAAATAAATGTATTTACTTAGGACTAAAAGAAGAGCATGGGCTTCGCAGATGGTGCTAGTGGTAAAGAACCTGCTTGGCAATGCAGGAGACATAAGACAGACAGATTCGAACCCTGGGTTAGGAAGATCTCCTGGAGGGGGGCATGGCAACCCACTTCAGGATTCTTTCCTGGAGACTCCCATGGACAGAGGGGCCTGGTGGGCTACAGTCCACAGGCTCACAAAGAGATGGACACCACTGAGCTACTGAGCAGGCACGCAAAAGAGAAGCAAACACTGACCTCAGTAAGGTAAGGTTCAATGTTGCCAATTAAATGATAAAAATGGAAGTCCAAGTAGAAGAGAGAATGGGAGGCATAAATTGTTTCCAGCAAAATTTGAACATAAGCCTAATGACAATACGAAGTAACAAGAGTGGAGAAATAAGTTATTAGATGTGGACAGATGTACAGTGAAGTAAGGATTTTTTTTTTTTTTAAGATGGGTCATATTTGACTGTTTCCATATTAATGAGTAAGATCTGAACTAAGGGCTTCATGAAAATATATCTCTGCAAACATGTATGCGATGGCTGATTCATGTTGACGTAGGGAAGAAACCAATAGAATATTGTAAAGTAATCATCCTCCAATTAAAAATAAATAAATTAAAAAAGATTCTTGACAAATAGTACCTTCTCTTTGTTGTAATGTTCAGTCATTCAGTCGTGTCAGACTCTTTGTAACCCCATGGACTGTAGCCTGCCATCTCCTCTGTCCATGGGATTCTCCAGGCAAGAATACTGGAGTGGGTTCCCATTTCCTCCTCCAGGGGATCATTCCCATCCAGGGATCAAATCCACATTTCCTGTGTCTCCTGCATTGCAGGTAGATTCCTTACTCACTGGGCAATCGGGAAAGACCTTTGCTGAAAAGTTTTATATGCATTCTCATACAGAAAGAGTTGGAAATGAATGAACACACACAAACACACACATACACATATATATTTATCTCTGTGTTACACATTTACTCTGTTGATCAAAAACTGTCTGTGAGAACCATTTGTATGCTGCAGTTGGAATGTTTTAATTCCTGTCTTTGCTCACATTATTCAAAATAAATTGGAGGCTTTATTTTCTTTCCACAAAATGCTTGCCATTTAGTCATTTTATGTATATATAGATGTATTTCTGAGAATGTTTGATTATTTATAAAATTTATGTGGTCAATCAGTCATATGGTGTTCTCTCCATTGGTTTTTACTTTCTTTATTGAAAGAATCGAGCTGTCACTGTAATATTCTTCACTTGACGATACTTGCTTTAAAAACATGCCAGAGATTGTTCTCCTGCATACTTTTTAGTGCTAGTTAATCACTTATTATGAGCTTCCCAGGTGACCCTAGTGGTAAAGAACCCACCTGCCAATGCAGGAGACATAAGAGAAATAGCTGGATCCCTGGGTCTAGAAGATCCCCTGGAGGAGGGCATGGCAACCCACTCCAGTATTCATGCCTGGAGAATCCCATGGACAGAGGAGCCTGGTGGGCTGTGGACCACAGGGTTGCAAAGAGTTGGACATGACTGTAGCAACTTAACACACACACACACACACACACAGACCCCTATTAAACATATTTCTAACTTTTACTCTCTTCTTCCTTTTAATCTTTTGTGGTTAAATGTTATTTCTAAAAGTTGTATTACCTTTAGACATCATGTAGAAATCATTTTTTAACCATTTGATTAAATGTTACCTCTGTCTTTCATGAACATGTTTGAATCCATGTATCTTTAGTTAAGAAAAAATTTGAACTTGGATACTGCTTCCTCCTTGCATTTAAAATATCTTCTCTTATTTTATTTCCAATTCTTTGGCAATTTCACATTGAATTAGTGGCCAATGTTGGTATCATTAAATTATTACTGTTCAGGTCTTTGTGAAACTCAGTTATAGATATTCATTCAATCTTGTTACATTCAGTTATTTTAAAACCACTACCACTTAACCTAGCTTTATTCTCAGTAACATTGTCCCACATATGCTTGGTTTCTTTTAAACTTTTCTTTCTATATTAGGTACAAACACCTATTCATACACTTTTCTACAAATGTATGAATAGTATCCTATGCACATCACAGATATTCTTGATTCAGTGCAGTCTTTTTTTTTTTTTTCCCCTACTTTTTCCTTTAACGGTCAATAATCTCCCAGGGATTTTCTTCCAATCAACTAGTATTCAGTGTAATATAGGTTCATTATTTCAATAGCTGTTTAGTTAAGGGGCTGTGCTACTCACACTGCAGATTGTCTTTCCTAATCTTTCTCTTCAAGTTGCTATTATATCATTCCTACAAAAATATTTGAGATTGTTAAATTTATTTCTATTTTTTAGATTTAAATTTATTTATTTTAATTGGAGGCTAATTACTTTACAATATTGGATTGGTTTTGCCACATTCTATTCAACTATTTTTCTTTTTTTTTTTTTTTTTACCTTTACAATACTGTATTGGTTTTGCCATACATTGACATGAATCCACCACGGGTGTACATGAGTTCCCAACCCTGAACCCCCCCTCCCACCACCCTCCCCATATCATCTCTCTGGGTCATCCCAGTGCACCAGCCCCAAGCATCCTGTATCCTGTATCAAACCTAGACTAGCGATTCATTTCTNTTTTATCTTTACAATACCGTATTGGTTTTGCCATACATTGACATGAATCCACCACGGGTGTACATGAGTTCCCAACCCTGAACCCCCCTCCCACCACCCTCCCCATATCATCTCTCTGGGTCATCCCAGTGCACCAGCCCCAAGCATCCTGTATCCTGTATCAAACCTAGACTAGCGATTCATTTCTTACATGATAGTATACATGCTTCAATGCCATTCTCCCAAATTATCCCACCTTCTCCCTCTCCCACAGAGTCCAAAAGTCTGTTCTTTACATCTGTGTCTCTTGCTGTCTCGCATACAGGGTTATCATTACCATCTTTCTAAATTCCATATATATGTGTTAGTATACGGTATTGGTGTTTTTCTTTCTGGCTTACTTCACTCTGTATAATCGGCTCCAGTTTCATCCACCTCAATAGAACTGAATCAAATGTGTTCTTTTTAATGGCTGAGTAATACTCCATTGTGTAGATTGTTAAATTTAAACTCTGTTTCTAAGCAAGAGCAACTCTGTTTCCCTGGGAAGACTGAACAGTGCTGGTAGAAATATCAGTCTTTTACTCTGGAAACAGTGGGTGGAGGTCCAGGATGCTCTAGGCATCCTGCAAGGCACAGGACAGACCCCACCACAGAGAACAACCTGTCTGAGAATGTCAACAGGGCTGAGACTGAGAAGCCTCCAGTTAAAGAACTTCTGTACTTTTAATATCTGTGCCGTTGTTTGGATGGTTTTCCCAACAGTGTAACATCTTAAATTTCTGTCTGCAAATACAGAAAGTGCACCTTTGCTCCCTGTTTCAAAGTACCACTGTAAACTGTGTGGCAACTCTGTAAGTATTTCCCCAGATGGATGGTTGTGGAAAAGTGTTCTTTTCTTAACTGTTACTGAGATTGATAAAAAAATAATAGCTTGAATTGTCATTTTGATGTGTTGATTTTATTATAATATGCCCCACATAATATAAACCTCTTATTCTACCACTACCAGCTTTTGAAATTATTTTTAAGAATTGTTGTTTCTCAGTTGACCTTTTGGGGACTGTTTTGCCACAAAAATGCTTTTTCATTTTACTTAGTTAAATACGTCTATCTTATGCTGGATTTCTTGCTCTAAGGCAGTTTGGCAGACTTGTGGATTTCAGTGTGTAGTTTTCTAGGTATTCACCAAAAAGGACTGGTTTTTACATTGGCTTGATAATCCGTCTGATTTATTTGATAATCTAATCTTCCCAAATTGAAGTACAATCTTATATGTATTTAATGAAATCTACAATTGAGAAGTAAATCCTGATTCATTCAATATATAATAACTGAGAATCCAATATGTGTCATAATTTTCAGGAACATTATATAATATATTCATGTTTACACATTTCCCAATTTAATTATTATTCCATTGGATATCAGTAAATCATTACTTTTTTAATATTGTTTGAGTTAGTGTGTGAAACTCCATTCAATTTTTTAAAAATACAATTGCTTTGGGAATAACTTATTCAATTAATTTTCCTGCAATTCCCTTTATTTTGTAACTTCACATATATTTAAATACGTGTCTGTTTGCCTGCATACATGTAAGTGGCTTCAGTTGTATCTGACTCTGTGACCATATGACTGTAGCCCACCAGGCTCCGCTGTTCATGGGATTCTGCAGGCAAGAATACTGGAGTGGCTTGCATTCCCTTCTCCAGGGGATCTTCCTGACCCAGGAATTGAACCTGCCTCTCTTATGCCTCCTGCATTGGCAGGTAGGTTCTTTACCACTAGCGCCACCTGGAAAGGCCCTGTTTCTATATAAGTGCCGATATATTCACATATCTTTCTGGAAGCACAATAGTAATTAGCCTCCAATTAAAATAAATTTATATTAAAAAAAGAAAAGCTATAGGTCAACAATAGTAGGAATGAAAAGAGAAAAACAGCTGCAGATATGTACAGATTGTGATAATAAAAGGATATTATGGAAAAAAAATAGTGACCATAGCAGTTGGAAGTCTCTGATAATTAGGAATTTGCATTGTCATGGTAAAGTAATAGTACAATGAACATCTATTATAATATAATATAACATCTTCAGGTGTGAATCCTATGAAAAAACTTATTCAGGACAAAAGGATGGATTGACTTTGTGTCTACAGAATGTACAGAGTATAGTTTGAAAAGTCTTTTGTGTATTGAACAAAACTACAATAGCACTGGGGTATGCTCATCAGATTTATTTAAAAAATATGACAGTGCTCAAACTCCAAACAAACACACGATGCCCCATAAGGAAACTGGAAAAGAGCTTGCCTCATTCCCTATAGAACAGTAAAAATTGGTCAAAAAAAAAAATGGAAAAGATTTTGGGAAAATGTCTTCTATTGGTTTATATAAAACACGTTTAACTTTTGTTGTTTTCCTTTGGATACTCATTTTTGTTGGTGGTTCAGACGGTAGAGCGTCTGCCTGCGATGAGGGAGACCTGGGTTTGATCCCTGGATCAAGAAGATTCCCTGGAGAAGGAAATGGCAACCCACTCCAGTACTCTTGCCTGGAAAATTCCATGGATGGAGGAGCCTGGTGGGCTACAGTCCATGGGGTCGCAAAGAGTCAGACACTACTGAGCGACTTCACTTTACTTCACTTTATCTACTTTGCCCATTTTTCTTTTGGGGTAGTAAAATATTTCAGGTTTCATTCATTATAAAAGTATAACTCTTCTGTCAAGGTAAACATGTATTTTTCTTTTTAACAATTATTTTTCGTGGGCATCAAGTAGAGATAACTGGATTTGGAATGTTGCCAAACAAAGGAAGCTTTAATTCATTACGTAGTCTCAGGGACTATTCAGTTCAGTTCAGTCGCTCAGTCGTGTCCAACTCTTTGTGACACCATGAATCACAGCACGCCAGGCCTTCCTGTCCATCACCAACTCCCGGAGTTCACTCAAACTCATGTCCATCGAGTCAGTGATGCCATCCAGCCATCTCATCCTCGGTCGTCCCCTTCTCCTCCTGCCCCCAATCCCTCTCAGCATCAGAGTCTTTTCCAATGAGTCAACTCTTCGCATGAGGTGGCCAAAGTACTGGAGTTTCAGCTTTAGCATCATTCCTTCCGAAGAAATCCCAGGACTGATCTCCTTCAGAATAGAATGATTGGATCTCCTTGCAGTCCAAGGGACTCTCAAGAGTCTTCTCCAACACCACAGTTCAAAAGCATCAATTCTTTGGTGCTCAGCTTTCTTCACAGTCCAACTCTCACATCCATACATGACCACAGGAAAAACCATAGCCTTGACTAGACAGGCCTTAGCCGTCAAAGTAATGTCTCTGCTTTTGAATATACTATCTAGGTTGGTCATAACTTTTCTTCCAAGGGGTAAGCATCTTCTAATTTCATGGCTGCAATCATGATCTGCAGTGACTTTGGAGCTGAAAAAAATACACTCTGACACTGTTTCCACTGTTTCCCCATCTATTTCCCATGAAGTGATGGGACCAGATGCCATGATCTTCGTTTTATTTGGCATTGCCTTTCTTTGGAATTGGTATGAAACTGACCTTTTCCAGTCCTGTGGCCACTGCCGAGTTTTCCACATTTGCAGCATATTGAGTGCAGCACTTTCACAGCATCATCTTTCAGGATTTCAAACAGCTCAACTGGAATTCCATCACCTCCACTAGCTTTGTTTGTAGTGATGCTTTCTAAGGTCCACTTGACTTCACATTCCAGGATGTCTGGCTCTAGATGAGTGATCACACCATCATGATTATCTGGATCATGAAGATCTTTTTTATACAGTTCTTCTGTGTATTTTTGCCACCTCTTCTTAATATCTTCTGCTTCTGTTAGGTCCAGACCATTTCTGTCCTTTATCGAGCCCATCTTTGCATGAAATGTTCCCTTGGTATCTCTAATTTTCTTGAAGAGATCTCTAGTCTTTCCCATTCTGTTCTTTTCCTCTGTTTCTTTGCATTGATCACTGAAACTATTAGAGCTTATTAAATCTTTTACCCCCAATATCTATTTCATTTCCTTCTCTTCTCTCTCCCTCTGCCTCTCTTTCACACACACACATACTTTTTATATGTCTCTAAATACAAAGCTGAAAGTGATCATAAAAATGAACCCCAAGTTTATTGGTCCATGGGAAGTCAGTGAACTGGAATTTCTGGGTACCATTTATACATTCTGTAGGAGAAAGATGATCTGACGTGATCCGCTTGAGTTATAATGGTATATGGTGTGAGGAGGGTGGTTCTGAGTGAGAAATGTGTAGTAGGAACATAGCCCAGGAGGACATGGTGTGAGAGAGTGTGTGTGTGAGTTTGTGTGTGTGTGTGTGTGAGTGTGAGTGTGTGTGTGTGTGTCTGAGCATGTGTGTGTGTGTGTGTGAGTGTGAGTGTGTGTGAGCGTGTGTGTGTGCTTGTGCCTTGAGAGCAGTTCTTAAAGCAAAGGTGCTTTGAGTCATATATTAACGTGCCCTGTATCACAGAGCCCAGACCTCAGTCAGCAAAAGGTACTAAGGATGGGAGATGCTTTAATTCACAGGGTGCTTTTGCACCTAAATTCATAAAGTGCAAAGAGCAAACATTTTCCTTAGGTCTTTTGTAGTGGCCATTCCCTCGCCAGGCACATATTTGTCTTGATATCATACTAGATTGTCTCTCCCTTTCTTGAGCTCTCTGTTCAATCATCACCTTGCTTGCTGGCCTTACCTGAACACTCAGTACATGAAAATACCTCCTCCTACTCTCTTTTATATCTAGTTTTGTTTTCTTCATACCAACTGTTATTACTTGACATATTATATTATATTTACACATCATCTTTCACCATCACTGGATTGTGAACACTCTTGTTTTTCAGCACCATCTATTTGTTACCTGTATTTGTTTGGAGGGACTTGCCAGGTGGCTCAGTGGTAGAGAATCTATCTGGCAATGCAGGAGAGGCGGGTTCAACCCCTGGTTGAGAAGATCACCCGGAGAAGGAAATGGCAACCCATTGCAGTATTCTTGCCTGGGAAATCCCATGGACAGAGGTGCCTGGCAGGCTACATACAGTCCAGGGCGTCTCAAAAGTGCTAGATCCGGCTTAGCGACTAAATGATATGTGCTTTGAACATGGTTGACACTCAATATATATTCTTCAAATGTGTGAAAATATTTCTCATTACAACTGTAGAATGCACGATTTCTTTGGGAATATGCTGAGAATGGGTCAAAAATGCCCAGATAGAGATGAAATAGAACTTTTCTAAACACAAGATATTAAAATTAATTTATTGAGAGCAAAATAGAAATTGCACTATGTGAGTTATGCCAATTTGTGTGAAAATTACTCATGTTATTTTCATTTTTCCTGGTAGTCACCTCCAACACATGGAACCAGGTAACAATACACAATTTTCTGAATTTTTTCTTCTGGGATTCTCAGAGGATCCAAAATTGCAGCCCCTCATCTTTGGGCTTTTCCTCTCTATGTACCTGATCGCTGTGTTTGGAAACCTGCTCATCATCCTGGTCACCGTCTCTGATTCCCACCTTCACATCCCCATGTACTTCTTCCTCTCCAACCTGTCTTTTGTAGATATCTGCTTCACCTCCACCACCATCCCAAAGATGCTGCAGAATATCGAGAACCAGAGCAAAGTAATAACCTATGAAGGCTGCATCGTCCAGATATATTTTTACATATTCTTTGCAGGATTAGATGACTTCCTCCTGACAGTGATGGCCTACGACCGCTTTGTGGCCATCTGCCACCCCTTGCACTACACAGTCATCATGAACCCTCGGCTCTGTGGGCTGCTGGTATTGGTGTCCTGGATGATGAGTGCTATCCATTCCTTGTTACAAAGTTTAATGGCTTTGCAGCTGACCTTCTGTACAGAGGTGGAAATTCCCCACTTTTTTTGTGAACTCAACCAGATGGTCCAACTTGCCTGTTCTAACACCTTTCTTAATGACATGGTGATGTATTTGGCATCAGTGCTGCTAATTGGTGGGCCGTTTGCTGGTATCCTTTACTCTTACTCTAAGATAGTCTCTGCCATATGAAGAATCTCATCAACTCAGGGAAAGCTTAAAGCATTTTCCACTTGTGCATCTCATCTTTCAGTTGTCTTATTATTTTATTGTATGAGCCTAGGAGTGTACCTTAGCTCTGCTGCTACACACAGCTCACACTCAAGTGCAACAGCCTCCGTGATGTACACTGTGGTCACACCCATGCTGAACCCATTTATCTACAGTCTGAGGAACAAAGACATAAAGAGGGCTCTGAAGAGAGTCTATGGAATAGGAGGTATAAAAAGGCCAATTGTCCTGGGGCAGATGAAGTGCCCTTGATGCACTGTTTAAAGCCTGAGAATCAGAAATTGTGACAGTTTCCTCAGTGTGGAATAAAATTTGCTCCTTCTACTTATTTCCTTGGATATCCATTTTTATAAAACTTCAACTTTTCTATACGATCTCAGTTACTCACTTTATTAAACTTTCTTTTCATTCTATTATTTAGGTATTTTTTTTAAGTTGTGCTTTTTTCTACTTCAAAATTTTCCAAACTTTCTGTATGAAATATTTGGGCATTTCTATTTTTTATGGAGTGATGTGAAGGATAATACTTTCTTAAATGACAAATGTCATCCTGAGTAATTTTTGCCTTGCTTTCTGGTTAAAAATTGTCTTGAGATATATTACTCATGTAAAAAAGTGTACAAGTGAAATCCAAGGCAATTTATGTAATTTTATAAAATGGTTGACTGAATCAGAGGGTGTGGAGCTATGGATAAAAAGGGTTGATTGCAATATTACAGGCAGATTTTCAATTGCACAAGGTGCCATTGTTTCCAAACTCTGCATTATTCAAGGGTCAAATCTTTCTATATGTATAGTATGCGTATATACCACATGATCAAAGATGACTCACTAGAGAACTTGACTGTCTATCCAGTCATGTGATTCAGGTCACAATTTGTGCAAACATGTTTGCCAACATCCTGCTTACCTGGGAGGAAACTGCAATGGAATAACTTTTTAATATAATTATCTGTAATACAATTAAAAAACAGAGTAGTGAATGCTATCTTAAAGATCAGAATAAATACATAGAATGAGATTTTTGGAGTTGATCTCAGTTCTATACCACTTTTTTATTTTATTCAGTTACTTGTTGCTGCATAACCACTCATCCTAACAGTAACAGTTCTGATGTGATGTCTTTTTTATCAAATGAGATTTAATGTTAAGGAGTTGTTCTGATCTCTACTGGATTTCTCATGAGTCTATGTTTCTCAGTAATTCTATATGTTGGAACTCTAAAGCTCATCCATGAGGTCGAATGGAGCCATGCAGCAATTCTTTCTTTACTAATATATGATAGTCTACTCCATTTATTTGTGTATTTTAATCTATGCTTCCCTGGAGAAGGAAATGGCTATCCACTCCAGTATTCTTGCCTGGAGAATCCCATGGACGGAGAAGCCTAGTAGGTTACAGTCCACGGTGTCACAAAGAGTTGGACACGACTGAGCAACTTCACCAATCTATGCTTATGCATGTGTCCTCAGTGGTATCTGATCTTCATGAACACTTGGACTGTAGCTCACCAGGCTCCTCTGTCCATGAGATTCTCCAGGCAAGAATACTGGAGTGGCTTGCCATTTCCTCTTCTGGGGATTTTCTTNTCCACGGTGTCACAAAGAGTTGGACACGACTGAGCAACTTCACCAATCTATGCTTATGCATGTGTCCTCAGTGGTATCTGATCTTCATGAACACTTGGACTGTAGCTCACCAGGCTCCTCTGTCCATGAGATTCTCCAGGCAAGAATACTGGAGTGGCTTGCCATTTCCTCTTCTGGGGATTTTCTTGACCCTGGGATCGAACCTGCATCTCCTGCATTGGCAGGTGGATTCTTACCACTGATTGCCCTGGGAAGCCCCAACTTTAACCTTATAGCTTGTGGGGAAAAGTCTAACATTGGTGATGTCAGTATTATGGTGGCAGATCAGGCACTGCAGGTGATGCCTGGTCTGGAAAGATTCCACACGCCACAAAGTCACTAAGCCAGGCACCAGAACTACTGAGCTTGTACTCTAGAGCCTGAGCTCTGCAGCAAGACAAGCCACCATAGTGAGAAGTCCTCGCACCACAACGAAGAATGTTACCACCCACCTCCACAACCAGAGAAAGCCCCACAAAGCAAGGAAGATTCAGTGCAGCCAGAAACAAAACAAGTAAATAAATTTAAAAAAATTTTTAAAGTCAGTGAAAGAATGCTGTTTTTATATACTAATATCTATATAAAATAGGCAATCAACAAGGACCTAGGGAATTAAGCAGGGAAAAAACTCAATATCATCTAATAATCTATACTGGAAAAAGAATCTAAAAAAGAATATACATATATATATATATTTTATATATATATATATACATTTTGCTGTACACCTGGAACTAATATGACATTGTAAATCAATTATATTTCAATAAAAGTTATTACAAAGAAAGAATATTAAAGGCATTCAAAAAAATAAAAGTGAGAAGAAGCCAAAATCACAATAAGGTACACCTTCTACAGTAAGGATGGCTATTATCAAAGGGAAAAAACTCAACAAGTTGATGAGGGCCACATGAGACCAGGAAATGATACACGAATTTCGAATTTTCTTCTTTTGCAATTATCAGAGAAACCAGAACTGCAGCACCTTATATTTGCACATTTTCTCTCCATGTACCAGATCACTGTGCTTAGAAACCTGCTAATTATCCTGGTCACCATCTCTGACTCCCACCTCCACATAGCCATGTAATTCTTCTTTCCAATCTGTTCCTTTAAGATATGTTTCACACTCACCACCATCCCAAAGAAGGCAAAGCCATAACCTATGAATATACTTTTACCTACTCTTTGTAGATTTGAGCAGCATTGTACCGACCACAAAGACCTATGACCATTTCATGGCCATCTGTCAAACTCTGCACTATCCTGTCGCCATGAACACCCCCCTGCCCCACACACTTTGTGGATTGCTGGTTCTGGTGTTGGTTCATGAGTGCCCTACATTCTTTGTTACAAAGATTAACAGTGTTGCAACTGTCCTTCTGTACCTTCTTGGAATTCTGTACTTTTCCTGTAAAAGCAAATAGGAGGTCCAACTAGTCAATTGTGACACATTTCCTAATGACATGGTGATGTAATTTGAAACTGTTATATTCCAGGTTGGTAATGGACTGGTTCCAAATCAGGAAAGGAGTACATCAAAGCTGTATATTGTCACTCTGCTTATTTAACTTATATGCAGAGTACATCATGAGATATGCTGGGTTGGATGAAGCACAAGCTGGAATGAAGATTGCCAGGAGAAATAGCAATAACCTCAGATATGCTGATGACACCACCTTTATGGCAAAAAGTGAAGAGGAACTAAAGAGCTTCTTGATGAAAGTGAAAGAAGAGAGTGAAAAAGTGTTCTTAAAATGCAAGATTCAGAAAACTAAGATCATGGCATCTGGTCCCATGACTTCAAGGGAAAGAGATGGGGAAACAAGAAACAGTGAGAGACGATTTTCTTAGGCTCCAAAATCACTGCAGTTGGTGACTGCAGGCACGAAATTAAAAAGACACTTGCTCTTTGGAAGAAAAGCTTTGACAAACCTCGATAGTGTATTAAAAATCAGGGACTTTGCCAAAGAAAGTTCATCTAGTCAAAGCTATGGTTTTTCCAGTAGTCATGTATGGATGTGAGAGTTGGAGCATCAAGAAGTCTGTGCATCAAAGAATTGATACTCCTGAACTGTGGTGTTGGAGAAGACTCTTGAGAGTTCCTTGGACTGCAAGGAGATCAAATGAGTCAATCCTAAAGGAAACCAATCCTGAATATTCACAGGAAGTACTGATGCTGAAGCTCAAGCTCCAATATTTTGGCCACCTGATATGAAGAGCTGACTTGTTAAAAAAGACCCTGATGCTGGGAAACATTGAAGGCAGGAAGAGAAGGGGACAACAGAGGGTGAGATGGTTGGATGGCTTCACTGACTCAATGGACATGAGTTTGAGCAAGCTCTGGGATATGGTGAGGGACAGGGAAGCCTGGCATGCTGCAGTCCATGGGGTCACAAAGAGTCAGATACAACTGAGTGACTGAACAACAAATGTCTTACCTGGGATTCTTTACTCTAAGATAGTTTCCTCTCTATCTGGAAAACCATCAGCTTGGGGGAAGTACAAAGTGCTTTCCACCTGTGCATCTCACCTCTCACTTGTATCCTTGTTTTATTGGATGGGCTTTGAGTGTACCTCAGCCCTGTGGCTGCTCATGCCCTTCTGCTCAGAGTCAAGTGCAATCACCTCGGTGATGTGCACTGTGATCACCCCTATCCTGAGGCCCTTCATCTATAGTCTAATGTATGAAGACATACACAGGGCTCTGAAAAGATTATTTGAAGTGGCAAGTATCAAAGTACCACCAGTGGTAGTGTTAAAGAAGTTCCCTTCTTTTCAGAGTGCAAAGAATTTAAACTGGAATCTGATATTTTGGCTCAAATGATCAGAAACACAGTCCCTGGACCACTAGAGACCTGAGGAATCTGAATAAGCATTTGAACTGCAGGCCTTGGTGATTTGTATGAACAAATTGTATGAACAGTGAATTTATAGATATTCTTGTCTGGAATAGGATTTCTCACATTCTTACACTGCCTTGGATAGGAAAATTACTTGTTTTGGTATTGTTCAGTGGTTTATAGGAGATTAGTAGCATCCCTTCAGATATTGCCAAGTATCTCCAGTGTCAAAATCATGTCTGGTTGAGAATCACTGGGACAGAGTTCCAGATCTAAGAGACCTCAATCCAGACTCCAGCCCTTACTTGGTTTGTACTTTTTTTTTTTTTCAATTTTATTTGTAATGGATTTATTATGAAAAAGTCTGATAAAAATGACAAATGTTCATTATTAAATATTGACATTAAATATACAGTACAGTTCATACAGTTTTAAGCACCTTTTAAGTGGATAAACTATGTCACAGTTATTTTCTAACTGAAAGCATCTGCCATATAGCTGCTCCTTTCCTTTCTCAGTGCCCCTACTTTCATCAGTTCATACTACACCTACTTAGAAAGTTTATTAGGACCCTTTCCTTCAAGTGTTTTTGCTGTTTCAACAAATACCCAACAATTCTCAAAACATAACCAGTCATAGTTTAATAGTTTAATGTGTTCCTTTTTGTTTGTTTGTTTCCAGATGACTTTCAAAGTTCCATTAGAGCGTTTAACCAATACAATATTGTGAAATAATTAACCTCCAATTAAAATAAATAAATTTATATTAAGAAAGAAAAATCTATTTGTGTCCCCTTTGATTTCTTTCATAAGTGTTTATAGTTTTCTATATATAGGTCTTTAGTTTCTTGAGGTAGATATATTCCCAAGTATTTTATTCTTTTCGTTGCAATGGTGAATGGAGAAATATACCATGTTCATGGATTGGAAGAATCAATATAGTGAAAATGAGTATACTGCCCAAAGCAATCTAAAGATTCAATGCAATCCCTATCAAGCTACCAGCGGTATTTTTCACAGAGCTAGAACATATAATTTTACAATTTGTATGGAAATACAAAAAACCTCTTTTTTTTTTTTTTTTTCTACCCAGCACGTCAGGAAACCAGAGATACACACAGTAGTGCATCTGAAGGTGGGTGGATTTTTCCCGTGGAGGAGGTGGAGCCCGGGGACCAGCAGAGGCAGTGATGCTGATCCACCCCATGGCCGAGGCAGCTGAGCCGGCAGCTCCAGAGCACCCGGGAGTCCCACTGGAGGTGGTGTGCGTAACACCAGCCTCCTGGATGCAGCGGCACCTGCAGGCCCAGGGAACCAGGCATCAGTGGGAGGGGGGTGGGAACTCACACAAGGTCACCTGCATGTGGCAAGAGCACCTACCACTCTATGACCCATCCCCAGCAAAGATGCCAGCCACAGCAGGGACGCTGACAACACCAGGTCATCAGTGATGCTGGAGGCACAGACATTGATGGCAAGGACAATGACAATGCCTCTGGAAGAGGCCATGAAATGCAAAAAATATAGTTCCTCAAATACGGCCAGGAGCAGCTCATGAGAAAGAAACCAAAAACTTGTGCTACAAAGTCAGTTAATCGAAAAATGCAGAAGGACCTCTGCTAGCAATCTGTTAAATTGTTAGAATCAAAGTATACAAGGCTTTACCTACATAAGAACACGGTTTGCTTCTTCAAATGCATAGACAGAGGAGCAACCCACTGAGCACCATGAAAAACCACAGTAACATGCAATCTCAAAAAGAAAACAACAGCTTTCCATGAACTAATTTAATATCGTGTAAGATTGTGATCAAAAAAGTCGAGAATTTAAAATAGTGTCATGAAGAAGCTCAACAAGCTACAAGAAAATTCCCAAAGACACTTCAGTTAGCTAAGGAATAAAAATAATGAACATAAGGAACAGTTTCTAAAATAATGAAAGCTCTTGAACCTAAGTAAACAGAAATTCTGGTGCTGAAGAACTCAGTAAATGAGATGAAGGATGAATTGCAAAGCACTGGAAGTGGAGACCATATGGAGTAGAGAGATAGTGAGTTCAAAGGTAGAATGATTCAGGTACATGTGAGGAAAGAACTAAGATTTTTTTTTTTTTTAATGAAGATATTCTCTGAGAAATTTCTGACTCTACTAGAACAGGTAAGAAAGATACTGGGTGTCTCAAAAACAGAAGAGAGGGAGAAAGGAACAGAAAGGTTATGTATAGCAATAATAGCTTCCTCCAAGTGTGGGGAAGGAACTGAATGCACACATCCACAAAGATATAATAGGAAATGTAATGAAACATAAATGTTTCAATGCAAAAGACCTTCTCCAACACACACGTATTTAAACTGTCAAAAGTCAATGAATGAAAAGACTTCCCTGGTGGTGGTGTAAGCAAGAATCTGCCTGCCAAGGCGGGAACAGGAACTGCGGGTGATGCCTGGTCTGGAAAGATTCCACACGCCACAAAGTCACTAAGCCCGGGCAACACAACTACTGAGCTTGTACTCTAGAGCCTGAGCTCTGCAGAAAGACAAGTCACCACAGTGAGAAGTCCTCGTACCACAACGAAGAGTGGCGACCCCACCTCCACAACCAGAGAAAGCCCCGCAAAGCAAGGAAGATTCAGTGCAGCCAGAAACAAAACAAGTAAATAAATTTATGCCTCCTGCATTGGCAGGCAGGTTCTTTACCACTAGCGCCACCTGGAAAGGCCCTGTTTCTATATAAGTGCAGATATGTTCACATATCTCTCTGAAAGTACAATAGTAATTAGCCTCCAATTAAAATAAATTTATTTTAAAAAAAGAAAAGCTATAGGTCAACCATTGTAGGAATGAAAAGAGAAAAACAACTACAGATATGTACAGATTGTGATAGCTTGTTTCTATATAAGTGCAGATATGTTCACATATCTCTCTGAAAGTACAATAGTAATTAGCCTCCAATTAAAATAAATTTATTTTAAAAAAAGAAAAGCTATAGGTCAACCATTGTAGGAATGAAAAGAGAAAAACAACTACAGATATGTACAGATTGTGATAGCAAAAGGATATTATGGAAAAAAAATAGTGACCATAGCAGTTGAAGTCTCTGATGATTAGGATTTTGCATTGTCATGGTAAAGTAATAGTACAATGAACATCTATTATAATATAATATAACGTTCAGGCATGAATCCTATGAAAAAACTTATTCAGGACAAAAGGATGGATTGACATGGTGTCTATAGAATTTACAGAGTATAGTTTGAAAAGCCTTTTGTGTGTTGAACAAAGACTACAATAGCACTGGGGTATGCTCATCAGAATTATTTTAAAAATATGACAGTGCTTAAACTCCAAGAATAACAAACACGCGATTCCCCATAAGGAAACTGGGAAAGAGCTTGCCTCATTCCCAATAGAACAGCAAAAAAATTGGTCAAAAAATGGAAAAGATTTTGGAAAAATGTCTTCTATTGTTTATATAAAATACGTTTAACTTTTGTTGTTTTCCTTTGGATACTCACTTTTGTTGGTGGTTCAGACGGTAGAGCGTCTGCCTGCGATGAGGGAGATCTGGGTTTGATCCCTGGATCAAGGAGATCCCCTGGAGAAGGAAATGGCAACCCACTCCAGTACTCTTGCCTGGAAAATTCCATGGATGGACGAGCCTGGTGGGCTACAGTCCATGGGGTCGCAAAGAGTCAGACACGACTGAGCGACTTCACTTTACTTCGCTTTATTTACTTTGTCCATTTTTCTTTTGGGGTAGTCAAATATTTCAGGTTTCATTCATTATAAAAGTATAACTGTTCTGTCAAGGTAAACATGTACTTTTCTTTTTGAAAATTATTTTTCCTGGGCATCAAGTAGAGATAACTGGAATTGGAATGTTGCCAAACAAAGGAAGCTTTAATTCATCACGTAGTTTCAGGGACTATTCAGTTCAGTTCAGTCACTCAGTCATCTCCGACTCTTTGAGACCCCATGAATCACAGCACGCCAGGCCTCCCTGTCCATCACCAACTCCCAGAGTTCACTCAGACTCACGTCCATCGAGTCAGTGATGCCATCCAGCCATCTCATCCTCAGTCGTCCCCTTCTCCTCCTGCCCCCAATCCCTCCCAGCATCAGAGTCTTTTCCAATGAGTCAACTCTTCACATGAGGTGGCCAAAGTACTGGAGTTTCAGCTTTAGCATCATTCTTTCCAAAGAAATCCCAGGGCTGATCTCCTTCAGAATAGAATGATTGGATCTCCTTGCAGTCCAAGGGACTCTCAAGAGTCTTCTCCAATACCACAGTTCAAAAGCATCAATTCTCTGGCCCTCAGCTTTCTTCACAGTCCAACTCTCACATCCATATATGACCACAGAAAAAACCATAGCCTTGACTAGACAGACCTTAGTCAGCAAAGTAATATCTCTGCTTTTGAATATACACTCTAGGTTGGTCATAACTTTTCTTCCAAGGAGTAAGCATCTTTTAATTTCATGGCTGCAATCACCATCTACAGTGATTTTGGAGCCCCCCAAAATAAAGTCTGACACTGTTTCCACTGTTTCCCCATCTACTTCCCATGAAGTGATGGGACCAGATGCCATGATCTTCGTTTTCTGAATGTTGAGCTGTAAGCCAACTTTTTCACTCTCCTCTTTCACTTTCATCAAGAGGCTTTTGAGTTCCTCTTCACTTTCTGCCATAAGGGTGG
>SJYT01052656.1:0-23667 GCA_006410635.1 Cephalophus harveyi | reverse complement strand
CTGACCTTCTGTACAGAGGTGGAAATTCCCCACTTTTTTTGTGAACTCAACCAGATGGTCCAACTTGCCTGTTCTAACACCTTTCTTAATGACATGGTGATGTATTTTGCATCAGTGCTGCTAGCTGGTGGGCCGTTTGCTGGTATCCTTTACTTTTACTCTAAGATAGTCTTTGTCATACGAAGAATATCATCGACTCAGGGAAAGCTTAAAGCATTTTCCACTTGTGCATCTCATCTCTCAGTTGTCTTATTATTTTATTGTACGAGCCTGGGAGTGTACCTTAGCTCTGCTGCTACACACAGCTCACACTCAAGTGCAACAGCCTCCGTGATGTACACTGTGGTCACACCCATGCTGAACCCCTTTATCTACAGTCTGAGGAACAAAGACATAAAGAGGGCTCTGAAGAGAGTCTATGGAATAGGAGGTATAAAAAGGCCAATTGTCCTGGGGCAGATGAAGTGCCCTTGATGCACTGTTTAAAGCCTGAGAATCAGAAATTGTGACAGTTTCCTCAGTGTGGAATAAAATTTGCTCCTTCTACTTATTTCCTTGGATATCCATTTTTATAAAACTTCAACTTTTCTATACAATCTCAGTTACTCACTTTATTAAACTTTCTTTTCATTCTATTATTTAGGTATTTTTTTTTAAGTTGTGCTTTTTTCTACTTCAAAATTTTCCAAACTTTGAGTATGAAATATTTGGGCATTTCTATTTTTTATGGAGTGACGTGAAGGATAATACTTCCTTAAATGACAAATGTCATCCTGAGTAAATTTTGCCTTGCTTTCTGGTTAAAAATTGTCATGAGATATATTACTCATGTAAAAAAGTGTACAAGTGAAATCCAAGGCAATTTATGTAATTTTATAAAAGAGTTGACTGAATCAGAGGCTGTGGAGCTATGGATAAAAAGGGTTGATTGCAATATTACAGGCAAATTTTCAATTGCACAAGGTGCCATTGCTTCCAAACTCTGCATTATTCAAGGGTCAAATCTTTCTATATGTATAGTATGTGTATATACCACATGATCAAAGATGACTCACTAGAGAACTTGACTGCCTATCCAGTCATGTGATTCAGATCACAATTTGTGCAAACATGTTTGCCAATATCCTGCTTACCTGGGAGGAAACTGCAAAGGAATAACTTTTTAATATAATTATCTGTAATGCAATTAAAAAACAGAGTAGTGAATGCTATCTTTAAAGATCAGAATAAATACATAGAATGAGATTATTGGAGTTGATCTCAGTTCTATACCATTTTTTTATTTTATTCAGTTACTTGTTGCTCCATAATCACTCATCCCAACAGTAACTGTTCTAATGTGATGTCTTTATTATCAAATGAGATTTAATGTTACGGAGTTGTTCTGATCTCTGCTGGATTTCTCATGAGTCTATGTTTCTCAGTAATTCTATATGTTGGAACTCTAAAGCTCATCCATGAGGTCGTATGGAGCCATGCAGCAATTCTCTCTTTACTAATATATGATAGTCTACTCCATTTATTTGTGTATTTTAATCTATGCTTATGCAGTTGTCCTCAGTGGTATCTGATCTTTGTGAACACATGGACTGTAGCTCACCAGGCTCCTCTGTCCATGGGATTCTCCAGGCAAGAATACTGGAGTGGGTTGCCATTTCCCCTTCTGGGGATTTTCTTGACCCTGGGATCGAACCTGCATCTCCTGCATCTCCTGCATTAGCAGGTGGATTCTTACCACTGATTCCCCTGGGAAGCCCCAATTTTAACCTTATAGCTTGTGGGAAAAAGTCTAACATTAGTGATGTCAGTATTATGGTAGCAGAAGACACTCCCTTTGTTTCTCCCCTCAATCTACAACTTGTAGATAACATCATGCATAACTAAAGTGTTTTGTTTTTTTTTTTTTTCCTACCCAGCACATCAGGCCACCAGAGATACACACAGTGGTGCATCTGAAGGTGGGTGGATTTTTCCCTGGAGGAGGTGGAGCCTGGGGAACAGTAGAGGCGGTGATGCTAATCCACCCCATGGCCGAGGCAGCTGAGCCTGCAGCCCCAGAGCACCCGGGAGTCCCGCTGGAGGTGGTGCATGCAACCCCGGCCTCCTGGATGCAGCAGCACCTGCAGCCCCAGGGAACCAGGCATCAGTGGGGGGCCCTCACGCAAGGTCACCCTGCATGTGGCAAGAGCACCTACCACTCTATGATCTCTCCCCAGCAAAGATGCCAGCCACAGCAGGGACGCTGACAATACCAGGTCACCAGTAATGCTGGAGGCACAGACATTGATGGCCAGGACAATGACAATGCCTCTGGAAGAGGCCATGAAATGCACAAAATGTAGTTCCTCAAATATGGCCAGGAGCAGCTCATGAGAAAGAAACCAAAAACTTGTGCCACAAAATCAGTTAATCGAAAAATGCAGAAGGACCTCTGCTAGCAACCTGTTAAATTGTTAGAATCAAAGTATACAAGGCTTTACCTACATAAGAACACTGTTTGCTCCTTCAAATGCATAGACAGAGGAGCAACCCACTGAGCACCATGAAAAACCACAGTAACATGCAATCACAAAAAGAAAACAACAGCTTTCCATGAACTAATTTAATGTCGTGTAAGATTGCGATCAAACAAGTCGAGAATTTAAAATAGTGTCATGAAGAAGCTCAACAAACTACAAGAAAATTCCTAAAGACACTTCAGTTAGCTAAGGAATAAAAATAATGAACATAAGGAACAGTTTCTAAAATAATGAAAGCTCTTGAACATAAGTAAACAGAAATTCTGGTGCTGAAGAACTCAATAAATGAGATGAAGGATGAATTGCAAAGCACTTGAAGTAGAGACCATATGGAGTAGAGAGATAGTGAGATGAAAGGTAGAATTATTCAGGTACATGTGAGGAGAGAACTAAGATTTTTTTGTGTGTGTGTGAAAATATTCTCTTAGAAACCTCTGACTCTACTAGAACAGGTAAGAAGGATACTCTGTGTCTCAAAAGCAGAAGAGAGGGAGAAAGGAACAGAGAGATTATGTATAGAAATAATAGCTGAGAATTTTCCAAGTCTGGGGAAGGAACCGAATGCACACATCCACAAAGATATAATAGGAGATGTAATGAAACGTAAAGGTTTCAATGCAAAAGACTTTCTCCAAAACACATGTATTTAAATTGTCAAAAGTCACTGAACGAAAAGACTTCCCTGGTGGTGCAGTAAGCAAGAATCTGCCTGCCAAGGCCGGAACAGGAACTGTGGGTGATGCCTGGTCTGGAAAGATTCCACACGCCACAGAGTCACTAAGCCCGGGCAACACAACTACTGAGCTTGTACTCTAGAGCCTGAGCTCTGCAGCAAGACAAGTCACCACAGTGAGAAGTCCTCGTACCACCGCGAAGAGTGGCGACCCCCACCTCCACAACCAGAGAAAGCCCCGCAAAGCAAGGAAGATTCAGTGCAGCC
The DNA here is from genome assembly GCA_006410635.1 of Cephalophus harveyi. Classification (NCBI taxonomy): domain Eukaryota; kingdom Metazoa; phylum Chordata; class Mammalia; order Artiodactyla; family Bovidae; genus Cephalophus; species Cephalophus harveyi. The sequence continues at coordinate 20,208 of SJYT01052656.1, read as the reverse complement.
AGAAACAAAACAAGTAAATAAATTAAAAATTTTTTTTAAGTCAGTGAAAGAATGCTGTTTTTGTATACTAATATCTATATAAAATAGGCAATCAACAAGGACCTAGAGAATTAAACAGGGAAAAAACTCAATATCTTGTAATAATCTATACTGCAAAAAGAATCTAAAAAAGAATATACATACATGCATATATATATATATATATATATATGTAATTTTGCTGTACACCTGGAACTAATATGACATTGTAAATCAATTATATTTCACTAAGTTATTACAAAGAAAGAATATTAAAGGTTTAAAAAAAAAAAGTGAGCAGAAGCCAAAATCACAATGAGGTACACCTTCTACAGTAAGAATGGCTATTATCAAAGAGAAAAAAATCAACAAGTTGATGAGGGCCACATGAGACCAGGAAATGATACACGAATTTCATATTTTCTTCTTCTGCAATTATCAGAGAAACCAGTACTGCAGCAACTTATACTTGCACATTTTCTCTCCATGTACCAGATCACTGTGCTTAGAAACCTGCTAATTATCCTGGTCACCATCTCTGACTCCCACCTCCACATACCCATGTAATTCTTCTTTTCAAATCTTTTCCTTTAAGATATGGTTCACATTCACCACCATCCCAAAGAAGGCAAAGCCGTAACCTATGAATATACTTTTACCTACTCTTTGTATTTGAGCAGCATTGTACTGACCACAAAGACCTATGACCACTTCATGGCCATCTGTCAAACTCTGCACTATCTTGTCGCCATGAACACCCCCCTGCCCCACACACTTTGTGGATTGCTGGTTCTGGTGTTTGGTTCATGACTGCCCTACATTCTTTGTTACAAAGATTAACAGTGTTGCAACTGTCCTTCTGCACCTTCTTGGAATCCTGTACTTTTCCTGTAAAAGCAAATAGGAGGTCCAACTAGTCAATTGTGACACCTTTCTTAATGACATGATGATGTAACTTGAAACAGTTATGTTCCAGGTTGGTAATGGACTGGTTCCAAATCGGGAAAGGAGTACGTCAAAGCTGTGTATTGTCACTCTGCTTATTTAACTTATATATGCAGAGTACATCATGAGATATGCTGGGTTACAAACCTGGAATCAAGATTGCCAGGAGAAATAGCAATAACCTCAGATATGCAGATGACACCACCTTTATGTCAGAAATTGAAGAGGAACTAAAGAGCCTCTTGATGAAAGTGAAAGAGGACAGTGAAAAAGCATTCTTAAAACACAACATTCAGAAAACTAAGATCATGGCATCTGGTCCCATGGGGAAACAAGATACAGTGAGAGACTATTTTCTTAGGCTCCAAAATCACTGCAGATGGTGACTGCAGGCACAAAATTAAAAGACACTTGCTCTTTGGAAGCAAAGCTTTGACAAACCTCGACAGTGTATTAAAAAGCAGGGACTGTGCCAAAGAAAGTCCATCTAGTCAAAGCTGTGGTTTTTCCAGTAGACCTGTATGGATGTGAGAGTTGGAACATCAAGAAGTCTGTGCATCAAAGAATTGATACTTCTGAACTGTGGTGTTGGAGAAGACTCTTGAGAGTTCCTTGGACTGCAAGGAGATCAAACGAGTCAATCCTAAAGTAAACCAATCCTGAATATTCACAGGAAGTACTGATGCTGAAGCTCAAGCTCCAATATTTTGGCCATCTGATGTGAAGAGCTGACTTGTTAAAAAAGACCGTGATGCTGGGGAAAATTGAAGGCAGGAGGAGAAGGGGACAACAGAGGATGAGATGGTTGGATGGCTTCACTGACTCGATGGACATGAGTTTGAGCAAGCTCCAGGATATGGTGAGGGAGAGGGAAGCCTGGCATGCTACAGTCCATGGAGTCACAAAGAGTCAGATACAACTGAGTGACTGAACAACAAATGTCTTACCTGGGATCCTTTACTCTAAGATAGTTTCCTCTCTATCTGGAATACCATCAGCTTGGGGAAAGTACAAAGTGCTTTCCACCTGTGCATCTCACCTCTCACTTGTATCCTTGTTTTATTGGATGGGCTTTGAGTGTACCTCAGCCCTGTGGCTGCTCATGCCCTTCTGCTCAGAGTCAAGTGCAATCACCTCGGTGATGTGCACTGTGATCACCCCTATCCTGAGGCCCTTCATCTATAGTCTAAGGTATGAAGACATACACAGGGCCTTGAAAAGATTATTTGAAGTGGCAAGTATCAAAGTACCACCAGTGGTAGTGTTAAAGAAGTTCCCTTCTTTTCAGAGTGCAAAGAATTTAAACTGGAATCTGTTATTCTGGCTCAAATGATCAGAAACACAGTCCCTGGACCACTAGAGACCTGAGGAATCTGAATAAGCATTTGAACCACAGACCTTGGTGATTTGTATGAACAAATTGTGAATTTATAGATATTCTTTTCTGGAATAGGGTTTCTCACATTCTTACACTGCCTTGGGTAGGAAAATTATTTGTTTGGATGTTGTTCAGTGGTTTATAGGAGATTAGTAGCATCCCTTCAGATATTGCCAAGTATCCTCAGTGTCAAAATCATGTCTGGTTGAGAATCACTGGAACAGAGTTCCAGATATAAGAGACCTCAATCCAGACTCCAGCCCTTACTTATTTTTTTTTTTTTTTAATTTTATTTGTAATGGATTTATTGCCAAAAATTCTGATAAAAATGACAAATGTTCATTATTAAATATTGACATTAAATATACAGTACCATTCATACAGTTTTGAGTACCTTTTAAGTGGATAAACTATGTCACAGATATTTTCTAACTGAAAGCATCTGTCATATAGCTGCTCCTTTCCTTTCTTAATGCCCCTACTTTCATCAGTTCATACTACACTTACTTAGAAAGTTTATTAGGACCCTTTCCTTCAAGTGTTTTTGCTATTTCAACAAATATTCAACAATTCTCAAAACATAACCAGCCATAGTTTAATAGTTGAATGTGTTCCTTTTGGTTTGTTTGTTTCCAGATGACTTTCAAAGTTCCATTAGAGCATTTAACCAGTACAATATTGTAAAATAATTAACCTCCAATTAAAATAAATAAATTTATATTAAAAAAGAAAAATCTATTAGTGTCCTCTTTGATTTCTTTCATCAATATTTTTTAGTTTTCTATATATAGGTCTTTAGTTTCTTTAGGTAGATATATTCCCAAGTATTTTATTCTTTTTGCTGCAATGGTGAATGGAGAAATATACCATGTTAATGCATTGGAAGAATCAATATAGTGAAAATGAGTATACTACCCAAAGCAATCTAAAGATTCAATGCAATCCCTATCAAGCTACCAGTGGTATTTTTCATAGAGCTAGAACAAATCATTTCACAATTTGTATGGAAATACAAAAAACCTCGAATAGCCAAAGCAATCTTGAGAAAGAAGAATGGAACTGGAGGAATCAACCTGCCTGACTTCAGGATCTACTACAAAGCCACAGTCATCAAGACAGTATGGTCTGGCACAAAGACAGAAATATAGATCAATGGAACACAATAGAAAGCCCAGTCTCAAATAGCCAAAGCAATCTTGAGAAAAGAAGAATGGAACTGGAGGAATCAACCTGCCTGACTTCAGGATCTACTACAAAGCCACAGTCATCAAGACAGTATGGTCTGGCACAAAGACAGAAATATAGATCAATGGAACACAATAGAAAGCCCAGAGATAAATCCACACATTTATGGACATCTTATCTTTGACAAAGGATGCAAGAATATACAATGGATTAAAGACAATCTCTTTCACAAGTGGTGCTGGGAAAACCTGTCAACCACTGCAAAAGAATGAAACTAGAACACTTTCTAACACCACACACAAAAATAAACTCAAAATGGATTAAAGATATAAATGTAAGACCAGAAACTATACAACTCCTAGAGGAGAACATAAGCAAAACACTCCCTGACATAAATCACAGCAGGATCCGCTATGATCCACTTCCCAGAATACTAGAAATAAAAGCAAAAATAAAGAAATGGGATCTAATTAAAATTAAAAGCTTCTGCACAACAAAGGAAACTCTAAGCAAGGTGAGAAGATAGCCTTCCGAATGGGAGAAAATAATAGCAAATGAAGCAACTGACATACAACTAATCTCAAAAATATACAAGCAACTTATGCAGCTCAATTCCAGAAAAATAAATGGCCCAATCATAGGGGTATGGAGTATGCTGTAAATAAAAATACAAGCTAGTGCTTTGTCTTAGTAGTTTGAAGAAATTAAAAGCAAACAAATTTAAGTTTTCTTGTATTAAAAATAACCTATGATTGTATGTTTTGCATTCCTAGAAGTAGGTCAACTGTGTTTTTAAATTGTTATAACTTCACACCTTTTTGAAACCTGCCCTACAAAATTTGTTTGGCTTAAACGTCAAAGCCGTGACAATTTGTTCTTTGATGTGATTGTATTTCCAATTTCTTGTTCATGTAAGATTTCAATAAAACTCAAAAATCTATTCAAAACAAAAAAAAAAAAAATGGGCCAAAGAACTAAATAGACATTTCTCCAAAGAAGACATACGGATGGCTAACAAACACATGAAAAGATGCTCAACATCACTCACTATCAGAGAAATGAAAATCAAGACCACAATGAGGTACCATTTCACACCAGCCAGAATGGCTGTGATCCAAAAGTCTACAAGCAATAAATGCTGGAGAGAGTGTGGAACAAAGGAAACTCTCTTACACTGTTGGTGGGAATGCAAACTAGTACAGCCACTATGGAGAACAGTGTGGAGATTCCTTAAAAAACTGCAAATAGAACTGCCTATGACCCAGCAATCCCACTGCTGGGCATACACACCAAGGAAACCAGAATTGAAAAAGACACATGTACCCCAATGTTCATCGCAGCACTGTTTATAATAGCCAGGACATGGAAGCAACCTAGATGTCCATCAGTAGATGAATGGATAAGAAAGCTGTGGTACATATACAGAATGGAGTATTACTCAGACATTAAAAAGAATACATTTGAATCAGTTCTAATGAGGTGGATGAAACCAGAGCCGATTATACAGAGTGAAGTAAGCCAGAAAGAAAGACACCAACACAGTATACTAACACATATATATGGGATTTAGAAAGATGGTAATGATAACCCTGTATGTGAGACAGCAAAAGAGACACAGAGGTAAAGAACAGAATTTTGGACTCTGTGGGAGAGGGAGAGGGTGGGATGATTTGGAAAAATGGCATTGAAGCATGTATACTATCATGTCAGAAACGAATTTCTAGTCTAGGTTTGATGCAGGATACAGGGTGCTCAGGGCTGGTGCACTGGGATGACCCAGAGAGATGATATGGAGAGGATAGCGGGAGGGGGGTTCAGGGTTGGGAACTCATGTACACCTGTGGCAGATTCATGTCAATGTATGGCAAAACAAATACAGTATTGTAAAGTGAAAAAAAAATAAAATAAAAATAAAATATGACAATTAAAAAAAAGAAAAAAAGAAAAAGAAATAAATGAGATTATAAAAACAAGATTCCAAAAGGTTTAAATGCTCTAATGGTTTGTACTTTTAAGTAGAACATTAAATCCTTCTGAGTTCCAATCTGACAGTAGAGAATGGAGTTCATAAAAGTGCTACCTCAAAAAACACACTATTTAAAAAACTAAATTTGACAATCACTATAAGATGCTAAGATAGTTTAATGGTCATGTGTTAGTCACTCAGTTGTATCCAGCTGCTTGCGACCCCATGAACTGTAGCCTGCCAGGCTCTTCGTCCATGGGATATTCCAGGGAGGAATACTGGAGTGGGTTGCTATTTCCTTCTCCAGGGAATCTTCCTGACCCAGGGATCAAACCTGCGTCTCTCACATCTACTGCTTTGGCAGGCATATTCTTTACCACTGAGCTACCTGGGAAGCCTGGTTTATGGTCATATTAATATCATATCAGGCTTCTCTGATAACTCAGTTAGTAAAGAATCCACCTGAAACACAGGAGACCCTGGTTCAATTCCTGTGTCAGGAAGATCCGTTGGATAAGGGATAGGTTACCCACTCCAGTATTCCTGGGATTCCCTTGTGGCTGCAGTGCAGGAGACCTGTGTTTGATCCCTGGGTTGGGAAGATTCCCTAGGGTAGGGAATAGCTACCCACTCCAGGACTCTGGCCTGGAGAATTTCATGGGCTGTATAGTCCATGTGGGGCAAAGAGTCAGACATGACTGAGCGATTTTCACTTATCATATCAACATACAAATATTTTCCTTATATTGATAAACATTTTATAATGAGAGACTAAAGGGCAGCTGGTGACTTCTGATATAACTGAGAAACTTGTAATTGGCTTGGAAAAACTAGCATGAATCAAGGCAGTATAATACCCACAATTTTATACTGAGGGAGCAATGTTATCCACAGTTCTGAAGAGGGAAATAGTAGTTTTAAAGATTTCAGTAGTTGCTTTTTGTTTTGTTTTGTTTTAATCTACCAGAAATCAAAGCTTTGGAGACCCAACGGACCTCATCAAGACAAATCCTCAGTGTTATAGTTAAAAGAAGGATTAGATCTCAGGGGTGTGATGAGGTTCTGGGAGCCTTAGTTCTTTGAAAGCAGGAGAATTAAAGGGGAAGGAATGATAAAAACTGAATCACCCAACTTATAATGCAATCACCTAGTAAAGGAGAATCAACAGAAAAATAATTGCATCGTGCCCAGCCCAGTGTCCCCAAGGGAAATCATGTATTGGAGGCTGGAGTAACAAAAGGAAAATATGCCCAGTTAGCAGACATGTGTGCATGCTTGCTAAGTCGATTCAGTCCTGTCCAACTCTTTGAGAACCCACGGAATGTAGCTCTATAGGTAACTCTGTCCATGGGATTCTCCAGGCAAGAACATTGGAGTGCGTTGCCATGCAGTCCTCCAGGGGATTTTCCTGACTCAGGGATCAAGCCCCCATCTCCTGCGACTCCTGCATTGCAGCTGGATATGTTTTTTTAAAAAATTCTATTTTTGCTTTACTTTACAATACCGTATTGGTTTTGTCATACATTGACATGAATCCGCCATGGGTGTATATGAGCTCCCAATCCTGAATCCCCTCCCACGTCCCACCCCATATCATCTCTCTGGATCATTCCCGTGCACCAGCCCCAAGCATCCTGTATCCTATATTCTTTATCACTGAACCGCCGGAGAAGCCCTGTGAGCTGACACAAGAAGCTGGAAATATCTCCTCTGCTGCAGCCCCTCAGCCTGTGCCACTTTGGTTGGTGGGGACCTAGCCCTTAATTTAGATTCCTGAATCTGTCTGGGAGCCAATGCTTGATTTTATCCCTGTCTGTTGTCTCAAGTTCAAAAATTCAGTCTGCATCACTAATCATTTAGAAAGGAACTTGGACTTCTACAGGGAAAGCCTTCTCTCTCAATCTGCAGGCAGGTGAGAGCTCCACACACATTTCAGGAGAGGGTAAAAGAGGATGGAATCCAGGAGCATGTACCTGAGGTCACTGAGGACCAATCTAGCATAGTCCAGAGGCCAGAGGTCACTGTGGTTATTTTCTGGCTTTCCTAATATTAGTGTATCTATTTAGGTCTAAAAATAAAGTGAACCCTTCACTTGTCAATGTTGACAAATGGTAATAGAGGAAGTTCAGTTAGAAGGAATGGTGGTGGTGGTTTAGTTGCTAAGCTGTATCTGATCCTTTTGCGACCCCATGGACTGTTGCCCACCAGCTCCTCTGTCCATGGAATTTCCCAGGCCAGAATACTGGAGTGGGTTGCAATTTCCTTCTCCAGGGAATCTTCCTGACCAAGGGACTGAACCTTGGCCTCCTGGATTGCAGGCGGATTTTTCACTAATGAGCCACCAAGGAAGCCCCGTGAGAAGGAATGGGAGGCATAAGAGGCTCCCAGGAAAAGTGGACAATAAGCCTAATAATCTTATTCATGAGCTGAAGTAAGCAAACAGGAAAACGCCTCAAGGAAAAGCAGCATTCTGCTTCTTCATATAAAATATATTCAACTTTTGTTGTATTTCATTTATTTCTGATTTTCAATTGATAGTTTATGTTCCATTTGCTTATTCTCTTGGGATATTTAAGCTGTAAGATATAAGATATTTAAGCTGTAAGATATATATATCTTTAAGCTGAAAGATATATATAATATCATTTATATACCCTTGTTTATGTCCTTGGAAAAATATATTTTTCTTTATTATTATTTCTTGGGCATCAAGGAGATGCCACTGGAATTGGAATATTGATGAAGCAAAGTAAGATTTCATTGATGCATTGTCTCAGGGGTCATTTGAGTTTATTGCGTATTTTCTCTCTTAATTTGCCTATGTCCATTTCATTTCCCTTTTTTCTTTCTCTCTCATGCTTTTCATTCTTCTCTAAATACCAAGAAGAAATTGGCCTTACCAACGTTGATCCCCAAATTTATTGTTCTATAGAAAGTTTATACACTGGAATTTGGGGGTGGGATGTGTAGGGAGACAGGAAGGAGGTTCAGAAGGGAGGGGATATATGTATGCCTATGGCTGATTCATGTTGAGGTTTGACAGAAAACAACAAAATTCTGTAAAGCTATTATCCTTCAATTGAAAAACACAAATCAAAAAAAATATTGGAACTTCTGAGTAAAAGTTATACATTCTTTTGGAGAAGAATAATTTGATCTGACAAGCTCAATATGTTAAACACTCATTGCCTAATGAGGGTGGATCTGGGTGACGAGTTTATGATAGTAACACAAGCCAGAATCATCATGTGTGTGTGTGTGTGTGTGTGTGTGTGTGTGCGTGCACTGCCTGTGCCTTGTGAAGAGAGACCAGTTCTTAAAGCAGAGGCATCTGTACTCATATGTTAAGATGACTTATAATACAGCGGTCAAAAGTTGGTCAATAGATGGAACTAAGTAGGGAAACTGACATAATTCACCGGATGATTTTAAACTAAATTCATAAAGTGCTAGAAACCACATGGAAGGAGGGATTCTCTATGTGCTGAAGGTCCAGCTGTAGCAGGAAGGCCACCTTGTTCCTCAGCATCCTTGAAAGTATCTCTAATCACTCCCCCTCCTACATATTCCTTCTCCCCACTGGCTTCCTTGTTTGCACTTGAACATGCAGAAGAAGCATCTTTGTCAGGATCTTAGCAGTGGCACCTCCCTTTGCCAGGTACACACTTCTGACATCACAAAGGCTTCTTCTCTCTCTCTTCAGGAATCTTCAAACATCACTTAGTTTGAAGCTCTTCCCTGAACACTCAGGACAAAATAACACTTCCTACCACTCTCTCCTTTATACCTGGTTTTGTTTTCTTCATAGCATCTGTGACATTCTGACATATTCTACCATGTTTTATTTGAATATCCTCATTCACCATCTTTGGATTGGGAGATGTTTATTTTCCAGCACTTTCTACTGGTCAGCACTAAATATGTATTTCTCAAATAAATGAAGAAATACCTCATTAGAACTCTAGAATATATGAGCTCTTTGCCAATGTGATGAGAATGGGACAAAAAATCTTTGTCAGAGATGAAATGGAGTATACTTTGGAAGATAACTTTACTATAAATAAGGTATTAAGATCAATTACTTGAGGGCTAAATAGAAATTGCAGTATTTCAGCTATGTGAATTATGTCAGTTTGTGTGCAAACTAGTCATGTGGTTTTCCTTTTCCCTGGTAGTCACCTCCACCCCATGGAATCAGAGAATAATACACGAATTTCAGAATTTCTTCTTCTGGGACTTTCAGAAGAGCAAGAACTACAGCCTCTCATATTTGGGGTTTTCCTCTCCATGTACCTAATCACTATGTTTGGAAACCTACTCATCATCCTGACCGTCAGCTCAGACTCCCACCTCCACACCCCCATGTACTTCTTCCTCTCCAACCTGTCCTTTGTAGACATCTGTTTCACCTCCACCACCATCCCAAAGATGCTATGGAACATCCAGACACAGAGCCAAGTTATCACCTATGAAGGCTGTATCACCCAGATGTATTTTTACATTCTCTTTGTAGAATTAGATGATATTCTCCTGACAGTGATGGCCTATGATCGGTATGTGGCCATCTGCCACCCCCTGCACTACATGGTCATCATGAGCCCCCGGCTCTGTGTATTGCTGGTTCTGATATCCTGGGTTCTGATTGCCGTGTATTCCTTGCTACACATCTTAATGGTGCTGCAATTGTCCTTCTGTCCAGTTGTACAAATCCCCCACTTTTTCTGTGAACTCAGTCAGATAGTACAACTTGCCAGTTCTGACAACTTTCTTAATAACATAGTGATATATTTTTCAGCTGTCCTAGTGGCTGGTGGCCCTTTTGCTGGTATCCTTTTCTCATATTCTAAAATAGTTTCTTGCATCTGTAAAATCACATCAGCTCAGGGGAAGTATAAAGCATTTTCCACCTGTGTGTCCCACCTCTCAGTTGTCTTCCTATTTTATTTTACAGCCTTAGGAGTTTACCTTAGCTCTGCTGCTACCCACACCTCACATTCAAGTACAGTCGCCTCAGTGATGTACACTGTGGTCACACCCATGCTGAATCCTTTCATCTATAGTCTGAGAAACCGAGATATAAAGGAGGGTCTGAAGAGGTTGTATTTGATGCCAAGTATAAAAAACCAATTATACTAGTGCTCTGGATTGCATAACTCAAAGTATCAAAACCAGAAATTGTTCTTTGTTCATTGTGAAATAAAATTTGCTACTTGCACTTATTTCCTGGGATTCCCATTTTTCTTTCCTTTTTTGAATTCAGTATCTTTATAGAATTTTAGGAATCTCTCTTTTTAAGCTTTATTCTCAGTCTTATATACAGACAGCTTTTATTTTTTCCTATCCACCATTTTCCAACCTTTGAATCAAAAATATTTGGAAATTTCATTTCTCTGATGGAATATCATAGAATTATGAAGAATTTATTAGGAGTAATGTCTTTTCATTAGAACATCTAGTCTGTTGTTGTTCAGTTACCCAGTTGTGCCCACCTCTTTGTGACCCCACGGATTGCAGCATGACAGGCCTGCCTGTCCCTCACCAATCCCCAGAGCTTGCCGAAGTTCATGTTCATTGCATTGGTGATGCCGTCCAGCCATCTCATCTTCTCATGTCCTCTTTCTTCTCTCCTTGATCTTCCCCAGCAGCAGGGACTTTTCCAATGAGTCATCTGTTTGCATCAGGTGACCAAAATACTGGAACTCCAGCTTCAGCATCAGGCTGTTCAGTGAATAGTCATGGTTAATCTTACTTAAGCTTGACTGGTTTGATCTCCTTACTGTCCAAGGGACTATCAGGAGTCTTCTCAAGCAGCATAGTTCAAAGGCATCAAATATTCCACATTCTGCCTTCTTTATGGTTCAGCTCTCACAACCATACGTGGCCACTGGGAAGACCATAGCTTTGAGTATAAGGACCTTTGTTGGCAGAGTAATAATATTTCTGCTTTTCAACACACTGTCTAAGTTTGCCATCTGTTTCCTGCCAAGAAGCAATCATCTTCTGATTCCATGGCTGCAGTCACCGTCCACAGTGATTTTGGAGCCCCAGAAGAAGAAATCTGTCACTGCTTCCACTTTTCCCCCTTCTATTTGCCATGCAGTAATGGGGCCAGATGCTATTATCTTAGTTGTTTTAATCTTTAGTCCTAGGTCCGCTCTTCAGGAGATCATTTAATTTACTGGCAGTTAAAGAAGTTTTTTGGTAGGTATTACTAATTTCCAATTTGTTAATTTGTTTTCTGTAGTGTCATTCTTTTTCTTTTTTGTGTTTCTTATGATTTGATGATTTATTTAGTAATATGCTTGTGTTCCTTTCTCTCTAGATTTTATTTGGTATAGATTTTTGATGTATGATACACAAAGGGTCTTCATATGATGACATACAATGATGTCTACTTTTAAAAACAAGTTGTCTTTTAAGTTCATACACATATTAATAGCACTACATTTTCACTTCCTGCCCCACATTTTGTGCCTTTGAAGTCACATTTGATACCTCCCTATTTACCCCTTTAATTCTTATTGTAGCTAAACTTGATTTTAGAATTATTTTGTCTATTAAGTTTTCATACTAGCTTAAGTGATTTGATCCTCAGCCTTTCTACACGTTTGCCTTTACTAGCATGATTTTCTCTTTCTTATAGTTTCTTCACACTTGTTATGTCTTTTTTTTTTTGTTTCCTTCTTTGAGAAGGTCCTATAATATTCCATGTAGAGTATGTTCAGAATTGATAAATTCTATTAGTTTTTGATTGGCTGAAAAATTCCTCCTCTCTCCTTCGACTCTGAATGTTAATCTTTCTGAGTAGAATGCCCTAGTTTGCACGTTTTTCCCTCTCAACAGCCAAAGAGACACAGATGTATAGAACAGTCTTTTGGACTCTGTGGGTGAGGGCAAGGGTGGGATGATTTGGGAGAATGGCATTGAAACATGTATAATATCATATGTGAAACAAAGCACCAGTCCAGGTTTGATGCATGATACAGGATGCTCAGGGCTGGTGCACTGGGATGACCTAGAGGGATGGTACAGGGAGGGAGGTGGAAAGGGGGTTCAGGATGGGGAACACGTGTACACCTGTGGCAGATTCATGTTGATGTATGGCAAAACCAATACAATATTGTAAAGTAATTAGCCTCCAACTAAAATAAATAAATTTATACTAAAGAAAAAAAGAAAAAAAGAAATATATAATGCCTCCCCATTATATTGTACAAAGTTTCTGCAAAAAAAATAAAATAAATCAGCTGATAGCTTTATGTGCTTCCATCTTACATGACACTGACTGTCTTATTTTGCTGGCTTGAGAAAACCGTATCTTTAACTTTGTGGTTTTAATTGCTGTATCTTGGTGCAGGTTTTATTGCTGTCATTTTGGGGGGACTCTTTTTTCTTCTGGTAACTGAATTTGCTTTTTCACTCAGGTTTGGGAACTTTTCAAACATAAGTTTGTCAGATATGTTTTGACGACCTTTTTATCTGTCTTTTCCTTCCTGGACACTGCAATTGTGATATTGTTGGTGTTCTTAATGTAGTCAAACATAACTCAAATTATTCTCATTTTTAATTTGCTTTTTTTTTTCTTTTCTGACTGAATCATTTCCATGATTCTATATTTCAGTTAGCTTATGCATTCTTCTGTATCACCTGGATAACTATTAATTATTTCTAGTTGTTCATTTCATTTAATGTAATGTTCAGTTCAAGCTAGCTTTTATTTTATAGTTCCTTATTAAAATTATAACTGATTCAGCAGTCATTTTTACACAAAATTAAATATTTTATGCTCTTTCATTTATTATCAAAATGTACAGGGTGAATACTGAAAATAAAACTTCTTTTGGAAGATTTCTTGAATCTTTTTAGCTTGAGAAAATGGAGTTTTATATCTTTACTAATGCATTGATTCCAAATCTGGTAAACTGTTTGTTTCTCTCTCATTAGCTGTTTTTTAGGCATGATATCTTGTTATTTAAGTTGAGACAAATTCCTCTGTATTTTCATTTTACTTACCTTCGTCTGTTTTCTGAAATTATTTGCCACAGTTAACTCTCACTGTCTTAGAGTGGTGTCTTTATATAGGAACAGTCATATACAGTTGATGTGTGCCCATTGGCTTTACTGGAAGAGCTAGATCTAATGTTATCACAATTCATGCCTTTCTTTGGGGTGTACTGATTGCAATCATCTTGTTGGGAGGTATGGATGGCTTGGGCTTGAGTCAGGTATGAGATATGGTTTCCTTTTTGTTTAGAGGCCAGAAGGAAATGGCATCCCACTCCAGTATTCTTGCCTCGACAATTCCATGGAGGTCACAAAGACTCAGATGTGACTGAGCCCAGCACACACACATGCACACACGTATATTTTTAGAGGCCAGAAGGAAATGGCATCCCACTCCAGTATTCTTGCCTCGACAATTCCATGGAGGTCACAAAGACTCAGATGTGACTGAGCCCAGCACACACACATGCACACACATATATTATGCTAAGATAGTTTATGGTGCATATCAACATATAAATATCTCTCTTTATATAAGTACAAACATTAGTAATGAGGGATTAAAGGATAGCTCTTAACTTCTGATATAACGGGAAATTTCTAATTGACTTGGAGAAACTATCATGCATCCAAGGAGTATATTAACTGTGGTTTTATTCTAAAGTAGCAAAGTCATCCTCCGTTTTGAAGAGGATAATAGTAATGTTTAGAGATATCAGTGGTTCTGTCTCAGCCCCAAATCTAAGCATTAAAGACCCAAGGGACCTAGTCAAGACAAATCCTGAATTTTACAATTTAAAGAAAATCTTGTGCTCAGGGACATGATGACATGCTGGGAACCTTAGGCCTTTGGAAGCGAGAGAATTAAGAGGAAGGGGTAATAAAAAATGAATTCACCTAACTTATAATGCAGTGTCTTAGGAACAGAGAATCAGCAGGGGAAAAAATCCATTCTGTCCAGAAAAGTGTCCCCATAGGAAATCATGTAGTTACAGATTGGAGTTCTGGAGGAAACACGCCTAATGAGCTGACACAGGAAGCTGTAAATATCTCCTCTGCTGCAGTCGCTCAGCCTCTGCCACATTGGTTGGGGAGGACCTGGTTCTTGCTTTTGAAATTCTGCATCTGTCTGGCAACCAATGCTTGATTTAGCCACTTTCTGTTATCATATTTGGGGACAAAATTCTATCTGCATCAGTAAGCATTTAGGGAGGAATTTTGACTTCTACAGGGAAAGTCTGCAGGCAGGCGATTCTGATAGTTCCACAGATGCTGCAGGAAAGCATCAGAGAGGATGGAAGCCAAGAGTGTGTACCTGAGGTCAGGAGGCCAGATCACTGTGGTTTTTTTATGTTTTTCCTAATGTTAATATACTTATTATAGTCTAAAAATAAAGTGAACACTGCACTCGGAAATGCAAGTGTCAATGTTGACAATTAAATGGTAAGAGTGGAAACGCAGAAGGAATGATGCTGGTGGTTTAATCTCTAAGTTGCTCCAACTCTTGTGACCCTATGGACTGTAGCCCACCCAGCTTCTCTGTCCATAGAATTTCCCAGGCAAGAATGCTGGAGTGGGTTGCCCTTTCCTTCTCCAGGGGATCTTCTCTACCCAGTCATCAAAGCTATGTCTCCTGCATTTACAGGCAGATTCTTTACTTTCTGGCTACCAGGGAAATCCTGTTGGATGGAATAGGAGGCATAAAAATGCTGCCAGTAAAAGTAGAAAGTATGTATAGGGATTTTTTTATGAACAGGAGGAAACAAATCGGGAAAGTCCTTAAGGAAAAGAAGTCTTCTACTGCTTCATATGCTTCACATACAACATATCCAATTTCTGCTGTATTTTGACTGTTTTTGATATTGAATTAGTAGTTTATATTCCAATTGCTTATTTTCCTATTAGTATACGCAACCTGTAAGATGCTCCATGTCATATCATTTTTTATGTCCTTGGACAAATGATATTTTTCTTTATTATTTTTCCAGACATCAAGGAGATGTCACTGGAGTTGGAATGTTGATGAAGCAAGGGTATCTCATTACTGCCTTGTCTCAGGGGTCATTTTAATATATTGGATATTATTTTCCCTTAATGTCCATAGGCCCCTTTCATTTCTCTGTTTCTTTCACTCTCATCCTTACTTATTCTCTAAATACCAAGCAGAAATTGGCTATACCAAAAATGAACCCCACATTTATTGTTCCATGAGAAGTTTATAAACTGGAATTTCATGGTAAAAGTTATATATTCTTTTGGAGAATAATAATTTGACCTGACCAGCTGAGCTGTAACCACTCACAGTATAAAGAGTGTGAATCTGTCTGACCATACATGGTAGTGACACAACCGAGAAGAACATGGTGTGGGTATGTCTCTGTGTGTGTGTGTGTGTGTATGTGTGTGTGTGTGCTTGTGCCTTGAAAGGGAGAACAGTTCTTAAAGCAGAGACATCTGGACTCATATGCTAAATGACATATATACACAGGTCAGACTTCAGTCAACAGATGGAACTAAGAATGGAATCTGATATAATTCACAGTATGGTTTTATAGCTAAATTGATAATGTGCAAGGAAGCACGTGGAAGGAGGGATTCTCTGTGGACTGAAGGTTCAGCTGTAGAAGGGAAGCCACCTTGTTCCTTAGCATCCCTGACACCATCTCTAATCTCTCCCCCTCCTGCTTATCCCTCTGCCCCACTGGCTTCCATGTTTACTATTGAACGTGTGGAACAAGCAGCTTCCTCAGGTCCTTAGCAGTGGCAGGTTGCCCTTCCAGGCACACAATTCTGACATCACACTAGCTCCTTGGCTCTCTTTCATTAGGAATCTCTTCAAATATCTTTCCTAAACACTCAGGACAAAATAATACCTCCTACCACTCTCCTTCATATCTGGTTTTCTTTTCTTCTTAGCATATGTCACTTTCTGACATATTCTATGATATTTTATTTGAATATCCTCATTCAGTATCCTTGGATTGAGAGAAATTTACTTTTCAGCACTTTATATTTCTTTCCTCCATGTGCTTGGATCATGATTAGCACTAAATATCTCTCAAATGAATGAAGGACTATCACATTAAAACTCTAGAATATATGACCTCTTGGCAAATGTGATGAGAATGGGATAAAAATTCCTAGTCAGAAATGAAATGAAATATACCCTCAAAGGGACTTCTTGACTCAGCAATTTAAAATCTGCCTTCAATGCAGCAGCCATTTAAGAGACATGGGTTCAATCCCAGGTTTGGGAATAACCCCTGGAGGAGAGCAAGGCAATCCACTCCAGAACTCTCTCTTGGGAAATCCCATGGACAGTGGAGGCTGACATGCTATGGTCTTTGGGGTCACACAAAGTTGGACAAGACTGAAGCTGCTAAACATACACACATATGCTCAAAGAGAACTTATCTGAAAATAAAATATCACACCAACTTCCTGAGGGCTAAATATAAATTGCAGTATTTCAGCTATGTGAATTATACCAGTAGGAGTGAAAATTGTCATTATTTCCTTTTTCCTGGTAGTTGACTACACCCCATGGAACCAAGTAACAATACACAGATTTCAGGATTTCTTCTTTGGGGAATTTCAAAGGAAGCCAACTACAGCCCTTCATATTTGGGCTTTTCCTCTCCATATACCTGGTCACTGTGCTTGGGAACCTAATCATCATCTTCACTGTCAGCTCAAACTCCCACATCCACACCCCCATGACTTCCTCTCCAACCTGTCTTTGTAGACCTCTATTTAATTTCCACCATCATCCCAAAGATGCTCTGGAACATCCAGACACCGATAAAAGATATCACCTATGACGGCTGCATCACCCAGATGTACTTTTGTATACTGTTTGCAATATTAGATGACATTCTCCTGAGTGTGATGGCCTATGATCAGTATGTGGCCATCGGCCACCCCCTGCACTATATGATCATCATGAGCCTCCAGCTCTGTGGACTGCTGGTTCTGATATCCTGTGTGTTGATTGTCTTGTATTCCTTGCTACACATCTCAATGGTGTTCGATTGTCCTTCTGTACAGTTGTGCAAATACCCCACTTTTTCTGTGAACTCAGTCAGGTGGTACAACATGCCAGTTCTGACAACTTTCTTAATAACATAGTGATGAATTTTTCAGCTGTCCTGATGGGTGGTGGTCCTTTCGCTGGTATCCTTTACTCTTACTCTAAAATAGCTTCCTGCATATGTAAAATCACATCAGCTCAAGGGAAATATAAAGCATTTTCCACCTCTGTGTCCTACCTCTGGTTGACTCCCTATTTTATTTTACAGCCTTAGGAGTTTACCTTAGCTCTGCTGCTACCCACACCTCACATTCAAGTACAGTTGCCTCGGTGATGTACACTGTTTTCACACCTCTGCTGAACCCCTTCATCTACAGTCTGAGAAATCTAGATATAAGGGGGGCTCTGAAGAATTTATATTTGACACCAAGTATAAAAGACCAATTATAATATTTCCCTGGATTGCATAACTCAAAGCGTCTGAACCAGAAATTGTGATTCTTTGATTATTGTGGATTAAAATTTGCTCCTTGTATGTGTTTTCGGGAATTTCCATTTTTCTTTCCTTCTTTGGATTCAGCATATTTATACAATTTTGGCACTTTCTTTATTAAGTTTTATTCTCAGTGTTATACACAGGAAATTTTTATTTTTTCCTACTCCACAATTTACATACCTTTGAAGAAAAAAAAATGTTTGGAAATTTCACTTCTTTGGTGGGGTATCATAGATTTATGAATAATCTGTTAAGAATCATGTTTTTTTATTAGAATGTTTAGTTTGCTGACACTGATAGAGATTTTCCATAGGTATTGCTTATTGCCAGTGTGTTCTTTGTTTCTTGCTTGTAGTTCTTGTTTTTTCCTTCTGTGTGTTTCTTTAGGTTTCATGTTTTATTTAGTGGTATGCTTTGAGCAAGCTCCAGGAGATGTTGAAGGACAGGGACGCCTAGCGTGCTGCAGTCCATGGGGTAGCAACAAGTCAGACACGACTGAGTGACTAGACAGCAAAGTAATAATGCTTGTGTTTCTTTCTCTCTAGGTTTTGTGTATCTAGTGTAGTTTTTTTGATATAGGTTAAACAATGGGTTTTTATATTATGACTTATAGCTGCATTTTCTTTTTAAAACAGGCTGTCTTTTAAGTTCCTGCACTTTCAAATATTCACTACATTTTCACTTCCTCAGCTACATTTGTGTTTGCTGTCATATTTAACACCTCACTATTTATCCCTTTAATTCTTATTGTAGCTATACTTGACTTTAGAAATTCTTTTTGTCTATTAAATTTTCATTCTAGCTTAAGTGATTTGATTCTCAGCCTTTCTACAGGTTTGCCTTTATTAGTGGGATTTTGCCTGTTGTATAGTTTCTTCCCACTTGTTATGCCTTTTTCTTTCCTTCTTAGAGAAGATTCTACATCATTCCTTGTCGAGTAGGCTTAGAATTGATAAATTGTTACAGGTTTTGCTTGTCTGAAAAGCTTCTTATCTCTACTTCGATTCTAAATGATAGTCTTGCTGGGAAGTATGCCCTAGTTTGCAGGTTTTCCCCACTCATCATTTTAAATATATCAGATTTCTCCCATCTGACATGCAATGTTTCTTAAAAAAAAAAAAAAAAGGAAATCATTTGACAGACTTATAAGGCACCTTTTCATATAATGCTTCTTTTGTTTTGCTTCCTTTAGAAACCCATATCTTTAATATTGCAGTTTTCATGGATGGATCTTGGTGTGGTTCTTGTTGCTGTCGTTTTGGGGGGACACTTTTTTTTTTCTGGTGCCTGATTCTGGTTTTTTATTCATCTTTGAGAAAGTTTTCAGCCATATTTTTTTCAAATACCTTTTGACTATCTCTCCTTCTGTCTTTTCCTTCCTGGACACTCCAGTTATGCCAGTGTTGGTGTTCTTAATGTCATCAAACATCCTTCAAAATATTCTCATTTTTAATTTTTTTTCTTTTCTGACTGAGTCATTTCCATTATTCTATATTTCAGTTAACCTATGAATTCTTCTGTATTACCTGGTATACTATTAATTACTTCTAGTTGTTGGCCATTTCCTTTATTGTAGTGTTCAGTTCTATCTAGTTTTTATTTTATAGTTCCCTATTAAAATGATCACTGTTTCATCAGTCTTCTTTTTTCAGAGAATTAAATATTTTATGGTCTTCCACTTATTAACAAAATGCACAGGGTGAATACTGGAAATAAAACTTCATTTGGAAGATTCCTTGAATCATTTTAGCTTGAGAAAATGGAGTTTCATATCATCTTTACTAATGCACTGATTCCAAAACTGGTAAACTGTTTCTCTTTCATTAGCTGTTTTTTAGGCAAGTTTTTAGGGCTTGAATCAGGTATGAGATGTGGCTTCATCTCCGATTTGTGGCAATACTGGCCTAATGGGAGGGAGGCAGCTCTTAAGTTGCTAGATCAGAAGCTCTGAGCGTCAAGTCTGAGCTGACTTTGTCTTCGCTAACAGTGTGCTCCACCACCAGCTCGGTCGACCAGAGGGAAGCAGTGTTGGAGCAAGAAATGCTAGCGTGAGGCACTCTACATGTGGTGGGGCATGGACCTGTTGGCCTGGGCAGAGCTTGAGATGCAGACTGCCTCTGATGCACTGTCTCTGTAAGCACCGCCAACAGTTGGCCCTCCCCTGCTCAGAAGCATCTTTGTGTCTG
>SJYT01052650.1:540770-571858 GCA_006410635.1 Cephalophus harveyi | reverse complement strand
TACTTTGGCCACCTCATGAGAAGAGTTGACTCACTGGAAAAGACTCTGATGCTGGGAGGGATTTGGAGCAGGAGGAGAAGGGGACAACAGAGGATGAGATGGCTGGATGGCATCACGGACTCAATGGACGTGAGTTTGAGTGAACTCTGGGAGTTGGTGATGGACAGAGAGGCCTGGCATGCTGCGATTCATGGGGTCGCAAAGAGTCGGACGTGACTGAGTGACTGAACTGAACTGAACTGAAATATAAACAGAGGCTTAAAGACTGTGTCAAACTGACATATCTTAATAGTGTCAATTAAAAAATGTATGATTATAAATATACAACACAGGATCATAATTCAAAAGATTTTCCAATTTTCAAAATTTCATAGGAACCTTAAAATATGAAATATTAAAATATTTCTACTCTAATACACTAGTGAAAAAATTAAATTTCAAATATTATCTCCTATATCTCCATTAGGATATTTGCTTTGTGTTACTGATTGAGCTTCCTTCCTGGCTGTGCAATAAAGAATCCACTTGCAATGCAGAAGACCATCTGAAATGCAGAGACAGGGTTTCAGTCCCTTGGTCATGAAAATCGCCTGGAGAAAGAAATGGCCACCCACTCCAGTCTTCCTGCCTGAAAAATTCCATGGACAGAGGAGCGTGGTTGGCTACAGTCCGTGGCGTCACAAAGAGCTGGATACAGCTGAGCATACACATACCTTAATGAGAATTAAAAGTTCATGATTTCCCTCAAGTTCTCACCTATGCTTATTAGTTCATATTCATACTCAAAATAATATACATTTTGTAACAAAAGCTTTAAAAATTCTAGAATAAAGAATTCCTGTGATCAGATATAAGCCAATCTTTCTTAATCATGTTAGGCTTACTGTTACTGTTTATACCTGATAACTGTTCTGAAGTTGATCAACATTTTATTTCTTATTGTTGTGAGTATAAGTAACCTCAAGTCATTGTTTAGAGACTTCCATAATTAACCACACAACACTTAATGCAATATTTTAGAGAACATAAAGAATCTGTCATATTTTCTAAAACTGGTGTATTGTGAGAAAGAGTTGAACAAATGTTTTGAAATTTCAGTAGTTTTCTGGTATTTAAAGCAAGATATATTGCTTATATTTGCATTTGGTGACAAGTAGGAGTTAAAAAAAAAATGAAAAAGCCCTATTTAGCATTCTTCTAGAGTTCAACAAGAATCATCTTGTTATTTTCTTTTAAGGACAATGGAGAAAGTAAAATGAGTATCTTTAGAAATCTGGGAGAAAATCTATCTCAAAATGAAGCGTTCATTTAAGAAAAGGCAGCAGCATAAATCCTCAAGGCTAATTGTCCTGAGTAGCACTTGAGTCACTAAGCCACCTGGAAATTCAATGGCTGAACGCTTCACTGGTTCTGCCACCCAGTGGGCAGGGCTGAGCCCGTAACTCAGACTATCACCTAAGGACTGAGAGCAGTACACCTCTGCTCATATCTTATCTTTTCCCACTGATAAGTGACTAACCCCGTGTACTATGTTTATATAGCAGGACTCAAGTGGTTAAACAAATTAAATTGGTGGTGGCCAACATTAACTGCTATTAATACATAAATTCCAGGTGCATTTCTCATTAACAGGGAAGAGACTTCAGAGCCAAAAAGATGCCTGCTGAACTTCAAAAGGAAAGAATAATTGTTGCCTCTAGTTCAAAGCTCCCCCTAAAGTAACTTAGAGCAGTCATTTCAGAATATTATTTATTAAAACGATGGCAAAAAGGTAGAATTAAGTCATATTGGTTCAAATTCTTGCAAAAAATACATATAGAGCTTATCTACTCAAGGTATTAACTGAATTCATTAAATCACTAATTCATATTCCATTTCTTTATCAATTTACCTCATTACATTACCTACAGGTATCATTCACATTTAAAAAACAGGTAAGTGGTATATAAACAATTGGACCAAATGGAAAAATGTCACAACATTAAAGAAAATTCAGAGTGTACAACAATAAAGTTTTAAAAGAGGAAAACATACTAGAAAAAAAATGAAGAAAAAACATGATACATTATAAAATATTAATAAGTAAATATTTTTAAAATGAAAGAAAATTCCAACAATTACTAAGTGATTTGGTGCAGCACACATCAATGGGATAGCCAAATATCATATATCAAAGTATCTTACAGATATAGGTACTTTCCTCCCAGTAACATATTTTTTTTCTACATTTGAGCAAGCAATTTTGTCTAGGGCAGCAATGTGTCCAGTTAAAATAAAAATAAGAACAAAAAAGGAGCAATTTCACCAATTCAAATAAACATACACATTTAAACACATAGCCTTTGCTCTCATGACTGTATATAAGTGAGCTTAGTCACTGACTGTGGAGAGGACTGGACTGTATTTCAAAATGAACATTCAAATTCATTGCACCTATCAAAAGATTCAGCAACCTATCAACAAGAATAATGTACCTACCATCCCAACACTGTATGAAGTGAGAGGACAGGAGACAAGGGCATTCTTAAGCAACAAATTCTGAAGACAGACCAAAGCATTATGCATATCAAGCAGGTTGTGAGGTCAACGTGCAGAAAATATCACAACATAAGTTAATGCCAGCGAATGACACCCTGAAAACACCTTTTGAAAGTAGCCCTGACAACTAGAGCATCTGCAGACGTTACTCCACGTGGAAAGTCACTTGGTGCAGCAGAAGGGCCTTATGGTTAAAAGAAAACACTTGACAGGTATGCAAAATAAATGTGAATTATAAATGCATATTTATTTATAACATATACACATAACATATATGTTATGTCTGTCTGTGTTAATAGATGACTGGATTTCTAAAATATATTTTTTTAATTTTTAGATAATATGGCAATGGTTTTTAAACTTCTGCACTTTTCCATTAATTATAAAAATATTTTGTTGAGAAACTTAAAGGCCTGTTCAGTTCAGTTCAGTTCACTCAGTCATGTCTGACTCTTTGTGACCCCATGGACTTCAGCACACCAAGCTTCCCTGTCCATCACAAATCCTGGAGTTTTTTCAAACTCATGACCATAGAGTCAGTGATGCCATCCAACCATCTCATCCTCTGTAGTCCCCTTCTCTTTCCACCTTCAGTCTTTCCCAGCATCAGGGTCTTTTCCAAGCAGTCAGGTTTTTGCATCAGGTGGCCAAAGGATTGGAGCTTCAGCTTCCACATCAGTTCTTCCAATGAATATTCAGGACTGATTTCCTTTAGCATGGATTGTTGGATCTCCTTGCTGTCCAAGGGATTCTCAAGAGTCTTCAGCACCACAGTTCACAGTTCAAAAGAGACCTGAATCCTAAAAAAAAAAAAAAAAAATGTGGCTTAATTTATTTAGAATTTTAGTCAGTGTTGAATGTTTAAAAGTTGTGTTCTTCCTTCCATTTTCTCTGACTTTCCTCCAGTTTTATACTACCCTCCCCTTTTCTAATGATTACATGAACCTCATATATTTCCTCATTTTCTAGCACATTTTTACTTAGTCATTTAATTAGATTTGTCCTCAATTCTCAATGCCTTTCTTTGTATTCTGAATGTTTTCACCTCTCTAACTTACAACATTTTGGCATTTTATAACTTATTCACTGGGGTTACTCAGCTATCATTACACAAAAGGAATAAACAACTAAAATATATCCCACTCCCTTTATGAATAGAGTGACAAATGTATTATCTACTATATCATGTATTTTATAGCCACATTTTACAACAATAACCTAGATGTTAGTGTTCTCATTTACACATGAGTTAACCTAAGACCAGAGAGATAGCTCACTTTTTAAAATGTCAGCAACATTACAACTGGGCTGCCCCTGTGGCTCAGCTGATAAAGAATCCACCTGCAGTGCAGGAGACCTGGGTTCGATCCCTGGGTTGGGAAGATCCCCTGGAGAAGGGAAAGGCTAACTGCTCCAGTATTCTGGCCTGGAGAATTCCATGGGGTCACAAAGAGTCGGACATGACTGAGCACCTTTCACTTTAACACTATAACTTGGGAGTTTTAACTGATAAAAGGTGGAATCTGGGTTTATTCTATGAGGTCTTTGTCCATATCTGTGAGTGGAACTGGTATTTTCCCCACAGCACTTTCCAGTTTAGACTAGCTACTTTTTTCCACCCTCAGGAATGTCTTCTCTAGCATTTCTGAGTATCACGGCACTATTTCCACATGCAGAAAATTTAGATATGTAAAGGCAACCTTCGAGCATGATTCTGAGCTATTAAATAAATCCTAATTCTTATTAATAAAAATGTATCCCAAGCAAAAGCAATAGTAATACTCTGGCAATACTCAAAGTATTACCTATATTGGCATTTTCAATTATAGATAATCTCAGAAATGTGAGTAGGTTAAGAATTTTTTTTTTTTTTGAAAAAGGGAAAAGCCTTTCTGCTTGCAATTTTGTGAAAAAGTCAGGACCCATGGACTTAAAAATTACCTGGAAAGAAATTCCCATCAGAAGGTTTATTGTCATAGCACCATTCCCATAACCGGAGGGAATCAATATTGTCTCTATCTGTCACTGCTAGTAATAAGTATCTAAGTAACAAATGACTAATTGCTGTTCAAAAAGACAGGGCAAACTCTGGGCACAGAGCAGGGATCTGCATCTGGAGTAAACAAAGAGAAGGCAAAACTTTAGCAATTATGCTGATCCAAAGGGCTTGAGACAAACAGGAAATCCACTTTGTGTATATCAGCTAGGGGACAGAGAACAACCTCGAGTAAGTGGAATTAAAGCAAAGGGAGCATGGGAGGCTGAGGCCAGAAAAAAGAGTGACTGGAACATAGCACAGGACCCCTTTTTTATGAGCTTGCAACCTCAGCTGTAAGCCGGGATAAAACTCTCATGTACAACAAGCCAACATGGACAGATGTTCAAAAACATCACTGATTAAAGGGTATTTGTTTAGCTGAAAAGTTAATTTACTGTGATAGATGAGTATTTCACTGCAAATGAAAATTTCATTTTGCTTTATATTAACACCTTCCATAGATAATTTGAAACTAATTTTGATGTTATTTTTCTGGAATATTTTCATCATTTCAGAAAGAAATTTTAATTTAAAATGCTATTTTCCTTAAAAAGAAAAAGGAAAATTAGCATATTTTCTATGTTTTAGAAGAGTTAAACAGTTGTGATTCATCTTTCTGAAATTTATGTTCCAGTTCCTCAGGAAACATATGATACAAACTCAATTGTATGCAAACACATAGAAGTCTAATGTCTTTTGCTATCTGTGAATGACCCAATGCTCAGAGTATCCAGCATTTTCTCTTCCTTTCGTTAAATATGTGAATTCTCATGCACAAATATAAAGTAGAACTCAGACCATAAATTCACCATAAATTAGTATCTGGAAGTCATTAGTATAGTTATCAACCTTAAAGATATTTTAAATTGCATTTTTAACATTTAAAAAAAAATAGCTATCGGTACCAACAATTAAATAAACAGTTTTCTATGAGTCAGAAAAAAGTGAAATAAAAAAGTAGTAAAGAAAAACCTTATAAAGGTATAATTCGGGACAGAGTTGTGTTAATGATAAAATACAAGTCTATATATAATTATTTTCTAATTTTGGTGAAAACATATATATACAGCTGTAGTTTTAGATGAACTGTACTTTTTAATTACTATCTAATATTTTCCACAATAATGTGATAATAAGTAGTTCAACAGCACACTTACCAGTGAAGATACTTTTTTCTCATGCAAACCTTAAAATCAGCAAAAATTGAAGCTGAAGCTACTTTTGCCATTTACTTACCTGGTATCACAGATTACAAGTATTTGGTTTCCCATTTGCCTTTCTTTTTTTCTAAGTACACCCAGAAAAAACTGGGGGGGGAATTACCCAGTGAAATCAATTTAGCCATATCCCATACAGCTCCAACTAGCCCTCCCTTCTGGAGAAAGAATTGATTCCCTCAGCTGCTGCACATTCTACCAGCCCATGGCCCTCAGCTGTCAATCTTCTCCACTGACCGCTTGCCCTTGTTAAATTCACACCCCTTTCCTACAGCAGCCTCACACCTGAAGACTGACCAAGAGGGGGCAGATATCAAAGCCCTCTCTTCCAACTTCAGATAATATTGAGGGTCCATAGAGCTATTCAATTGTACAAGGGCTTCCCTGGTGCCTGAGCCGTAATGAATCCACTTGCACTGCAGGAGACTTGGGTTTGATCCTTGGGTCAGGAAGATGGCATCACACTCCAGCATTTGTGGCTAGAAAATCCCATGAAATGAAGAGCCTGGTTGGCTGCAGTCCATGGGGTTGCAAAAGAGTTGGACACAACTTAACTAAATAAGGACAACAGCTGTGAAATATTTGGTAGGCCATGCTGCAGTCATACGTCTCTTTTTGCCCAATCCTGTTTCCTTCCCCCAACTTGCACAGGTTTTGACCTCTAGAGATGAAATGTCGTACACTCTGTTCTCTTTCTCAGAGTTGGCTTCTCAAATAATGTAACCTGTGATATCAGAAAGTCTTTATAAATACAATATATTTTATCATGTAACTGAATATCAGTACAGAAGAGATCAGCAGTCTAATTCCTTCATACCATTAAGCATTAATTGCTCAGTTTTTTCTGACTCTTTGCGACCCCATGGACTATAGCCTACCAGGCTCCTCTGTCCATGGGATTTGCCAGGCAAGAATACTGGAGTGGGTTGCATGCTCTCTGCCAGGATATCTTCTCGACCCAGGGATCAAACCTGGGTCTCCTGCATTGCAGGCAGATTCTTTACTATCTGGACTATCAGGGAAGCCCCATTATTCCTTTTAAGCCCTTTTGTAAATTCAAGTCATCATAAGAAGCTGAAGAAATTTCACTTCATCATAAGGTTTGTGCGTTCCCTACAGCTTTCATATCACTCACCATATTCAACTTCTCATCCCTGAATTGTTTGTAACTCATGAACTATCAGCAGCAAAATTCTCTATATTCTCAAGTTCCTTTCTAAACAGTTCCTTAAATTTCCTTTTCTAACTAAAAAAAAAATAGAGTGTTCTTTTCTCTAGTGTTCTGTTTAATGGTAGCTATTTACTCTGCAGCCTTCTTTATACCACAGACGATCTCTCTTCTAGTCTTTGCCATTTCTAAATTATTTTCTATATTCAACCTTCACCCCCAGAAATGAAATTTAATGTTATTAGATTCTATCTCTTATTCTTCTTTGCTATAGTCATAAAAATAAATAGTATATCATTCCTTCTAATTATTCTAAAATATGGTTTATTATTACTCTCAAAAATGCTGTTCTCAAAATGTCAGTGACTTCAATATCCTTATAATTGATATTTACTATGATCACCTAAGCTCTGTCAAAAATCCAGAAATAGCAACATTAAAAGCACCAAATTAATAAATAATATTTCATAAAAACTTCTTTTGCATAAAATAAGTTCACAAACTGGGAGCTTTCACATTCAAAACTGATATGAGACTCAGGGACCTGACATTACAGGATGGCTTATAAGTTGAAAATGAGGAAGTTGTTTAACCTTTACAGTGATTGGCTATTATAATGGAGTTTTGTAGACATCAGGGGATTGTTTAAAAGTGTGCTACACCATTGTAGGAAGATGACAGATTTATTTTATGGTTATTGTAGGTATTTATGAAAAATAATCGAAGTTGTTTCACTTATATCCATGAAATAAGCTAAATTTTGTTTTGTTTATATGGCTTAAATGATCTGATCTGCTCAGGTAATTTTCATATCTGGTTTTCATTTTATACTTAACACTTCTCCATTCTTGAATTTTTCACATCCAACAGTCTTGCACACTTCTTTGCCACCTGATCCTATGTTATATTGCAGAATTGTCATTATCAATGATGGTGTTCCTTCAGTTTCAAACCTGCTCTTCCTTTCTTCCTACAAAGCAACTTGTCTAACTGTTCCCTCTCATTACTTAATTCTGACAATCATTTGACCACAAAGGAAACTCCAATCCATGGAACCAGCCAAATTATATTGTTTCTATGTCACTCCAGCTCATCTCCTAGGTTACAAAAGATTAAAACAATCTCAAATAAGTTTCTGAAATGTGGTTTATTTGATAGCAAGGGATTGACTGTGTGGATCACAACAAACTGGGAAAAATTCTTAAAGAGATGGGAATATCAGACCATCTTATCTGTCTCCTGAGAAACCTGTATGCAGGTCAAGAAGCAACAGTTAGAACCTTAAATAGAACAATATACTGGTTCAAAATTGGGAAAGGAGTACTACAAGGCTATATATTGTCACCCTGTTTATTTAACTTATATGCAGAATATATCATGTAGAATGCCAGGTTGGATGAGTTATGAGCTGTAATCAAGATTGCCCTGAGAAATATCAATAACCTCAGATATGCAGATGATACCACTCTAATAATGAAGTGGAACTAAGAGCCTCTTACTGAGGGTGAAAGAGGAAAGTAAAAAAAAATTTTGTAACTCATGAACTATCAGCAGCAAAATTCTCTATATTCTCAAGTTCCTTTCTAAACAGTTCCTTAAATTTCCTTTTCTAACTAAAAAAAAAATAGAGTGTTCTTTTCTCTAGTGTTCTGTTTAATGGTAGCTATTTACTCTGCAGCCTTCTTTATACCACAGACGATCTCTCTTCTAGTCTTTGCCATTTTTAAATTATTTTCTATATTCAACCTTCACCCCCAGAAATGAAATTTAATGTTATTAGATTCTATCTCTTATTCTTCTTTGCTATAGTCATAAAAATAAATAGTATATCATTCCTTCTAATTATTCTAAAATATGGTTTATTATTACTCTCAAAAATGCTGTTCTCAAAATGTCAGTGACTTCAATATCCTTATAATTGATATTTACTATGATCACCTAAGCTCTGTCAAAAATCCAGAAATAGCAACATTAAAAGCACCAAATTAATAAGTAATATTTCATAAAAACTTCTTTTGCTTAAAATAAGTTCACAAACTGGGAGCTTTCACATTCAAAACTGATATGAGACTCAGGGACCTGACATTACAGGATGGCTTATAAGTTGAAAATGAGGAAGTTGTTTAACCTTTACAGTGATTGGCTATTATAATGGAGTTTTGTAGACATCAGGGGATTGTTTAAAAGTGTGCTACACCATTGTAGGAAGATGACAGATTTATTTTATGGTTATTGTAGGTATTTATGAAAAATAATCGAAGTTGTTTCACTTATATCCATGAAATAAGCTAAATTTTGTTTTGTTTATATGGCTTAAATGATCTTATCTGCTCAGGTAATTTTCATATCTGGTTTTCATTTTATACTTAACACTTCTCCATTCTTGAATTTTTCACATCCAACAGTCTTGCACACTTCTTTGCCACCTGATCCTATGTTATATTGCAGAATTGTCATTATCAATGATGGTGTTCCTTCAGTTTCAAACCTGCTCTTCCTTTCTTCCTACAAAGCAACTTGTCTAACTGTTCCCTCTCATTACTTAATTCTGACAATCATTTGACCACAAAGGAAACTCCAGTCCATGGAACCAGCCAAATTATATTGTTTCTATGTCACTCCAGCTCATCTCCTAGGTTACAAAAGATTAAAACAATCTCAAATAAGTTTCTGAAATGTGGTTTATTTGATAGCAAGGGATTGACTGTGTGGATCACAACAAACTGGGAAAAATTCTTAAAGAGATGGGAATATCAGACCATCTTATCTGTCTCCTGAGAAACCTGTATGCAGGTCAAGAAGCAACAGTTAGAACCTTAAATAGAACAATATACTGGTTCAAAATTGGGAAAGGAGTACTACAAGGCTATATATTGTCACCCTGTTTATTTAACTTATATGCAGAATATATCATGTAGAATGCCAGGTTGGATGAGTTATGAGCTGTAATCAAGATTGCCCTGAGAAATATCAATAACCTCAGATATGCAGATGATACCACTCTAATAATGAAGTGGAACTAAGAGCCTCTTACTGAGGGTGAAAGAGGAAAGTAAAAAAAAAAACTGGCTTAAAACTCAACATTCGAAAAACGAAGATCATGGCATCTGGTCCCATCACTTCATGACAAATAGGGAAAAAAATGGAAGCAGTGACAGATTGTCTCTTTGGGCTCCAAAATCACTGCAGATGGTGACTGCAGCCACAAAGTTAGAAGACTCTTGCCTCTTGGAAGGAAAGCTATGACAAATCTAGACAGCATATTAAAAGCAAAGACATAACTTTGCTGACAAAGGTCCATCCAGTTAAAGCTATGGTCTTTCCAGTCATCATGTATAGATATGAGAGTTGGATGATATAGAAGGTTGAGCACTGAAGAATTGATGTTTTTGAACTGTGGTGTTGGAGAAGATTGAGAGTCTCTTGGGCAGCAAGGAGATCAAACCAGCCAATCCTAAAGGAAATCAACTCTGAATACTCATTGGAAGGACTGATGCAGAAGATGAAGCTCCAAGCTGAAACTTTGGCAACCTAATGTGAAGAACCAACTCACTGGAGGAAAAGAGGGTGGCAGAGGTTGAGGAAAAGAGGGTTGGACAGCATCACCAACACAATGGACATGAACTTAGGCAAACTCTGGGAGATAGAGAGGGACCAGAGGCCTGGTGTGCTGCAGTCCATGGGGTAGCAAAAGAGTTGGACAGGAATTAGTGATTAAACAGCAACTAGGGAAGTAAGAGTAAAGAAATTCAGGGTAGCAGTAAAGCTGGACATTTGCATTCTAAAGTGGCTCCATTTATTTTCTAAGCACTACATTAACTCCTACATTTCTGGAGCAGATCAGGTTGGGAGGTTGTATAGTGGTAGTAAAAATAGTATACCTGTGGGATCTCTAGCTGTTTTTCCTAATAATATACACATATACAATATTATAAATTATGGTATATTGTTATAAAGCCCAACCAAAAATGATTAAACCCCAAATACCACTGAAAACATTTATTATACATTTGTTATTGCACAGCAATGTGCATGTACAGTAACAAAAATATGATTTACTGAGTACAAAGTCCTCACTATATCTTGTCTTTATGCCTCTCTTTTTAGTTTCTTAGAATTCCTTTCACAGCAATAAAAAAACTGCTCTGAATATGTACTTAATTTCAGACTCCTCTATCACCCTCCATACGTTCCTGGTTAAATCTCACTCTTTGAATCTGCATTCAGACAGCTAAACAAGAGTGTAGAAAAATGACAAAGCCATGTTGACTGGAACTTAAATTTGTATCACTAAGTAAAGTGTTATATGGTAGACAATTGCATCTAATTTCCTTAGATTATTCTTATTCTAGATGAGATTTTACACCTCCTCCGTCTTCAAACCTCCAACGCTCTGCCACATTTTCTGATAATAATATCTACATGTTCTTATCTCCATATCTACACACAATTTTGAATTTTTTAGCCAATATGCCACTTCCTACATCCCCTTCCTACTCTACATCCTCCTGAATTCTCTCTCCCACCTCTATAAAACATCCGCTCCCCAAATTATAGTTTCTCTCACCTAAATTATCAAATATGCCCTCTGTGAGGAATGATTCCATTTATCATATAACACTTGGCAATGTCACTACATATTATAAAGTTTTCTTGACTCCATAGACCCTCTAGCTACTCCTCCACCTCCCTTTTCCCTTTCAGCACAAAATCATTTAAAAGTATATTGTTAATGCTTTAAATGTTAATTTAAAATGATACATGTACCCCGGTGTTCATAGCAGTGTTATTTATAATAGCCAAGATATGTGCCCATCAACAGATGAACGGATAAGGAAGATGTGGTATATATACACAATGGCAAAGCACTCAGTCACACAAAGAATGAGACAATGTAATTTGCATCAACATGAATGGACTTGAAGGGCATTAAGCCAAATGAAATAAGTCAGAGAAAAATATAAACCGTATAATATCATATTTTTGTGGAATCTAAAAAATTTGACAAGCTACAACACATAAGGAAAAAAAATAAAGCAGACTCACAGATATAGAGAACAAACTAGTGATTACCAGTGGAGGGAGGCAAAGAAGACGGGGCAGTGTTGGTGTAGGGAACTAAGAGATTCCAACTATTATGTATAAAATAAACTACAAGAATATATTGTAAAACACAGGGAATATAGCCAATATTTTATAGAAACTGTAAAAGGAGTATAAGCTTGAAAATTGTGAATCATTTTGGAGGGATTGGGGGCAGGAGGAGAAGGGGACGACCGAGGATGAGATGGCTGGATGGCATCACGGACTCGATGGACGTGAGTCTGAGTGAACTCCGGGAGTTGGTGATGGACAGGGAGGCCTGGCGTGCTGCGATTCATGGGGTCGCAAAGAGTCGGACACGACTGAGCGACTGAACTGAACTGAACAGAACTGATGTTATACATCTATAATATATATTTATAGCGATTATATTTCAGTAAGTAAGTAGATAAATAAATATATTGAAAAAGTGAATAGGCTATCAGCCTTTAAAAAATTGTAGTGTAATTGCTGTCTGTACTTTCATTCCTCGAATTCTAGCATAACTCCACAAATTGGACCATTTCTTTCTCCATGTTTTACCAGGCATCACAAATTCTAATGATAATTTATAATGAAAATATATTTTCAGAAAGTCAAACTTTCTCACCTCTGTGGTTCCCTCTCTGGGCCTTCTCACCTCCTCACAGGCACACCCTGAGTATTCCCGGGCCTGACTTCTTTCACCCCTTCAGGCCCAGTCAGTCTGGAGAACTCAGATGCTCTTAGGTGCTAATGACTCCCAAATCTACCTGGAGGCCCTGTTCTTTCCTGGACTCCAGAGATGCATATCTTATTCTTTATCCTATTTATCCAGTTGGGTAACTTAAAAAATCAGTGTATCCAACATCTGGATTTCTAATCTTCTCTCAGTAACAGACCTGCTCCTTTTGCTTCCTAATTCAATTCTTAAATAAGAAAAAATTTCCCTTATTTGTTGAGGCTAAATTTAAACAGATAAATTGCTTGAGTTTTGTTTCCAAAGATGTTTACAAGGTTTCACCATTCTTCCCTACCTCTGTCATTGTCTGACATCTCCATTACTGGGGTTGACTCATAAATGTTTCCTGTGCTAGAACTTTCACTTCTGCAATTATTCACCACAGGGCAGCTGAGGCCCTCCATTAAAGAAAATCAAGTAAACAATTTCAGTCTTTCAGTTATTATCTTCCAACGGCTTTCCATGTTTTGTTTTGTTTTTTTCAAAATGATACCTAATCATCAACAGTAAGAAAAACTATCATTAATAGCCTATTGTCATCAGTTTTAGCAAATACTTTCCAATGTTACATCTCATTCAGTTCAGTTCAGTTCAGTTGCTCAGTCTTGTCCGACTCTTTGCGACCCCATGAATCACAGCATGCCAGGCCTCCCTGTTCATTACCATCTCTCAGAGTTCACTCAGACTCATGTCCATCGAGTCAGTGATGCCATCCAGCCATCTCATCCTCTGTCATCCCCTTCTCCTCCTGCCCCCAACCCCTCCCAGCATCAGACTCTTTTCCAATGAGTCAACTCTTCGCATGAGGTGGCAAAAGTACTGGAGTTTCAGCTTTAGCATCATTCCTTCCGAAGAAATCCCAGAGCTGATCTCCCTCAGAGTGAACTGGTTGGATCTCCTTGCATTCCAATGGACTCTCAAGAGTCTTGTCCAACACCACAGTTAAAAACTCTCCTTCTACTTCCATGAGCTCCAGGACACTGGCCTTCTTACCAGTTATAGACAATGCAACATGTCCATCTCTAGGTCATGGCCCTGCCTCGAGTGGCACTCTCCAATTCTTGCAGAGTCACTTATTTACTCCAAGCCTCTGTCAAATATCTTCCTGAACATCCTCCACACATTGCACTTTCCTGGTTTTATCATCCCCCTTCTTTGTAGCACATACAGCCTGAAATATTAAACCTGTTTACTTAAATATCTGCCTTCTTCCTCCAAAATATAAGTTATGGGAAGACAAGGGTTGTTT
This sequence comes from Cephalophus harveyi, assembly GCA_006410635.1. Lineage (NCBI taxonomy): Eukaryota > Metazoa > Chordata > Mammalia > Artiodactyla > Bovidae > Cephalophus > Cephalophus harveyi. Next base: position 557,845 of record SJYT01052650.1, on the reverse strand, counting down.
TTAGTTTGATTTTCATTCTCTTGCAGTTTCCAGTGCCTGAAACAACGTCTGAATATTGATTATCCACTCAATGATTATTTGTTGAATAAACAGATACACATTTATTCTTGAGAAACTTCTTCCAAACGATATCATTTTGAAGTATGATTTAGTTGATGAAGTTATGGAATTGCTTCCACTGCCTCTCTAAAAGAAGAGCTATTTTTTGTTTTTTCACATGCCTTATACCACTATATTCTGTCTCCACAAAGTAGCAAATATGTTTTATTAATGAATGGAAACAGTTAACTTTTGGCCATGGAGTTTAAAGCTCCTTTGGATCATATGCATCAGTAATATCTAAAGACCTTTTAAAGTTTTAGCTAATTCACTCCATGATTACACAAATAATTTTCTCAGTTTCCAAAGAATACGGTTCATTGACAACACTGCAAGGGATAACTTTGAAATTTAATAAATCATATTTATTGAGCAGCTACAATATGACAGGCACAATGTTTGGTATTTTAAAACTGTGTGTCCCAGTTCCTGCAATAATTCTGCAAAGTTGGGTATTTATCCTACTTACAGAGGAAGATAATGCTTTGTAAAGGTAAGCAAGATTCCATATTGAAACACACTTCTCTTAAATTGAAGTCTTTAAACTTTTTATAAGATGTTATTGAATTATGCAACCCACTCCAGTATTCTTGCCTGGGAAATTCCATAGACAGAGGAGCCTGGCAGGCTACAGTCCATGGGGTCACAAGAGTCAGACACAACTCAGTGATCACAGTGAGGAAAGCCATCAGCTCAATGATGGCCCCCCATCAGAAGCACCACATGATGCATTACTTGCTTATAGTCTCTTCCCAGTAACACTTGGTCATCTCCATGGAGCAGAGGCAATGATCACCAAATGCTTCACTTCTTCCCTACATATTTTTAAACCTTTAGAAGTTGAATGAAACCCCCATGCAATGTGAACTAAAGTGATGTGTATTAATTCTGGACTGAACAAAAGCATGTGTGGGATTCTCCACTCTCTTCTTCCTCCATGGGAAAAGTGGAGGACCAGTGCTCTACAGAGTGTGGCTCCAAGGTGATGGGGCCTCAGCCACATTGGATTCCTGAGTGACTACTGAAGCAGAAACCATCTTCAAACCCTCAGCTCATCTTTTACTCATGCACCATAAGCAATAAATAAACTTTTGTTTTAAGCCAGTGGTTGGGGGGAGAGAGTCTATTCTGGCAAAGAATCGTTAGGATATTTATGAAGTCAACTTACTGACATGGCTACCAAATCACTCACTTATGGAAATATAGTTATTTAACAACTTCAGATCACAGTATATTGACTATATTAAACTGAATCGTCAATCTGTTTTTTCCCAATTAATTGTTTTTAATCATGCAGACATAAATCCCATCAAGCTTCATCACATCATCATTTCTACTATTAACTTTAGTAATATTGTTTTCTGTAATTTAATATCAAAATTTTCAGGCCAATCTTGCATTAAAAATTTACATTTTTAGAGTATTTGCACTCTTTAAAAGTGTCCAAATTCTATTAACTATGTAGGATAGTTTGTTTGTAAAATTCTCTCATATTTACATTTGTTTCTCACGTTTTATTTATTTATTTTTTTGAAGAAACAGAAAATTTTGATTTATTGAAGCCATTTAAGCAAAACAAGCAACTAAAGTATAATTACTTTGAACATTTGCAAGCAGAAATATAAAAATGTCGGGGATCTTATTTTCAGACCTAAGTCCCTGTTAACAGTTTAAATTATATAAAAAATGGAGAAAAAAAAATCAGGTTGAAAAAAATGCCATCCTGAAAACTAATCAGTTTAGTATATACATTAATGTTCTCCTAGTGAGTGAAAGACCTAGTGAGTGAAACACATTTGTGATCAACTGAAATGGCCTTCTGACAGAAAACAATTATGAGTTGCATAAAAGTATAATATGTTTTAACTATTTTACAAGTGGTTGACCAGTTTTCCCAGCACCACTTGTTAAAGAGATTGTCTTTTCTCCGTTGTATAGTCTTGCCTCCTTTGTCAAAGATAAGGTGCCCATAGGTGATTGGATTTATCTCTAGGCTTTCTATTTTGTTCCATTAACTCGACTTCTCTCCTCCTTCCAACTTTTAAAATATATTCTAATAGTTTTAATGGCTTTTTAACAATTTTTTGATGCAAAGATATCTTTTAATAATAACGTTATTTCAGTGTCATAAAATAGACATGGGATCATAACTCCTCCTCCTAAAGGAGATTGGTCCTGGGTATTCATTGGAAGAACTGATGTTGAGGCTGAAACTCCAACATTTGGCCACCTGATGCGAAGAGCTGACTCATTGGAAAAGACCCTGATGCTGGGAAAGATTGAGGGCAGGAGGAGAAGGGGAAGACAGAGGATGAGATTGTTGGATGGTATCACTGACTCTATGGACATGGGTTTGGGTAGACTCTGGGAGTTGGTGATGGACAGGGAGGCCTGGAGTGCTGTGGTTTCATGGGGTAGAAAAGAGTCAGGTACAACTGAGTGACTGAACTGAACTGAACACAACTCCTCCTACCAATATGGGTACTTTTAGAAAGAATAACCTTATTTCAGGCATAAATTTTTCAAAAATTATCTTGGCACATGCTCACAGTTTGTACTATAAACTACATACTGGTTTATAGCCAGTATGTAGATATACTTTTTCCAATTAGTATGTATCGGTTGTGTCCTTGGGGAATTAGCACTGCTAAAAATAGGATTTAGGTAGTGGGAGACTAGTAATACCTACTTTGAAACGTTTTCCTTCTGAAATTAGTGTAGAACTCTGGGGTAATTCATTTGTGTGTCAGGGTGAACCAAACATAGATTTTTGGAGAAAAATCCCAGACTTGCTTTTCTGTATCTGAGGGCACATCTCTAGGGTGATGATCTTCCAAACACATGGCAGTCTTGGTCTGGGTCTTAAAAAGTGCAGTAGGAGAGTGCAACAGCTGTCATACTGGGGCTGGCCTCCAGTGAACAGGCAAGAAGAATTATCAGCTGGAGGAGGAAGAGGCAGTGGAAAATGGTAGAGCTGAAGGATCAGCAGCAGTAGAAGATGAGACAAACTGCATGAACTTCATGCTTGAAATTCAAGTCTGAGAGTTCGCACTTAAAGGTTCATATGCATGGAACTTACTGAATACTAGTATACTAGTTTGTTCTTGAAGTGAAGTGAAGTGAAATCTCTCAGTCTTGTCCAACTCTTTGCGACCCCATGGACTTTAGCCCACCAGGCTCTTTGGTCCATGGAATTTTCCAGGCATGAATACTGGAGTGGGTTGCCATTTCCTTCTTCAGGGTATCTTCCCGACCCAGGGATCAAACCCAGGTCTCCTGCATTGTTGGCAGATGCTTTACCGTCTGAGCTACCAGGGAAGCCCACAATCAACCAGAAAAGTGCCAGTGATTTAATAAAGAGTAATATTTCTGTTCCGACCATTTTAGATGCAACCATTATTTGTTTTTTCCCCCCCTCAAAGTATTTTTGATAATTCTATTTCTCACAAATTAAACATATGGTTTATTTCTTCTTCTTGATAAATCTAACCTTCTCCAACTTTCTTTTAAAAATAATTTTGCTATGTTAATTGGTGTTGGCAATGCCTCCAATTTCATATCTGCTACAAATTTCATTAACACACTGTTTTCTCCATCTTCCAAATCATTAATTAAGTTGTTAAACAAGATCAACCCTCACACTGATCCCTGTGACACTCCATTAAATACATTGACATTTTGTTTGGTACACTTCAGCTATTTTTATATTCACAAGGCTCTGCTTTTATCCAAGCCAATTTGAATTTTTATCACTACTCCTTGACACTTCATGAAATATTTTATTTGCTATTCTTAAGTAGATATATTGCATATCATTGGGTACTTTGTGGTTGAAGTAGCCTGGAATTATTTAAAAATTATGAATTTTGAGGTATAATTACTTTAATAGAAAAGTTCCCAGTTATTTTTTTCTTATAATCTTTTTCTTTCATTATGTGCAATATTAGTATTTTATTCAACTCTATCTTTTTGAGACCCCCCTTAATTTTTTTTTACAATGCAACTTTCTCTCTAACTCTATATCCTTTTTCAAAAAATAATAGCACTATTTTATTGACAATTATCTTCATACTGAAATATACATGATATCTAGATTCACTAAAATGTTTCATCATATAATTTTGTGTTTATTATGTTTTCCATAATTCCTTTATTATTGATTTTTCAAGTCTGATACTTGTTAATTTGCCAGCACACATGACTTTCATTATTGATCCTAATTAATTCACATTCACTTTAAATACTTTTGTTTATGTAGATCTAACCATTTCTTTCAGATTCTAATCTATTCAGCCATGAAATTAAAAGACCCTTACTCCTTGGAAGAAAAGTTATGACCAACCTAGATAGCATATTCAAAAGCAGAGACATTACTTTGCCGACTAAGGTCTGTCTAGTCAAGACTATGGTTTTTCCAGTAGTCATGTATGGATGTGAGAATTGGACTGTGAAGAAGGCTGAGCACTGAAGAATTGATGCTTTTGAACTGTGGTGTTGGAGAAGACTCTTGAGAGTCACTTGGACTGCAAGGAGATCCAACCAGTCCATTCTGAAGGAGATCAACCTTGGGATTTCTTTGGAAGGAATGATGCTAAAGCTGAAGCTCCAGTACTTTGGCCACCTTATGAGAAGAGTTGACTCATTGGAAAAGACTTTGATGCTGGGATGGATTGGGGGCAGGAGTAGAAGGGGACGACCGAGGATGAGATGGCTGGATGGCATCACGGACTCGATGGACGTGAGCCTGAGTGAACTCCGAGAGTTGGTGATGGACAGGGAGGCCTGGTGTGCTGAGATTCATGGGGTCGCAAAGAGTCGGACACGATTGAGTGACTGAATTGAACTGAACTGAACCATTTCTTTCAGATTTTAATCTATTCACAAACGGTGTTTATTTGGAAATTGAATTTATAATTGTGCAATAATAGAGACTCCAATCATTTTGCAAATTTTAAATCTATTTATTCATCTTGAACCTAAATCATACACAGTGTTTCTTAATTATGAAAAAGTTTAGATAATTTATTTCTTCAAAATTAGTACTAAAATGCATTTTCTTTCATTTGATATCATATTACTCACAGAACAATATATTATTTAATTAAAAATAAGGATTAATTAATAGTAAACAAATGATTGGACTTTTTTCTAGTTTAAAGACTTATGGACAACCAACTTTTATATTTTAACAGTTCATTATGTGCTTATACATAATCTGCTATGTTTCAAAAAGTGTAATGGGCATTGAGGATTTCACAAGTTGAATGAGACCCAAGTTGACTTAGGATAGGACACAAGAGTGCTGATTAATTATCAGAGAAGACTATGAACGAGAAAAGAATATAAATTGAACCTTGGTCCTCATAGAGAAGATCTCATAGGAAAATCAAGTGGATCTGACCAGAAGACACTTGCAAAGGCTCAGAAGTTCAAGATGTAAGAGATCAGGTAGGTCAGGAAAGCAGAAAAATCAGCTTTCATATTGGTTAAGCATATAAGTTTGTCCTCTCCAACTTTAAGCTTGGAGTTTACCCAACTGCATTTCAGGAATAGGCATATCTTGTGGAACATTTTTCAGCTTCATTTATCTTGGAGAAGGAAAAGTGGGGGTGACACACAGAATTGAAAAGTAGGAAAAAATCACATAGAGAAATGAAGAACCACACTGTATCTTTTTTACTTGTCTTTTATTCAGACAAAAAATTGTAGGATTTGAAAGGTTTATTTTTGGGAAAAACTGAGCTGCCTTAAGGAAAAGGACTTCTAGATATGGATGTATATGGACTGCACTTACTTACTCACTAACTGATCTTCATTTATACATTGGTAGAATACTCTAGCTGTTGACAAAGCATAGAATTTCTAAGTAAATGTTATTTAAAAAGCCAACAGAGGACTTGTGAAACAACATTGCAATAGTAAAAAGAGATAAAAATAAATAAAAAATGGAACTCTGATGAAACAGAAGTAGAAGGGAATAAAAGAAAGGATTGCTAGATACTATGTTTCATATTTAAGAAAAATAATAAAAAGTGATCATTTAGCACTGGTGCCATTAAAATGTAGAGAAAAGAAAGTCATAAAATATAAAAGTAAAATGACATGCATTTTAAAACATCAAATTTGATGGATAAAACTCAGAACTTCCTAAGATAAAAAATGAGAACAATGAGACAGTTAGGAATCCATTAATTAAAATATTGGGCTTCCCTGGTGGCTCAGTTGGTAATTAATTTGCCTGCAGTGTAGGAGACTCAGGTTTGACCCCTGGGTTTGGAAAATCCCCTGGAGAAGGAAATGGCAACCTATTCTAGTATTCTTGCCTGGGAAATTCCATGGACAAAGGACCCTGGTGGGTTACAGCCCATGGGATTGCAAAGAGTAGGGTAAGACTTAGCAACTGAACCACCAATTATAATGCTGGGGGGGGGGGAAAGCAGGGCGGGGTGGGAAAGGTACGGAAAGTATTGCATTAAAACAAAAAAAATTTTTCCAAAACTGAAGAACATGAGTATACTATTGAAAGGATCCAGTGAGTGGAAATGTTGAAAAAGATGATACCAAGATATCAGTATAAAATCTGAAATGTTGAAAAAGATGATACCAAGGTATCTGTATAAAATCTCTAAACATATCTTAAGCTTTCAGAAAGGCATAATTCACTTTGTTATGTGAAAGTTGTTGAAAATTAGATGAGAAATAATTTAAAATACAACACTGGGTGAAAATGGTTTCTGCATAAAATTTTTTATCCACCTTTATTAGTTTCCGAGTATTGTACAGTTTTGTGTTTTTAAAACAACCGAAATGTAGTCTCTTACATCTGCGGAGACCAAGACATACAAAATCATGTTGTTGTGAACACACTCCTTCCTATGACTCTAGGGTAGAATAGTTCCCTGACTTTTCTATTTTATAGTGGCTCCAGGCATACCTGGTTTGGCATTGCATGGCTCCAATCTCTGCTTCAATCTTGACATGGTTTTCTCTCCCCCAGGACTTAGTCTCAAATCTCCCTATTCCTTTCTTTTATAAGATGCTTTCTCTTTGAAATTAGAGAGCATATTAAACCAAAATAATTTCATCTGAAGATCCTTCACTAAATTGAATCTGTTAAGACCCTTTTACTAAAAATGGTCACGTTCACAGGTTATAAGAGTTAGGACACAGACATACCTTTTTTTATGGAGGCCATTATTTAGTCCACCATGCCTATCAAATTATATATCAATGTATATATACTCTGTATGTGTGTGTATATATATATATATATGCTTCTTTTTTAATAAAATAAAATCTTAAAATATCCCCCTCCCTTGCACTCTTTCTTGAAATCTAATGGAAACTGGGCTGCAGTAAACAATAAATTAACCAAGAAAATATACTACTAACTACAGAGTGAATAAGAGCTCCAGCAGAGGAGAGCATGGGTAAAAATTCCAAAAGGAAAGGAAAATTTCATGGCACTAACAGTGTATCAGGTCACAGANTTAAAATATCCCCCTCCCTTGCACTCTTTCTTGAAATCTAATGGAGACTGGGCTGCAATAAACAATAAATTAACCAAGAAAATATACTACTAACTACAGAGTGAATAAGAGCTCCAGCAGAGGAGAGCATGGGTAAAAATTCCAAAAGGAAAGGAAAATTTCATGGCACTAACAGTGTATCAGGTCACAGAGTCCAAGTTGAAGCAGAATATGGTAAGTTTCTAAGAGAGAGGCCATCAGGAGAAGAAAAATGAAGTTTGCACATTTGAGCATTTGAAAAATATTGGTAGGTATTTCAAAGATCTGGTGAAATAGATAAAACAGCAATGTAAATTTTATGCATAAAACTGTTATGTAAGGAGAATACTATCTCCAGAAAAAAATAACATATAATGAAGAAAATCATACATGACGTTTTTTAGTACAGAAGAAACTATAATCATATAAAAAAGATACAGATGGACCACTGATTTAACTAAAAATTGTGATAAAACTACATTGAAAGAATAAAAAGAGGGAATGTGTTTTCAGAGAAGAAAGCCTGTAAGATGTCAATCTTATTCTGTGATGTAGGATGTAAGTAGATAATGTTGAGCTTAATAAAGGGCAGAACAGCAATACCTTATGCTACTTGGAAGTATGATGATAAGGGAGGGAGAGTGGGGAGGAAAGTACCAGATTAGAGTTCTGCCCTTTTTCAGCATCAGTCTTTTTGTTCAGTATGGTCTTTAAACTATATGCATGAAACATTTTAATTGCAACTTAAAAAATTGAATGCTACTGCACTGAATGACCTTACCTAACATATGAGTTAGCACTCACTTAAAATTTAAAGTATTTTGTATTTTATAAATTATATAATTTGATCCTTTAAACAAACTTGAGCAAGAACAGATATTGTTAACTTCATTTTAATGCTGAAGATAATTTGGAAAGTAGATGGCATTTCAAAGACATATTTAATGAATTGCAATGCCTGATATGGTTTATTTCCAGTTTAATATTGTTTATATTCCAGTGTAACTCACTCTGCTAAACATAGAGCAATTTATTTTCTCTTACTTTAGCTTTTACTTTCTGTTAAAATATTACTGCATTTTGTATGTGTTTTGCTAAAATTCCTAGAAATTACTTGGAACTTATCTCTGAATTTTTCTAAATGACTTCTTGTCATTAGATTCCCCTAAACCCATTAAATTTGGCTGAGCCTGGGTGTTTCCCTCCCTAAAAATCCTCAGAGGTACATGGCTACCATATGTAATTGGGCATTCTGACCCAAACTGCACTCATAAAATAGGGCTTAAGTTTTCAGATTTTAAATGTATCATCTAAGAAAGATTTCCTACAGATGTTTATACCAAGTATTGTCTCATCAGCAGTCAGCAACACTGACAAGGCATAAAAGAGGGGAGAAAGCACAGACACACAGAACAGATGGAAAAAGAAAGGTTCCTGAACAGAAAATCAACACAATGCTTCAAGGACTCTGGCTACAAAACCTTCTCTCTTTTAATGATGTTCTCCATTCTTAAATCATTCTTGAGACCAGCAAATTATATGCTTGTTTAGTCTGCTCTACTTAATAAGCAATTCTGCACACAACCCTACACATAGAGTTTAAGGATGGGATTTCTTTGGATATTTATTTAGTTTTATGAAATACAAGTTAAAGTAGTACTTGCATTTTTATCTTGAATAATCCTTCTATCTCAAATTTTAATTAACACTCAAGACCCCATATCACTAATTTTATTGCATTATCATTTTTATGTTTCATTCATCTCCTCAAAGAATCTAATGAGTCCTTTCACTGTAATGAAATAAACTATGGTTTATTATCAATCAGTATTCTACTTGAGATCCAGTTTCACTTAGTCTAAAGATAGAAATGAAGAAAGAGTAGATATTTAAGTGTTTTGGATAGTTCTTTTAAAGGAATCAAATATATCAAATATGAAGGAAAATTTGATATTAGAAGAAAGATGTACAAGATACAGGGAATAATGTTTATAATAAGATAAAATCATAATTTTCTGTTGTGATCATAGGACCAGAAAAATGCAAATGGATTCCTTACATTTAATAAATTATACTTTAACTATATATACATCTGTGTATTTATAAATAATATTCTGTACATTGTCCAAGCATATTTCTTTCACATAAATACTAAATTAGGCAAGGTATTGAATATAAGTCACATATATAAAGATCAATAAGTAACAGCAGCTTTTTAGTTATATCTCCCAGATTCTGTAATGAGAGATCCAGGATGAGCTCAGCTGGGTTGTTCTAGAACTGGGTTTCTTGTAAGTTTATAATGAAGTTGTTGGTCACTGTTGCAGTTATCTCAAGGACACTTTTCCATTCATGTTTTTGTTGGTAGGCAAAAGGGCATCTACATGTAAACTCACTCACCACCTGTGGTTCCTTGCCAGGTGGACTTTGTGTTGGCTGTCTGAGTGTACTTGCAACATGGCAGCTGGCTGCCCTGAGAATGAGTTATGAAGAAAATGAGAAAGAGAGGGAGGGAGAGAGGGATGGGGGGGAATGGGGGAGGGAGAGAAACTCAAGAAGAAAGTTGAAATCTTTGATAATCTAATGTTGGTGTATCATTTCTACTATGATCTATTCACTAGAGACAAGTCATGTAACCTAGACAACAAACAAGAGGAAGGAAATTAAGCACCACCCATTTGGAGGAGAGATATCAAAGAACTTGTGGACCTGTCTTTAAAACCACCTCAAGAGCTATATTGTCAGTATTTGAATTGAAATTGCAAACACTCCTTAGATAATCTAAGATGCCTGTGTTGTGATCATCAGCTACTGACATTTTTCAGTCCCTGCCTTTTTGGGAATGCCAGTAATGACTGCCTCTTCTTGTCCACTCAGAGGTTCATTTCAGTTCAGTAACTCAGTCGTGTCTGACTCTTTGTGACCCCACGGACTGCAGCACGTCATGCTTTCCTGTCCGTCACCAATTCCTGGAGTTTGCTCAGACTCATTTCCATTGAGTCAGTGATACCAACCAACCATCTCATCCTCTGTCATCCCCTTCTCCTCCTGCCCTCAGTCTTTCCCAGGATCAGGGTCTTTTCCAATGAGTCAGTTCTTCTCATCAGGTGGCCAAAGTATTGGAGCTTCAGCATCAGTCTTTCCAATGAATATTCAGGAGTGATTTCTTTTAGGATGGACTGGTTGGATCTCCTTGCAGTCCAAGGGACTCTTAAGAGTCTTCTCCAACACCACAGTTCAAAAGCATCAACTCTTTGGCGCTCAGCTTTCTTTATAGTCCAACTTTCACATCCATACATGACTACCGGAAAAAATCATAGCTCTGAAAAGACCGACTTTTGTTGGCAAAGTAATGTGTCTCTTTTTTATTATGCTGTCTTAGGTTGGTCATAACTTTTCTTCCAAGGAGCAAGGGTCTTTTAATTTCATGGCTGCAGTCACCATCTGCAGTGATTTTGGAGCCCCCCAAAATAAAGTCTGACACTGTCTTTACTGTTTTCCCATCTATTTGCCATGAAGTGATGGGACCAGGTGGATTGATTTTAGTTTTCTGAATATTGAGTTTTCAAGCCAGTTTTTTCATTCTCTTCTTTCACTTTCATCAAGAGGCTCTTTAGTTCTTCGATTTCTGCCATGAGGATGGGGTCATGTGTATATCTGAGGTTATTGCTATTTCTTCTGGTAATCTTGGCTCCAGCTTGTGCTTCTTCCAGTCCAGCATTTCTCATGATGTACTCTGCATATAAGTTAAATAAGCAGGGTGATGATATACAGCCTTGGCATACTCCTTTCCCTATTTGGAACCAGTCTGTTGTTCCATGTCCAGTTCTAACTGTTGCTTTCTGACCTGCATACCGACTTCTCAGGAGGCAGATCAAGTGGTCTGGTATTCCCATCTTTTTAAGAATTTTCCAGTTTGTTGTGATCCACACAGTCAAAAGCTTTGCCATAGTCAATGAAGCAGAAGTAGATGTTTTTTTGAAACTCTCCACTCACAAGTAAATAAAGCCAAGTTAGAAACCAGAAAATCTTTGCTTTATTATCTGTAATAATATGCTGTGCTGTCAGTCCTAATTTGTCCTCATAAAATGACGAGAAATTTTTCTCAGTCTGGAGAGCTCATGATTAGGACCTATTGGGACACAATGGGAAAGCTCCCTTGATTACTATCTTCCTCCTTCTGCTTCGGAAGTGTGAGCTCCTCTAGAGCATTTTCTTATGTTATAGGCATTCTATGTACATATGCCGAAGAGGTGATTTTCCTACCTCTTCCACAGGGAATGAATTTCTTAAAAAACAAACAACCATAGTTATGACAACATGTTGTCTGGATTGTCATGGACAGGCTGTTACTCTCCTGGAATAGAATTAGAGATTCTGTTTCTGTTTTCCCTGCTTCACCAAATTTGCTGATTTATTTATGGTAATTCTAACATTCTCTTCTATTAGGAGGTTATTACTAACAAGGAGTTATCCTGAGACTAAATGGGATATTGACTGAACAGTGAAAGAAACAGAGGGATTTTTACAGAGCTAAGTAGAAGATAAAATACAGTCAACTTGTTGCATTGTTTGGGTAATGAAATCTTCTCATTATTTTTCTAATTACTTGGTCACTTTATGATCCTCACATCTAAAAGTTGTTAAAAATGTGAAGGATGAAATCAAGTGAAGTGAGCTAAAAACAAGTAAGCACCAAAGGAGATAGATAAAAACAAATAACAAATTATTTATCTTTTAATTACAAAAAATCAATTTAGCAACCACTGGGAAGGGGGAAAAAAAGGGACACATGTCTTATTGGTAGATTTTAGACTACTTAGCAAGATTATTTATCATCAGTGTTAGCAGAACTAGTGCCCTTTGGTAGATATCTTGAAAGGTGAGTCTCACTTCAGATCATTAGTGCCAGTGAGGATACAGGTAGAAAAGATACAGACAAACATATATTCCTAAGATTCTTTTTACCTTCCTACAACTCTAAAAATAAATAATAATGCAATCATATATCATTCTTTTATTTGCTTTTAATTATTGTATTTTTCATGGGGCTTCCTTGGTGGCTCAGACAGTAAAGAATCTGCCTGCAATGTGCTTTGATCCCTGGAGAAGGGCATGGAAACCCACTCCAGTATTCTTACTTAGAGAATTCCATGAACAGAGGAGCCTGGTGGGTGACACTCCATGGGGTTGCAAAGAGTTGGATATGAAAAACAGTGTTTTGGAATTTAAATCTTCCTAATTAGATAGGTAATCTTCTAACTTTATTTTAAAACTTTACATTTCAATATCTTTATCTTTCCAATAAATATATTTTATGTAATTATTTGAAGATCATTGTTTATATCCACAAATATCTGATTCAATTGATTTGAAATTAATATGCAACTTAAAAATTTGCAACTATGTGTTGTGACCATACTGCAGTATATGCAAATATAAAACCACTATGCTACACATCTGAAATTAATACAATGTTATAAAATATGCAACATGATATGAGAAATAGAGAAACCAAATCCATTTAAAATTTTAACTTAAAAATTATTATAAAGAATGTCATTTCTTCTGCTTCATCTTTTTTTTTTTCAGTTTTATTCTGATATTATATGATGACTTTTGCTCAATTTCTTTTCTAAAATTGAGCAAAAAGTTTATTTATTTACAGTAAGCCCTGCTGGTGATCTGTTTTAATATAGCATTGTGTACTTGTCAATCTGAATTTTTACTGTGGACCTACAGCTTCATCTAAGACCACAAAACACTTCCTTGAAATGAGAACTTTACTGAGTTTTCTAATAGCTAGTTATTTTTCAAATAAACTATTGTATTGATTAGTTCTTTTGTGCATAACATTGAGGCATTCACATTAGTTGTGGGTGGTAGCAGGTACATATCTGTGGTGTAACTTAGAAGAAATCTGTTAGTAAGAATTTTGTAGTGATTGCTACCTTGACAACCACAGGTAATACCTGGCTACTCAGCATGTTTCCACTGGATATCAGATAATTTGCTAGATATTAATGATAGTTTACATGTTGAATTTGTATCTTGTCAAGACAGGCTCAACAAGTAGAGTTTCAGAAAGAGTGATGCGGTAGGATAATGCAAAACAAGACACAGGATTTCAGTGAAAGCTGAGGATCAGGGGACCAAAACGGCTCCAAGGTGAAGGTCCCAAATCTGAATCCAGGCCAGCTTTATTACACTCTCAGCTGTGAAGGAAAGAAAAGGCAGAGAGTTAAGCTACAACTCATGTGGCCTTCAGGGCCAAAGAACAAAGTGATCATTAACCACTGAGTAACAAAAAACAGTAATCAATAGCAAATTGGTAACGAAGACCAGTATTCTTATCTATAGATTTTCCTCCAGGTAGGTAAAACATCTGACTGAGACGCCAGTTGGGAAACAGTCTGGGGTTGGTTTTCAGGCCCCAAGATCATATCTTGTTTTCAAGACTATGATCTGTTCCCTCTGGACTTGTTCCAAGAGTCTCATGCCTAAATTCCTTTTGTGGCCCATGCCGGGGCCTGCTTTTCTTTTGTATTTCCTGTCTCCTACATATCTCTAAGATACTAGTCTTTACCTGACATTGGATATACTTGCCTTGTACTCTAATGTAGTCTGTGTTGTAAGTGGAAGAGTCTTTTTATAAGCCTGTCACCTTGATTTCTCTCATATTTTAAATAAACTGCTCTGAGTAAAGACAACATGATTTTTAAGAAGACATCTGAAATACCTTCTGGCTAGTCAGTTTTCATGAGTACCTTTATGTACATATATGGGAGGGGGAAATGTATCCATACATGTTTATTGCATGGCTTTGTAATTCAGCATCTAATAAAACAGATATTTATATATGATTAATAAAATTTTATTAAGTAAACATAATGACAACAAAGCAAAACTTGTTTATAAACTTAATTGAGGATTTTATTATTACAGCTTTGCAGCTGTTAAATCTCTGTACATTTTTAACTTTAGTAGCTAAAGCAAGAAACTGAAAAAGAACTGAAGTTTCTAGATAGTCAAGATACTAAATTTTTACCTAAACTAGAATGAATAATAATGAAAAGAAGTGTACTGAAGACTAAATATCAGATATGTGAGAAAACTTGACTCTCTAAAGTATACAATGTTACTATCATTTACAGTACAGAATCTTCTCCCTACTTTGTAGAATATATTTCAGAAAATTCCTGTACAGGATAATCATCACTGAATAAATTAAGCAATTATTAAAAAATAGATTTAGGTGGACACAAAAACTGGTATATTAAATATATTAGATTTCTATTTTATTTGATATAAGAATACACATTATTCATATTTTAAGCATTTAATTAATAGAAATTAGTACTATCCATAAATTTTCAATAACTATAACCCTTCATCAGAGTTTCACTGGGCACTTATTTGTTTTTTGTCACGTTTCTGTCATGAAACATCCCCACATATAATTGGGTGACAGAAGACTGTTTTTTCTTCATGCTACATGGTCAACACAGTGTGCCAAGGGGGCCTCTCTCATCTTTATCTCTCAGTGACCCAGGCTGATGGTGATTCCATCTACACATGTGTTTCCATGATCACAGCCACAAGAAACAACACTACAACAAAGCACACTCTGGCTCCTGGAAGCTTCTTCGTAGAGTATAGAGATGAGACCATATATTTTCCAGGCAGAGCAAGACACATAACTAAGAAAAAGTTTAAAGGACAGTGGTGTGTAATCCTCCCACAAGTGGGAAACTGAATATTTGTGAACAAGGCTTTAGTCTACTACATCTAGAAAACACATTCCCATGGCTATTTTCTCTGACTTTTGTCCTTCCTCAGTTTAAGTGTTCATTCAATGAATATTTCATGACCCTCTCTATGTACTAAGGATTGTAACTAGGCATGGTAATACAGAAGTTAAAAAATGCAAATTATGTTAGTTGTGAAGAAAAACAAATAAGCTGCAAAAATAATTTGTCTTTCTATGATCAAGACAATGTTTAATATTTCAGAAAAACTCTTGACTACATAAAAATACTATATAGCAGGATGTATTATTACTGTCTTCACCTTTTAAGAAAACATGTGTCAATCAAAATATAATATATTGTAATTTACAATGACAAGAAAAACAATAAAAAACATACAGCATCTGCTGTAAAAGGAATGGTCCAGGTAGGAGAAGCTAAAGTGTTGCATGTATGATTCAGAAGCTGAATGAAATCTCTAAAAAATCCATTATTTCTCTCTTCTACTCTGTCACCTGGGGTATATGCTTCATCAAAAAATTATGATCTATGATAGTGAGCAAAATTATGATCTATGATTGTGACCAAATATACAAGAAAAAATCTTGTATATATATATACATCCTGAAAGTGAAGTCATTCATTCATGTCCGACTCTTTGCAACCCCATGGACTATACAGTCCATGGACTTCTCCAGACTAGAATATTGGAGTGGGTAGCCTTTCCCTTCTCCAGGGGATTTTCCCAACCCGGTGATCAAACCCATGTCTCCTGCATTGCAGGCGGATTCTTTACCAACTGAGCTATCAGGGAAGCCCAAATATGTACATCCTAAGCTAGTGGAAATGTGAAATTGATATGTGAATTTTCAATGAATTTTACTTTCACTATATCTGAGTCATCTACTAACAGACTAAGCTCCCCACTATTGACAAAGATCGTACCTGGGGATGGGAGAGCTACTTGAAGGGTATAAAAGATTATAATGTAGGCATTTGCTTTGTCAGAGTGAGAAAAACTGGAAAAAGAGAGTTTCCCTGTGAGTTTCCTGTATTTGTGGTTTTAGAATGAGATCATAACATGTCACATGGTGACAAAATTTACAATAGAAAATTACAGTATTTCTGACTGACTTGATGAAATAGAGGACAGAGACTGGGAAAGTATAACTACTGAAAAATGAAGAAGGAGATGCTAGAAAAGAGGACAAACACAAGAAGAACCCCAAATTCTTTTCATATACTGCCAAAGTCTCCAGATGATCCCTGAACTGCCTCTGAGTAGTGTTAGTCACTCAGTCATGCCTGATTCTTTTCAACCCCATAGACTCTAACCTCTGTCCATAGAATTCTCCAGGCAAGAATACTGTAGTGGGTTGCCATTTCCTTAGCCAGGGAATCTTCCCAATCCAGGGATAAAACCCAGGTCTTCTGCATTGCAGGCAGATTCTTTTTCATCTGAGCCACCAAAGAAGCCTATGAGTAGGTACAACTCAAAATAGCTCATGACTAAGGAAAACTAAACAATAAGAACAAAACAAAAATCAGAACTGACTTGCTAACCACCATAAAGAGAATGCCATTTGATTCCAACCAGGTTAATTGCTTTGTAAGACATAAATTATTTTTTGCTTTGCTGTTTACATTATTGGCATTATTTACTTTAACCAAGATAGGGAAAAGGCTCAACTTCCCAATAATACTCATATATATATATATA
>SJYT01052650.1:527911-539618 GCA_006410635.1 Cephalophus harveyi | reverse complement strand
GTTCATCATTAATTGTATTTAGAATGCATTTGGTATTTAATCATTTTGCATAAATAGTTGGAAAACTTTTGTACAAGAAAATATATATTTTATTTAATATTGCTTTCTATTATCTTGATTTCAACATGTTTCTTAAGGAATTTTCTTTCAAAAAGAGCAGCTCTCAGTTACATTTTAAATAAAATTAAAATCATGTATATTTCCAAAATAGTTTTAAAATTGAGTATTATTCTTTTATCATTTATTATTATTGAATTTGTACAGTTATTTACAATCATACCAAAGCTTTTGGAAGTAGAAACATATTTTATAATCTAACCTTATCATTAAGTTGTTCAGATATGCTCAAAATACCTTTTTACTGCTTTCTGACTTGATTTCCTTGTCTTTAGAACATAGATAATATTATAATTTCCAACCCTAACTATTTAACATGGTTTTCCCAATGAGGAAATAGATAAGGCCTGTAAAGTTTGTTTGGGAATAGAAGCACTATTTAAATATCTGTGAGTACCCATTGGCTTCTAACAGGTGATTTTAAGCAACATAATGCTAAAACAAAGACATTTTTTCACATTTCATTATATTTGTCATTTTAAATGTTGTAGAAAGAATTCTGCTTTCTGACTTGATTTCCTTGTCTTTAGAACATAGATAATATTATAATTTCCAACCCTAACTATTTAACATGGTTTTCCCAATGAGGAAATAGATAAGGCCTGTAAAGTTTGTTTGGGAATAGAAGCACTATTTAAATATCTGTGAGTACCCATTGGCTTCTAACAGGTGATTTTAAGCAACATAATGCTAAAACAAAGACATTTTTTCACATTTCATTATATTTGTCATTTTAAATGTTGTAGAAAGAATAAAAAGGAATGCTTTACTTGTTCTCGGGAAGTATTGAACTGCTAATTTCTTCCTAGACGCACACAGAAATACATAGGATTAGTCTAAAAGTTTGTTCAGGTTTTTCTGTATATATGCATGCCTCAGGGCACATAAGCCTAGGTAAGTTTTTGCAGATAATTCACTGTTGTAGGAGGTTTGGTAAAACCAAAAGCAGGAAGAGCTAGTACATAGGAACATCTCAAGAAGTTGTAAAAAACAAACCAGCAGAAAACCCAGCAGGTAAATATGAAAGACAACTGTTAAAACAAGGGATTCAAAGGAAAAGTAAAGAACAAGTTGGAACAAATCAACTGGAAATAAACTCCAGATGAAATAGTAATCAATAAACACACAAGATACGCTGGACAAGCCTTTATTTCTACAAGTGTACTGAAGAAAACTACCTTGAAGCTTCCATTTTTAATCTTTTTCTCACCCTGACTCCAAATATTTTTTTCCCTTGGCTGAATAAAGTCTTACTTCAACAGAAGATCACAGCAAGCATTTATTTAAGAAAACAGAACAACAATAACCAACTAAAATTTTGAATCTCTCTTCTCCAGGAGGTTTCTCTACAAGTATTGGAGAATATATCATCTGAACATACCAGGAGGGGAAAATGGGAATGAGTCAATACGTCTTTTTTAACTTTGCAAAATATTATCAGGCATTTATATATTGCTCTGTACAGATAATCCAACATTAGGACAAAGGATTCACATGACAATATTATTTTATGTGTTCTTCACAACTATTAAAAATACAATGTATAAACAGAGTTAAGTGTTGTCAATTAAATTTTGAATAAAATACTAACACAGTAATGTTTTATCTTTCTCATCAATTTCATTAAAATTTATCCTGAACAAATCTGAATGTGCATTTAGATATTTTATATTGTGGATATGCTCAAAGTGGAATGAGTTCTGTTTGCCAGATAAAAATATTGATCAAAATCTTCATTATTTCTCTTTTGTCTTGTTTCAATGTTACATTGCTAAAGAGACTAAAAATGGGGAAAAAAACTCTTTTTATCATTTTTTAAAATTAATTTTTATTGAAGTGAGGATGATTTTAAAAATTTCTATTAGTTTCTGTTGTACAGCAGTGAATTAGTTATACATATGAATATATCTACTCTTTTCAAGATTCTTTTTTCATAGAGATTATTAAAGTATTGGGGAGAGCTTCCTGTGTTGTTAATACTTATCTATTTTATATATAGTGGAACTAACACCCAGAAAATATGTCTCTTTCATTATAGGGGACTGGAATGCAAAAGTAGGAAGTCAAGAAACACCTGGAGTAACAGGCAAATTTGGCCTTGAAGTACAAATGAAGCAGGGCAAAGTCTAATAGACTTTTGGCAAGAGAATGCACTGATCATAGCAAACACCCTCTTCCAACAGCACAAGAGAAGACTCTACACATGGACATCACCAGATGGTCAACACCAAAATCAGACTGATTATATTCTTTGCAGCCAAAGATGGAGAAGCTCTATACAGTCAGCAAAAGCGAGACCAGGAGCTGGCGGTGACTCAGATCAATAACTCCTTATTGCCAAATTCAGACTGAAATTGAAGAAAATGGGGAAAACCTCTAGACCATTCATGTATGACCTAAATCAAATCCCGTATGACTATACAGTGGAAGTGAGAAATAGATTTAAGGGACTAGATTTGATACAGAGTGCCTGATGAACTATGGATGGAGGTTCACGACACTGTACAGGAGACAGGAATAAAGACCATCCCCAAGAAAAAGAAATGCAAAAAAGCAAAATGGCTGTCTGGGGAGGCCTTACAAATAGCTGTGAAAAGCAAAGGAGAAAAGGAAAGATATACCAATTTGAATGCAGAGTTCCAAAGGATAACAAGGAGAGATAAGAAAGCCTTCCTCAGTGATCAATACAAAGAAATAGAGGAAAACAATAGAATGGAAAAGACTAAAGATCTCCTCAAGAAAATAAGAGATACCAAGGGAACATTTCATGCAAAGATGAGCTCAATAAAGGACAGAAATGGTAGGGATCTAACAGAAGCAGAAGATATTAAGAAGAGGTGGCAAGAATACACGGAAGAACTGTACAAAAAAGATCTTCACGACCCAGATAATAACAATGATGTGATCACTTACACTCACCTAGAGCCAGACCTCCTGGATTGTCAAGTCAAGTGGGCCTTAGCAAGCATCACTATGAACAAAGCTAGTAGAGGTGATAGAATTCCAGTTGAGATATTTCAAATCCTGAAAGATGATGCTGTGAAAGTGCTGCACTCCAATATGCCAGCAAATTTGGAAAATTCAGCAGTGGCCACAGGACTGGAAAGGGTCAGTTTTCATTCCAATCCCAAAGAATGGAGACAGGAATAAAGACCATCCCCAAGAAAAAGAAATGCAAAAAAGCAAAATGGCTGTCTGGGGAGGCCTTACAAATAGCTGTGAAAAGCAAAGGAGAAAAGGAAAGATATACCAATTTGAATGCAGAGTTCCAAAGGATAACAAGGAGAGATAAGAAAGCCTTCCTCAGTGATCAATACAAAGAAATAGAGGAAAACAATAGAATGGAAAAGACTAAAGATCTCCTCAAGAAAATAAGAGATACCAAGGGAACATTTCATGCAAAGATGAGCTCAATAAAGGACAGAAATGGTAGGGATCTAACAGAAGCAGAAGATATTAAGAAGAGGTGGCAAGAATACACGGAAGAACTGTACAAAAAAGATCTTCACGACCCAGATAATAACAATGATGTGATCACTTACACTCACCTAGAGCCAGACCTCCTGGATTGTCAAGTCAAGTGGGCCTTAGCAAGCATCACTATGAACAAAGCTAGTAGAGGTGATAGAATTCCAGTTGAGATATTTCAAATCCTGAAAGATGATGCTGTGAAAGTGCTGCACTCCAATATGCCAGCAAATTTGGAAAATTCAGCAGTGGCCACAGGACTGGAAAGGGTCAGTTTTCATTCCAATCCCAAAGAAAGGCAATGCCAAAGAATGCTCAAACTACCGCACGATTGTACTCATCTCACACACTAGTAAAGTAATGCTCAAAATTCTCCAAGCCAGGCTTCAACAATATGTGAACCATGAACTTCCAAATGTTCAAGCTGGTTTTAGAAAAGGCAGAGGAACCAGAGATCAAATTGCCAACATCCGCTGGATGGTGGAAAAAGCAAGAGAGTTCCAGAAAACTATATTTCGGCTTTATTGACTATGCCAAAGCCTTTGACTGTGTGGATCACAATAAACTGTGGAAAATTTTTCAAGAGATGGGAATACGAGACCACCTGACTTGCCTCTTGAGAAATCTGTATGCAGGTCAGGAAGTAACAGTTAGAAGTGGACATGGAACAGACTGGTTCCAAATAGGAAAAGGAGTACGTCAAGGCTGTATATTGTCACCCTGCTTATTTAACTTATATGCAGAGTACATCATGAGAAACACTGGGCTGGAAGAAGCACAAACTGGAATCAAGATTGCTGGGAAAAATATTAATAAGCTCAGATATGCAGATCACACCACCCTTATGGAAGAAAATGAAGAGGAACTAAAGAGCCTCTTGATGAAAGTGAAAGAGGAGAGTGAAAAAGTTGGCTTAAAGCTCAACATTCACAAAACTAAGATTGTGGCATCCGGTCCCATCACTTCATGGGAAATAGATGGGGAAACAGTGGAAACAGTGTCAGACTTTCTTTTTTGGGGCTCCAAAATCACTGCAGACAGTGATTGCAGCCATGAAACTATAAATGCTTTCTCCTTGGAAGGAAAGTTATGACCAACCTAAACAGTATATTAAAAAGCAGAGACATTACTTTGCCAACAAATGTCCTTCTAGTCAAAGCTATGGTTTTTCCAGTGGTCATGTATGGATGTGAGAGTTGGGCTATAAAGAAAGCTGAGCACTGAAGAATTGATGCTTTTGGGCTGTGGTGTTGCAGAAAACTCTTGAAAGTCCCTTGGAATACAAGGAGATCCAACCAGTCCATTCTAAAGGAGATCATTGGAAGGACTGATATTGAAGCTGAAACTGCAATACTTTGGCCAAATGAGGTGAAGCACTGACTCATTTGTAAAGATCATGTTGCTGGGAAAGATTGAGGGCCAGAAGAGAAGGGGACAACAGAAGATGAGATGGTTGGATGGCATCACAGACTCAATGGACATGGATTTAGGTANAGCTGAAACTGCAATACTTTGGCCAAATGAGGTGAAGCACTGACTCATTTGTAAAGATCATGTTGCTGGGAAAGATTGAGGGCCAGAAGAGAAGGGGACAACAGAAGATGAGATGGTTGGATGGCATCACAGACTCAATGGACATGGATTTAGGTAGACTTCGAGAGTTGGTGATGGACAGGGAAGCCTAGCATGCTGCAGTTCATGGGGTTGCATAGAGTCAGACATGACTGAGTGACTGAACTGAACTGATCTGAACTGAGTATGTATATATCAATCCCATCCTCCTAATTAAAGATAAATATTTGGCTGTTTATTATATTAAAGTTAGTGGGCTGATTGTGAGAAGGTAAGGTTTACTTTACATGGAACCACTTACCAGTTCAAATTTAGGAAAGGAGTATGACAAGGCTGTATACGGTCATGCTGTTTATTTAACTTATATGCAGAGTACATCATGCGAAATATTAGGCTAGATGAATCACAAACTGGAATCAAGATTGCTGGGAGAAGTATCAACAGTCTCAGGTATAGAGAAGATACCGACTTATGTCAGAAAGTGAAGAGGAACTAAAGAGCCTTTTGATGAGGATGAAAGAGGTGAGTGAAAAAGCCTGCTTGAAATTCAGCATTAAAAAACAAAGCTCTTGGCATTTCACCCTATTACTTCATGACAAATAGAAGGGGAAGAGGTGAAGCAGTGATAGATTTTATTTGCCTGGGCTCCAAAATCACTGCAGACAGTGACTGTGGATGTGAAATTAAAAAAAAAAAAAAATGCATATTCTTTGGAAGGAAAGATATGACAAACCTAAACAGCATATTAAAAAGCAGAGATATCACTTTGCCGACAAAGCTCTATCTAGTTAAAGATGTACTTTTTCCAGTAGTCATGTATGAATGTGAGAGTTGGATCACTAAGAAGGCTGAGCATCAAAGAATTGATGCTTTCAAGCTATGGTGCTGGAGAAGACTCTTTAGAGTCCCTTAGAAAGCAAGGAGGAGATCAAACCAGTCAATCCTAAGGGAAATGATCCCTTTGTTCATTGAAAGGACTGATGTTGAGGTTGAAGCCAACATCCTGATATTGGCCACCTGATGTGAAGGGCCCTCTCATTGGAAAAGACACTGACGCTGGAAAACGTTGAAGGCAAAAAGGGAAGGGGATGACAGAGTATGATATTATTACATAGTATCACTGACACAATGTACATGAATTTGAGCAAACTCTGGGAGATGGTGGAGGACAGAGGATCCTAGCTTGCTGCAGTCCATGCACAGAGTTGCACCCTACATAGCAAGCCAAGAAAAACAACAATATTAATATTTCTGAAGTTTTATGCATTAGATACACAGGATCATCAGTTTAACAAGGAGAGCATGATTAATTATTACCTACTTTAGTGTTTGAAAATTTCCTCTTATACTCTCTCTCAGCCATCCTCCTAGATAACTATTTAGAATCATATCTCCGTAATCTCACACATCTCTCATTCTACTTTCTTGCAAGGCAATTAGCAAAACATAAAATCACATGTCTGTATTGTATTTATGTGATAAGGAACTGGAATACACTTTCTTTAACTTAGAAATTGTGGCTCCAAACAGTATTCTGAGAAGAAAACAAAAAATGGATATTCTGGAAGGAATATATTCTTGGGGTTATAGTTTTATCAATAGCCTATTATTCACTATGGCAGACACATAGTTCAGGGTAGAAAACAGGTCTACAATTCATTACACCAGTATCAGATGTATGTTACTAAACACTGAAAGGGGAACTCTGAGCTAGCTATTTGAATTTGACTTTGAGAAGTATATCAGAAAATGAAATTCTATAGAGTTAGCACAATAAAAGATAATTGGACATTTTCTCTGTTATGAACCCTTGACAAAAGATCCCCCCTTCTTTGAAATTAAAAAAAAATAATATTAATAAAGTATAAAAGAAAAAAACTTCAATAAGCATAATATGCTATGCTGTGCTTAGTGACTCAGTCATGTCCGACTCTCTGTGACCTCGTGGAATGTGGCCCACCAGGCTTCTTGGTCCATGGGGATTCTCAAGGTAAGAATACAAAAGAGGGTTGCCAGGCCCTCCTCCAGGGAATCTTTCCAACCCAGGGATCAAACCCAGGTCTCCTGCATTGCAGGCAGATTTTTTTTACCATCTGAGCCACCAGGGAAGCCCAAGAATCCTAGGGTGAGTAGCTTATCCCTTCTCCTGGGGAACTTCCTAATCCAGAAATCAAACCAGGTTCTCTTGCATTGCAAGTGGATTTTTTACCCACTTAGCTACCCAGGAAACCCCTAAAAGCACAATACTAGGCTTATGAAAAGGTAAGCCTGGGGGGTAGATAAAAGAAATGGAATATAATATTAAACAATAACAAGTCAGAAAACATATAATGGAGAAAACTATTTTTAAAACTTCTCATTTTATCAGGATGTAACTGATCACTCTGGCACCTCAGAAGTGTCATATTTCAAAAGCATTGCCTTCTACTAAATCATTACTATTTGCTAATGGCCCTATCCTAAATGTTTCACCTATTTTCTCTTTTCTTAACACATGATTTACTTTTTTTCTCTTTATAGATTTTCCAAACCTAAAAAAGCAAAACTGCCAGCCACCTGTCACTTTTAAAAGTTGAGATTTATTTCACTTAATACAAAGGGTAGGAAGCTATAGTAAGAATTCAATATTGGGGGAGAAGCTAATGGATCACCTATTCTCATATGTCAGGCAACCATCTTTCACAATATGGGGAAAAAAATAGAGTTATCATGAAATGGGGTTAACTGTCATATAGTTTTTATGCTCTTGCAATGCATTTGTTTCCCCATTTTAAAATTTTCACAGAAATATAAAGCTGCCACTCACTTTTATTCAACAATAATTAGTTATCATTTAGAATAGATGATAAAATGATGATTCACTGAGACAAAGATACCTGCAAGAAATGTGTTTAGTACTGGCTGTGAAATCTGGATTGCTTTATAAGAGAAGATGGATGTGCCTGGGAATTAAGATTTTATTTATTATCAATAAGCCAAAAAATTGATGCTTTTGAACTGTGTTGGAGAAGACTCTTGAGAGTCCCTTGGATTTCAAAGAGATCAAACCAATCAGTCCTAAAGGAAATCAGTCCTGAATATTCATTGGAAGGACTGATGCTGAAACTGAATCTCCAACACTTTGACCAACTGATGTGAAGACCTGACTCATTGGAAAGGACCCTGATGCTGGAAAAGATTGAAGGCAGGAGAAGGGGACGACAGAGGATGAAATGGGTGGATGACATCACCTACTCAATGGACATGAGTTTGAGCATGCTCCAGGAGATAGTGAAAGACCAGGAAGACTGGTATGCTGCAGTCCATAGGGTTCCAAAGAGTCAGACACAAATGAGTGACTGAACAAGAACAACAAGCAAAAGATGAGACATATCCCTCTTTAGTTTTCCTAAACTAGTGAGAAGCTACTGAATTAAATTTTATGATGAAAATATGTTTCCAATTATTTCATTAAATGTAAATATTAGATTATTCCCTTGGCTTACCAAGTAGAATAGGTTCATATAAAAGCTATTTTTTTAGTATACATCAGTGAGATACATATTTGGAAAAAATCTCTGTGGTTTCTATAGAAAAGATATTTAAAAATTAAAAAGTTAGAAGAAAATAAAAATTGGAATTGAGGAAAATTTCATAATATAAAGAATTATACATCTTTATAATAGTAACATTGTCAATATTAGTATTTTAAATCTCCATTGAACAACAAATTTATTTAAATGTAAGCTCAGATCAACAATATATAATAACTAGGACATGGAAGCAGCCAGATATCCACTTGCAGATAAATAAATAAGAAAATTGTGGTCCATATACAACGGAATATTACTGAGCTATAAAAAAAAATGCATTTGAGTCAGTTCTAGTGAGGTGGATGAAACTGGAGTATATTATATGGAGTGAAGTAAATCAGAAAGTGAAACACCAACAGTAACATATATATATATGGAATTTAAGAAGATGGTAATGACAACCATATATGCAAGACAGCAAAAGAGACATAGATGTAAAGAACAGACTTTTGGACTCTGTGGGAGAAGGCAAGGGTGGAGTGATTTCAGAGAATAGCACTGAAATATGTATATTACCCTCTGTAAAATAGATGAGCATTGCAAGTTTGATGCATGGAGCAGGGCACTCAAAGCCAGTACTTTGGGACAGCCCAGAGGGATGGGATGGGCAGGAAAGTTGTCAGGGGGAGTCCGGGGGAGTAGTTCAGGATGGTGGGTACACCTATGGCTGATTCATGTGGATGTATGGCAAAAACCACTGCAATACTGTGACGTCATTAGCCTCCAATTAAAATAAAATTAATTTAAAAGTATAAAAGAAAAATAAAGAACAATATATAGAAAAACAAAAGCTTTCCTGATATCTTGGGAACAGTAGAAACAAAACTAATGATGAATAAAATGATAGATATGAATTTCAGAGAACATATTCCAAATTATAGATAATTATCATTTTTGGTAAAATCAACTGAAACAAAAAAGATGTATATAAGGTAGCTACTGTCATCATTATCATCATTATATCACCATCCTGCACCTTAATATACAAAAAGGTATAATCTAAACACAAAATTCTCTCAGCCGCCACTCCTGACCTCGGACGTGGGAGGGCTCCTCTTGGCCGCCACTCCTCAGGCATGGGATCCATGATGAAAGTGAAAGAAGAGAGTGAAAAAGTTGGCTTAAAGCTCAGCATTCACAAAACTAAGAATATGGCATCTGGTCCCATCACTTCATGGGAAATAGATGGGAAAACAGTGGAAACCGTGTCAGACTTTTTTTTTCTGGGATCCGAAATTACTGCAGATGGTGACTGCAGCCATGAAATTAAAAGACGCTTACTCCTTGAAAGAAAAGTTATGACCAACCTAGATAGCATATTCAAAAGCAGAGACATTACTTTGCCAACAAAAGTCCATCTAATCAAGGCTATGGTTTTTCCTGTGGTCATGTATGGATGTGAGAGTTGGACTGTGAAGAAAGCTGAGTTCTGAAGAATTGATGCTTTTGAACTGTGGTGTTGGAGAAGACTCTTGAGAGTCCCTTGGACTGCAAGGAAATCCAACCAGTCCATTCTAAAGGAGATCAATCCTGGATGTTCATTGGAAGGACTGATGCTAAAGCTGAAACTCCAGTACTTTGGCCACCTCATGCGAAAAGTTGACTCATTGGAAAAGACTCTGATGCTGGGAGGGATTGGGGGCAGAAGGAAAAGGGGATAAAAGAGGATGAGATGGCTGGATGGCATCACCGACTTGATGGATGTCAGTTTGAGTGAACTCCGGGAGTTGGTGATGGATAGGAAGGCCTGGCGTGCTGCGATTCACGGGGTTGCAAAGAGTCGGACATGACTGAGCGACTGAACTGAACTGAACTGAACTGAAACACAAAATTGCCTTTATAAAAGCAAAGTTATTAAGATAAGGTTGAGGTTGAAATACACCGTAAATTATTTTGAATAAAAAATGCATTTAAAAATATTAAAAACACGTAGATATAAAAACTGACTTATTTACAAATAGCAAGGCCTGAATGGCTCACTTACATTGTGATATTACGTGTGTATGTGTATATTTACATACATATGTATATCTCTGTGTGTATGTGTATATACATATATATATATGCAGAATCATATAATTATAATTCCTACAGAATTACCATAACAAATATTTAAGATACAAATTAGTTCCCATTTTATTAAATTTTGATTTAATTCATGAAGTAAAAACACAGTTACAAGAGGATTTAGGATACATTATAGATGATATAGAAGATCATTTAATCAGCTTTCTCTACTGTGCTTAGTCGTTCAGTAGCTCAGTCGTGTACAACTCTCTGACCCTGTGGACTCAGCCTTGCCACTCACAGGCTCTCGTCCATGGGATTCTCCAGGCAAGAATACTTGAGTCTGGAGTGGGTAGCCAGCCATTCCCTCCTCCAGAGTAGCTAACAGACCTAGGAATCAAACTAGGGTTTCCTGTATTGCAGGAAGATTGGCACCCCAATCCAATACTCTTGCCTGGAAAATTCCATGGACGGAGGAGCCTGGTGGGCTGTAGTCCATGGGGTCACTAAGAGTCGGACACGATTGAACGACTTCACTTTAGCTTTTCACTTTCATTTATTGGAGGAGGAATTGGCAACCCGCTTCAGTGTTTTTGCCTGGAGAATCCCAGGGAAGTTGGAGCCTGGTGGGCTGCCGTCTATGGGATCTCACAGAGTCGGACATGACTGAAGCAACTTAGCAGCAGCAGCAGCAAGAAGATTCTTTACCAATAAGCCACCAGGGAAACCCCTTACTAAGCATTGCAAGAGGCTAAATATATCATGTGTACATAAATGCTGCTGCTGCTAAGTCGCCCACTAGGCTCCCCAGTCCCTGGGATTCTCCAGGCAAGAACACTGGAGTGGGTTGCCATTTCCTTCTCCAATGCATGAAAGTGAGAAGTGAAAGGGAAGTCACTCAGTCGTGTCTAACTCCCAGCGACCCCATGGACTGCAGCCCACCAGGCTCCTCCATCCATGGGATTTTCCAG
>SJYT01052650.1:505697-527146 GCA_006410635.1 Cephalophus harveyi | reverse complement strand
TAGGTAATTTTTCTGATCATTTTTCTTGGAGGTACATGTTTAGATTTCTCAGAACTGATTTTATGTACTTCATAATATTATCCAAGATGATTTAAAATGCTTTAATTCCTAAATTTTCAGCTACTGCATGATACTGTGAAATTGTTACTTCCAGTATAATCAGTTACATTATCACAATGAAAACTTCTGTGTATCTAAATAACAGTTTCATATAATAAAAATATATTACAACTGATATGAATACAGTGCTGAACTAGATACATTAAAATGTTTTATCCTTTTCATCAAATTACATTCAGAAGAAAGAAACTTAGAGGCTTCCCTCATAGCTCAGTAGGTAAAGAGTCTACCTACAATGCAAGAGATCTGGGTTCGATTCCTGAATGGGGAAGATACCCTGGAGAAAGAAATGGCAACCCACTCCAGTATTCTTGCTAGGAAAATCCCATGGACAGAGGAACCCAGGCTAAGGTCTTTGTGTTGCAAGAGTTGGACATGACTGCGTGACTAAGCACACACATAGACAAGATTCAACATATCAATTAAGCTTTGTTCTCTACAATTTGATAGTCTTCTATAATTCAACAATGATAACATCCCTTGCACATTTCCATCTCTTTTATTTTTCCTTCTTCGCATTTATTTTCTTGCAAAACACTTAAGTTGAACATTACATTTTTTAAAATTTTACTTGATATTCTCTGAGAGAAAATGCATTAAGTATTAATAACACTAAGGAAACAAAACACATATTTAGATTCTGATATTCAATTGGAAGTTCTATATTGATGTTGAGTCTCATAAAAATCTAGTAAAATGACAAATTTTCTTAATGCCTAAAAGGAAAATAAAAGAGTAAAGTCTTCTTCAATCAATGTTGAACATTTTATTCAACTGATATAAATTAATTTTACATTTGTTTTTGTTGTTCAGTTGCTCAGTTGGGCATTTTCTAATTAATTCATCCAATTTAGAGTTTATTTTTCTAAAAAACTATGCTTTCCTAGGCATAGTTTAAGTACCAGGCATAACAAGTGTGAACAAACAACAACAAAAATAAACTCATAAATAAAAACCAGAATCACTGTCTTTATGAAGATTATGATTGTTGCTGCTGTTCACTTACTCGTCATGTCCGACTCTTTGCATCCCCGTGGATTGACACATACCAGGCTTCCCTGTCCTTCACCATCTCCTGGAGTTTGCTCAAACTCATGTCCATTGAGTTGGTGATGCCATCCAACCATCTCATCCTCTGTTGTCCCCATCTCCTCCTGCCTTCAATCTTTGCCAGCATCAGGGTCTTTTCCAGTAAGTTGGCTTTTCACACCAGATGGCCAAAGTACTGGAGCTTCATCCTCAGCATCAGTCCTTCTAATGAATATTCAGGGTTCATTTCCTTTGGATTGATTGGTTTGATATCCTTGCTGCCCAAAAGACTTTCAAGAGTCTTCTTAATCACCATAGTTTGAAAGCATCAATTATTTGGCACTCAGGCTACTTTATGATCTAATCCTCATATCAACACTTGACTATTGGAAAAATCAGTAGTCTAGACGGACCTTTGTCAGGAAAGTGATGTCTCTGCTTTTTAATATGCTGTATGGGTTCGTCATACCTTTTCTTCCAAGAAGCAAGCGTCTTTTAATTTCATGGTTGCAGTCACTATCCACAGTGATTTTGGAGCCCAAGAAAATAAAGTATGTCACTGGTTTCATTGTTTTCACATCTGTTTGCCATGAAGTGATGGATATACTAAAATATTTATTGTAGAAAACATCTAACTTACATATATCTTAAATTTATAGATACACAATGCTCAATATGTTATTGTATAATTTTGTATAATTTAAATACTAATGCATTTCAATAATGGCATTTCTATTATATCAAATAGTCGTCAGAGTTGACTAGCATCTGAAAATCAAGGAAAAGAGATTACATTTTCATAGATAAAAGGAGGAGAATTCTATGTACTCATTTATGGAATCTGCTCCATCTCTTAGTCACCTTTTTGGTAAAATAAAAATTTTAATAATGCATTTATTCCCTGAAACCAATGGAAGTTCTGCATACTGAATATAAAAATTGAGCAGATTTTTAGTCATTTTATCCACCACTCAGTTAAAGGCTGCTTCTGGGGCTTGTGATGAAATGATCTTTAAGTCATTCATTTTGTGACAAAGAAAGGGAGCTTGGGAGCATTTTTGTATTCATTTTGCAAAGTCTGTGGTCAAAGACAAGTTAAAATTATTCAGTCTTTATATGAATGCTTTAAGCTTCAGTAAAAATGTTATTCTAGGGAATTCCCTGATTGTCTAGTGGGTTCAATCCCTGGTTGGGGGATTAAATCTCACATGCCACAACTAAAAAAAAAAAAGAATATTCATGCTGCAACTAAGAACCAGCCCAGTTGAATAAATAAATGTATAAAAATGGGGTTATTCTAGTTCTTAACTTAAAACTGAGGACAACTAATGTCTTCAGAGTGACTGAACTGAACTGAATGTCTTCAGATCTCCAAATATGACATTAATTTTCATAATATGTTTTTAAAATAAAGTGTTGCCCAGAACATACAGTTCAGCCAAAGTTATCTTCCATAGATATCAACCACTGAAATCATTCTTCTTCTTTAATACATATATCTTTATTTTTAATTTTGTTTTGGTTCAGATAACTTCCATTCAAATATTACATCTGAATACATAGCTTAACAGTTCTACCTATCCAAAAGTCATTAAAAAAATCTATATTATGAAGCTAAAATGTGTTAACTCTCAGAAATGTAAAAAACAATTCTATCTTAGAAAAATGATGTAACTTGTACCAGGAAAAAACAAATGCTGAAGTGTTTCTGTACAAAGCCAATTACAAGTTAGGCAAAAGCAATGGCCATTGGAAAATGAAATACCATAGTTTCAATGCAGGCTTTTCAACTCACTATAAACTTGACCCTGAGCAAGTACATTAAAAGTTTTCTGAACCCTCCATTCACAAATTAAAACAAATTAAACTATATCATAATTGTAATACTTGACTCCCCAAATACCATCATTAAAATATACTGGTCAGGCAAAACTAAATTTTTATGAGCATCATTTCGACTGAAATTTAGTAGGACCTCAATTTGAAAAATTAAATGATTTGAGGGCGGCCTGGACTTGTTACTTTTAAGAAGGATTTAATGAGAGGAGGTAGTAGATGTTGGCCAGAATTCATGACATAATAATTTTAGATCAGTGGCCATAGTATGACAAGCATTTTGAAGTATACTGTAATGAGAAAGATATTAATATTCAGAATTTTTTTTATTGGTTTGCTGTTTCGTTTGCCACAAGTATTTGCTGAAGCAAGTAGCTAAGTGAATTTTTCTTGGTCTCAGTATTTTGTAACACATGGACAGAGAGAATACCTGGATCTTAAATTTAGGAAGCAACAAGTTTAGGGAGTAATATTGGTTTCAGATCTTACTGTTTTTTTTTTTTTTTTGGGGGGGGGAGGGGGGAGGGCAGAATTAAACAAATACACTAAACAACTTATATAATGGCTAGTTCATAACAGATGTTTAATAAATGTTACTATTCTTATTAAAATATGGAGCTAAACTTTTAGAATCTTGGATTTAAAGTGTGATATTACTATCAACAGGGTTTTCCCCTTGGCTTAGATGGTAAAGAATCTGCCTGCAATGTGGGAGACCCACATTCAACCACTGGGTCAGGAAGATCCCCTGGAGAAGGGAATGGCAACCCACTCTAGTGTTCTTACCTGGAAAACTCCATGAACAGAAGAACCTGGCGGGCTACAGTCCATGAGGTCACAAAGAGTCAGACAGGACTGCGTGATGAAAACACACACATTACTATCAATGATCAAGGTAAAATAAGAAAAATACATTTATGCTTCTATGTGTGTGTGTGAATATATACACCTACATTTTTTGTCTGATTTGATTTCCTTACCTAGGAAATGCATATTATAATTCTCTAAGTATCTTAAAGCAATAAAATCTAGTTAACACATAGATACATTTTTACATTGATAAAGAAAACCAAATACAATATTTGTGAGAAAGAGAAAGTCACCTTATATAATGCTGCATATATTTTCACTTTGTTATGAGAAAATTATCTCAGTCCTCCAATAGTTTTGTTCTTGCATAAGGAATGTATAAGAAGTTCTTTCTTATCTTTGAAGAACTTGATAGAATATCAAGGCCATTCTTTCCAGCCATCTCCTCACACCAAACCTGCTGGTTGGAAGCTGTGCCTCTGACACTGATTTCCTTCACTTACACTCCTCAAGCTCCAGATCTTCATAGTTTGTTTGTTTGTTTGCTATGCTTTTCACCTGAATTCTCTCCTGACCTCCAGATGAAAAAAATAGTATTTACTTTTTATATTATCCATTGGTTTATAATTTGTTAAGCCTAACAACTGGTATATGACATGTGCTATTTTCTTATAGTTTTTGGTATTCTGAGTGAAAGATAATCTGTCTTTGCTTTTGAAATCAGCCATTCAGCTTATCTGGATTTTTGGTCAGGATTGTATGCCCAATTCTGCCATATTCAGTGAGTCCTGATGAGTTTTTTTTTTTTTTTATTGTTTGTAAATTTTATTTTATTTTATTTTATTTTTTTACTTTATTTTACTTTACAATACTGTATTGGTTTTGCCATATATTGACATGAATCCACCCTGGGTGTATGTTAGCTCCCAATCCTGAATCCCCCTCCCACCTCCCACCCCATATCATCTCTCTGGATCATCCCCGTGCACCAGCCCCAAGCATCCTGTATTCTGTATCGAACATAGGCTTGTGCTTCATTCTTACACGATAGTATACACGTTTCAATGCCATTCTCCCAAATCTCCCACCCTCTCCCTCTCCCACAGAGTCCAAAAGTCCATTCTATACATCTGTGTCTCTTTTGCTGTCTTGCATACAGGGTCATCATTTTCATCTTTCTAAATTCCATATATATGTGTCAGTATACTGTATTGGTGTTTTTCTTTCTGGCTTACTTCACTCTGTATAATAGGTTCCAGTTTCATCCATTTCATTAGAACTGGTTCAAATGAATTCTTTTAACAGCTGAGTAATACTCCATTGTGTATATGTACCACAGCTGATGAGTTTAAACTCATGAGTTTAAAAAATCTAGTAATCTCAATACGACAAAAATATGATTGGAGATACATTTCACCAGGGAAAATACTTGGCTATTATTTAGAAAATTTTATCATAAATTACATCTGAAAAATATTCTGAATATTAGTCTCTTTCTTAGCATGACATACTTCAAAATGCTTGTCATACTATGGCCACTGATCTAAAATAATTATGTCATGAATTCTGGCCAACATCTACTACCTCTATGTCACTTAACTGGGCTTCACTTGTGGCTCAGATGGTAAAGAATCTGCCTGCAGTGCAAGAGGTCCAGGTCCAACCCCTGGGTCAGGAAGATCCCTTGAAGAAGGAAATGGCTACCTACTCCTGTATTCTTGCCTGGGGAATCCCATGGACAGAGGAGACTGGTGAGCTACAGCCCACAGGGTCACAAAGAGTCAGTCATGACTGAGCCACTAATATGCACACAGAAGAATAGTAAATATAAAAAGTTGCTCATTCATCTTTTCCAAATTTACCATATACAGTTTTATATATGTGTCTTTCTCATGTTTCTGTGAATATAAAATTTGTTTAGATTAAAAGAAATATGATATTTTTGAAAGAGCTTCCCTGGTGGCTCAGTGGTAAAGAATCCACTTGCTGTGAAGGAGACGCTGGTTTGATCTTTGGATTGGAAAGATCTCCTGGAGGAGGCCATGGCAACTCACTCCAATACTCTTGATGGGACAATCTCGTGGACAGAGGAGCCTGGTGGGCTATGGTCCATGGGATCACAAAGAGTCAGACATGACGGAAGCAACTGAGCCTGCATTCACACAATGCCTTGAAGACCCACTGATCTATTTATTTATTTTTAATTTCTTTCATCATTCAGTTTGCTCTTAGTTCAAAAAACTCTGTTGAGTGGTCACAGTTGGAGAAAACTTTACATATAAGTTTCAACTCTGACCCCTACATGCCTCCATTTGCTAGGTGTGTGACTTGAGCAAGTTACTTTTCTTCACAGGTTTTCAATTTCCTCATTAGTAATAGTGAATTAATAATAATAACACATTTGTTAAATTGTAAAAAGGACTAAAGGAGTTAGCATAATTGCATGCTTAAGGCAATACCTGGAATATAATTAGCAGTGATGAGTTTATGCTATTATTACTGTCATGATTACCATAAGGAATCCAGCTCCTGGTTAACCCTACATGGAATTTTTCAGGTCTATTAATATAAGCAATTAGAAAGACTTTGCCTGCCAGGCTTCAAGGGGAAAACAGCTTTTCCCACATGAAGCTTGGTACACTGTCCCTACTCCATAGTCAAGGAATCAGGGCCCACTGTGTGGTCATGCTTCCCACATTCCTAGCCTGGTGCCTTCAAGCTTCTGTCTATTCGAGGCTTTGTGCAAAGGTTTTTTTTTTTTTTTTTTTTTCTTCTTCTTCTTCTTTTCTTTTCCTTTCCTCTCACTTCTTTTCTGCTTAGAGGTCTTTTTTAAGCAGCTTTGCCCAAATCCTTATTGTAGGTAATAAAGGGCAAACCATGGGCACACATTTCCTACTCCTACTCAGCACTAGTACTTTTCCACTCCAGCTCTCCACTCCTCACACTCCCCCCGGCTTTTACTCCAAAGTCCGTATCCTGATCATTTTGTTGTTTAAGTCTTCCTTAACTGCAGTATGACTCCCACATCTGTGACAATCCACCTGACCCTCCACCATTCTATGCAGGAAAATGGAACATGGGAGAGTCTGCACTTTTCAGTTTTTAGACTTGCTTAGGCTACAGCAGTAAGTGATTAAAGGCTTATCGCTTTTGTTTTTGGCTTGTTGCTTTAATTGGCTGTTCTGAAGCCTGGCAGTTTAGCTCTCTCTCCCAGTTCAGCTGAGCTCCTAGCATATGGGTAATGAGTGATTCTCTTTATTTAAATGTTGGCAGTGCTGTTCTTCTGAAACCCATCAGTGTTTGAATGTTACAAGATCTATTCCAAAGCAAATGTCAGTGTTCACTTCTTTAGATCTTAACTGACTAGAGTAGATTAAAAATATTTGAGCACAAGGACTCAAAAATAGAGAATTTAATGTAGCATTGTAAAACAATTTTCAATTATAGAAAAAGTCAAGAATTTGTTCTAAGGAGAATCTATGATAACAGAAAATGTTCTTCAATAATTCTAGACAATTTAAAAATAAAAACGTTGGTACTTCATCTCAAAAAATGAAGGCAATAAAATAAAGTGTTAGTACCCAATTATGAAAAGCAAATTGATATATATTGCTTGCAAAATAAGAAATTTTAAAAACTACTTATCTGGCAGTAACCATAGTGATTGAGACTATGGCTTCTAGAGTGTAAATGTCAAGGTTCAAATACCCCTCTAGCACTTAATCTGAGACTTCAGAAAAGCATGTAAACTTTGTTTCCAGTTTCCCATAATAATATTATTCTAGTGTTGTTGCAATGACTGAATATATATATATATATAATGCTCAAAATATTTGTACAGTATGAAATATACAAATCAGTTATTAATAAAGTTATTTTCTTATCATTTTAGAATGATAATAATGCTTATTATTCAATAGTTATCTAACAAAATTTAAACTTATTGCTATTATATGGAAGGACTGGTGGTCTACAGTCCACAGAGTTGCAAAGAGTCAGACATGACTGAAGCAACTTAGGAAGGATGGATGGACAGACAAGGCAAACCAGTTTGGTCATCACAGTTTTTAAATAGCCAAATATATCTTATACGAAAATAAAAATAGAATCAATTTATTAGACAAAGGGAAAAGTGGACTGCTACTCTGAAGATTAGAAAGGTGGGCTATTTGACCTAAGTGCCTTACACTAGGATTTCACAGTTCTAATCTGGGATTCAAGATATTCCAAGCTGAAAGAATATTAAGAAAGTAGGACAGTTGTAACCAAAATTTAAGTTACCCATGAGATGAAACTTAAGGGGCTTCCCAGATGATGCTAGTATGGAGAACCCACTTGCCAGTGCAAGAGACCTGGGTTCCATCCTGGGGCCATGAAGATTCCCTGGAAGAGGCCACAACAATCCACTCCAGTATTCTTACCTGGAGAATCCCATGGACAGAGGAACCTGGGAGCCTACAGTCCAATGGGTCGCAAGAGTCAGACACAGCTGAACCAACTTAGTACACATGCACTGGATGGAATGAGAGACTGGTCAAGAAGTGGCCTTTGATCACATCACTTAATGTTTCAGATTATGCTAAGAACATTGTATTTTATTTTGTAATGACTAAAGGGAGATAAACTTTTTTTCAACTAGGAGGGGACATGATAATATTTATTCTGAAATATTAACTATTTTACAGGGATAAAGAACAGATTTGAGGACAAGGATTTGAAAACAAGATAAACTGTGGAGAGAATAAAATTGTCCCAGTGTTAAATACTAAAAGCATGTATTAAAATAGTGGTGTTCTGAATATCTTTCATAGAAGAGGATTCTTACAGGGTGTTTTACATAAAGACACAAATGACGGAAGCAATTTATTGAATATGATGTAGAAAGGGAGAAGAGGAGAAATAGGAGTAAAAAATAACAGGGTTCTCACCTGACTTTCTGGGAGCCTGTTGCCACTAAAGCAAACAAAACAATGCTGCTGCTGATGCTGCTAAGTCGCTTCAGTCGTGTCCAATTCTGTGCGACCCAAGAGACAGCAGCCCACCAGGCTCCCCTGTCTCTGGGATTCTCCAGGCAAGAACACTGGAGTTGCCATTTTCTTCTCCAGTGCATGAAAGAGAAAAGTGAAAGTGAAGTCGTTCAGTCGTGTCCGACTCCTAGCGACCCCATGGACTGCAGCCTACCAGGCTCCTCTGTCCATGGGATTTTTCCAGGCAAGAGTACTGGAGTGGGATGCCATTGCCTTCTCCAAAATAAGAGAATAGATATCCATAAAACTCTAATTTATGTCAATATTTTGCAGATCTTTCAATAATGCCTTTCAATTTCAGTTCATACTGCTTAACTTTCATAACAACCTTAGAGGTTTTATTAGACTGGTGCAAGCACTTTCTCCCAAACTTTGGCATGGATGTCTGCACCTGGTTTTCTACATTTCCAACAGCTTGGATATTTCTATTAATATATAAAGTCCCACATGGTACAACAGTAAGGAAGCCACCTGCCAGTGCTGAAGACACAAGAGATGCAGCTTTGATCCTGGGTCAAACTACCCCTGGAGTAGGAAATGGCAACCTACTCTAGCATTTTTGCCTGGAAAATTACATGTGTTTGGTAGTTAGAATAGGAGATAAGAGTCCAAAATGGCAGTGGTTAAAAGACAAAGAAGGGAAAAGCCCATGAAAATAGAACAAAGGAAGGTCCGAGGACCGGAGTGAGGACCTCAGGTAGAACAAACAGCACTCTTGGCTGGCCCAGTTTACATAAGGCAGGCCCAGGGGAGGAGTAAAAATAAAAACAACAACAACAAAAAAGGAGCCCAAACTGGGTCAGGGCCGCTCTTCTCTTCACATCTTTTGGGTCAGCATTCCCTCATGCCTCAAGGATATAGTTTCCTTTAGTTTCTAAATAAAACTGAGCTGTAACATGGACCTGTAACACTGGCCCATCCAAGAGCTGTAACACTGGTCTGTCCAAGGGCTATAACGCTGGTCCATCCATCACTTCAAATTTTTGCTGCAATGAGACAGAACTGAGGAAAGTACACACTCCCCAACACTCCCTATGTTCTATGACTCAGATTTAACTTGGCTGAAACACCCTTAGTGCAGGCCCCTGTAAAGAGGAGGCCAAACACATCAGGAGCCAAACTCAGTGAACACTCCCATGGTGGAAGCTGAATGTGAACAAAACCCAGCACAGTGGAAGTGACAGAAGCCCAGTGTGCTGGAAACTGGGACAGTGAAAAACAAACTCAGCAGAAAGCGCACGTGGCTCAGTCTCAGATTCTAGAGACCTCCGGTTAAGGTAGGAGGTCCTCGCTCCTATGGCTAGAAGGACACATGCCTAACAAAATCTTAATTCCTTTACAGTCTCTCATTTCTTGTTTCCTTGAACCCCCTGCAAACAGGCAAGCAGCTGTGGGCACAATTGAGGGACTCTGGCAGGAGATACTACGCAGTGTGTTCCAAAGGCTCCACTATCTGCTGGTCCCCAGTAGCTGTTACCAAAGCCAGTGGAGGTTCATCTGTCCTTAAACTTCTTTGTGCCAAGGATCAGGTCAATGAAAACTGTGAGCACATGTCACATATTTTGCAGATTTTCCCACAGGTTATGAAGGGTATTCCTCGGCACGTTTGTCCCATTGTTTTTTCCTCCTGTACTTCAGCTCCTCTCTCCCAGGACTGGAGCTGGGCAAAAGCCTATGGTGACTGGCTTCAGGAGCTAATGAAGCTCAGGCTCTGATGTCTCATTGCAAAAATTCAGTTAGAGACAGTGAGAGGTCAGAGGTGGATTTGTTCGGATTCAGAGGGAAGCACACTCCACAGGGTGTGGGCCATCACAGAGGGCAAGTGCTTCAGCCATGGCATGTGGTGTGGAGGTTTTTTCGAGCTAATTCATATGTTAATGAGTGAATTCATATGCTAACGAGTGGGAGGATCATCCCAACCATTGGGGAACCACTCACTCCTCTGACTTTTGACAGTGCCTTGGAACTGTCCTGCCACCTCTGGGTGTGTCATTTAGCTTACAGTTTGGGGATCAAGATTTAGTTGAATTTAACTTGTCATCTTGGACCCATTTGATTTTAATTGGTTTGTATTATGCCCTTGTGCTATGTCATCTTTCAAAAGCTGTGCCCTGCCCTCTTCCCTCCTGTTTCGTGCTCTTTTCCTGAGCCCCATCCGGACCCACAATATTGCCTCTGCAATCTTCTGGAGGGACAACCAGAAAGTAGTTGGCCATTGGGAGGGAAATGATGTATAATATCCACTCCCTCTAGATAATCGGGCCTTCATCTTCCATGTTTCCTACAACATGTGCAACATCAGCATCTCTCAGTGGACCCATTCGGGCAAGTGACAGGCACATAGTGCCTGCTAGAAGACCATCTGTTGGCATCCCTTCAAAGGCAATTAGGCTTTGACAGGGACAATGTTTGCCACTTTGGGAGTTAGCCCTCCAGGCCATTCAGGCCCAAACCCTTGTCACCCTTCTCCTAAAGTTACAGACATACCCCCGAATCAAATCTCCATTCCACATATTATGGAATATCTGGTCTGTTGCCTTTTATCAATTTGTTCTTAAACAACTTACTAACTCCTACAACCAGAACCCTGAATCTTGTAGGCAAGACTGCTCCACCCAGCCTATTATTAAAATACTCCAATGCCCCTAACAGAACCAGATAACCCACTCCTTTGTCATTACTTCTGTTATTGCCTAAAGTGGGTCTCTGACAATGAAATGTTTACTATTGGAAACACCCTAAATGCCCTTATGGAGGACTAGGGAAGGAAATCACTGACTTACATTCCCTTAGAGCAATAAGAGGATAAGGCTTACTGCTGTTTCACCAGGTTCCCAGCCTCAGGGCATAGGCTTGGATTGCTTTACATCATGATATCTATTCCCACCTGCAGTGAACAAACTGGCTATAAGTTAAAATTAAAACCCCTTAATCCTACCCAGCACTGGTTATGCTGGAGACCTTGGGAATGCCTAACTCCAGCCCAGGAGTCCCAGGAGGTCGACATGGCTCCACCTGCCTAGGGATCTGGTCCCCAGGAGGTGGTCATGGCTCAGTCTGCTTGGGGATCCATCAGCCTGGGATCCCAGGAATTAGACCTGCCTAGGGATCTGGTCCCTGGGAGGTTGTCACACCTCAACCTGCTCAGGGATCCACCAGTCCAGGAGTCCCAGGGGGTCGATATGCCTCGGCCTGCCCAGGGACCCAATTCTCGGGAGGCCGATTTGCCTCAACCTACCTTGGGATTCAATCTCCAGGAGGCTGTCATTCCTCAGCCTGCCTGGTGATCTGCACCCTGACCCGTGGACGCCTGGCTCTCTGGTTGCAAGAGCACTGAGTAGGATAAGCTTCAGAAAAACTCATCCCTAAGGACGTCCACCCATGGAAATAGAAGGAAGCCTATTACTGTGGGATTATGCCCCTTCTCAGCAATAACTGAGGAGCCCAATGAGAACCCCATTGCCTTTCTGGGAAGGAACTCCATTGCCATTCTGGAAAGGAACCCCATTACCTTTCTGGAAAGGAACCCCATTACCTTTCTGGAAAGTAACCCCATTGCCTTTCTGGAAAGTAACCCCATTGCTTTTCTGGAAAGTAACCCCATTGCCTTTCTGGAAAGTAACCCCATTGCCTTTCTGAAAAGGCTAAAAGTTTACCAATCTGGACTTAGACTCTTATGAGGGACAGGTGATTTTAAAGGACAAATTCCTGTCCCAAGTGCATCAGACATCAGGATAGCTACAACAGCTATAGCAGCAGGACCCTGCTGCCTCTTTAGATGAGATGCTCCAGACAGCCACCAATACCTTTTATAACAGAAAACAGGAGAGGGAGGCCATGGCCCAGGAAAGGGAGAAAAAGAAAGAGATAAAGCATGCCCAGATGCTGGCCGCCCTCCAGGGAAGCCCTATGGCAAACACTTTAAAGTCTTTAAAGGACAAAGCAAATGCCTAATCTGTAGACAGGCGAGGCACTTTGCCAAAGAGTGTCCAAACTGTGAAAAGTCTTCTAAAATGGCTTGCTAAAAATGCCATCAATTGGGACATTGGGCAGCACTCTGCCCTCGGAACCCAGGAACCTCAAGGTAAAGTGCCAAGCCTTCCCTCATGATGATTCAGCAGGACTGAAGCAGCCCACTCCAACCAGCCCGCCTGTCACAGATAACCATTCTGGGGCTGGAGCCAAGGGTGTAACTGAATGTGGCTGGTAGGTCTGAGAATTTCTTGGTCAACACAGTGGCTACCTAATCTATCCTGACTTCTTACTTCAGAGGCTTCTCCTCCCAAACTTGTACCATTTTGGGTGCTACAGGAAACAATTACAAAAGATTCACCCGAGCACTTCTTTGTTGCTGGAATGGACACATATTTTCCCAACAGTTTCTGGTGGTCCCTGAGTGTCCTACTCTCTAATTGAGAAGAGGTCTTTCCTGCTTTTGAAATCTTGTCACTATTGCAGTCCTGACAGAAGATACTTTAAAACTCTGTCTTAGGGGTAAACTATTTTTACCAGCCACCAAGCGAAACAACTCCTGAATGGGAAAGTCCGTCTATGGGTCTGGTCATTTATGGTCTGATCAAAGGATCCTCATTTATCAAGTAATGTTGATGGAAAATCCAGGTCTGACTATATCTCCTTATGAGGTTCTTAACCCAGCCACCCTCCTGCCTACCCCCAAAGGCTCTCTCCCCTTTCACTCTTGCCTAGAAACCTTAGACCACTGAACAAAACCCTGAGAGAGATTATCAGAAGATCCTCTGACCAGTACTGAGGAAATCTGGTACACTGATGGAAGCAGCTTTGTCTTGGATGGACAAAGAAGAGCTGGTTATGCAGTGGTCTCCAATTTTGAGGCCACAAAGGCTAAACCTTTGCCACCAGGTACTTAGGCCCAATTAACAGATCTCTGTGGTGTTGGAGAAAACTCTTGAGAGTTCCTTGGACTGCAAGGAGATCCAACCAGTCCTTTCTGAAGGAGATCAGCCCTGGAATTTCCTTGGAAGGAATGATGCTAAAGCTGAAACTCCAGTACTTTGGCCACCTCATGCGAAGAGTTGACTCATTGGAAAAGACTCTGATGCTGGGAGGGATTGGGGGCAGGAGGAGAAGGGGACGACCGAGGATGAGATGGCTGGATGCCATCAGTGACTTGATGGACGTGAGTCTGAGTGAACTCTGGGAGTTGGTGAACAGAGAGGCCTGGCGTGCTGCAATTCATGGGGTCACAAAGAGTTGGACACGACCGAGTGACTGAACTGAACTGAACAGATCTCATACCCCTGACTCAAGCTTTAGAGCTGAGAAAATGAAAAAAAGTAGCCATTTATACTGACTCCAAGTATGCCCTTCTGGTGCTACATGCACATGCTACTATTTGAAAAGAAAGGGGCCACTTGACCACCCGAGGGTCCCCAATCGAATATGGTAATCAAATTCTTAGACACTTGGAGGCAGTCCATCTGCCCTCTGAGGTTTCAGTCTCCCACTGTAAAGGATGCCAAAAAGGGAGCACAGAAGTTGCACGAGGGAACCAGGCAGTCAATCAGGCAGCTAAGAGAGCAGCAATACAGAACAGTGACCTAATAGGGGTTGCCACCTTAGGTCCACAGACTAATTTGCCAGAAACTCCTTCATATACTGAAGGTACAACTCTTAAAGCTAAGAGTGAGGGCTTTCAAGAAGATCATATGGGGTGGTTCCAAATGGAGGGGCTCTTTTTTCTGCCTGGGAACCTCCAAAGGGAATTGTTTAACTCCTTACATGCCACCACTCATTTAGGGGAGGAGGCCCTCCAAAGATTACTAGAAAAATCCTTCAGTGGAACTGGCCTCAACACTACTATAAGGCAAGAGGTCTCCTCTTGTCCCACTTGCCAATTAAACAACCCCAAAGGAGCCCAAAGACCCCATCTGGCCCAGCCTGTCCAACAAGATGGGACCTGCCCAGGAGAGGACTGGCAGATGGACTTCACCCAGATGCCAGTTTCTCAAGGGTATAAATACCTACTAGTCATGATAGATACATTCACAGGATGGATTGAAGGCTTTCCCACCTGGACTGAGAAGGCTGAGG
Organism: Cephalophus harveyi; assembly: GCA_006410635.1. Classification (NCBI taxonomy): domain Eukaryota; kingdom Metazoa; phylum Chordata; class Mammalia; order Artiodactyla; family Bovidae; genus Cephalophus; species Cephalophus harveyi. The sequence continues at coordinate 512,252 of SJYT01052650.1, read as the reverse complement.
AGGTGGTATAAAAACTGCTCCATGAAATCATTCCAAGATTTGGTCTATCCAGGTCATTACAAAATGACAATGGGACATCATTTACTTCTAGGGTTACCCAAAGGGTCTCTATAGCACTGGGCATTACTTATTATCTCCATTGTGCTGGGAGGCCTCAGTCTTCAGGAAAAGTAGAAAGAGCTAACCAATTCATAAAATCAGCAATAAAAAAGATAACCCAGGAGATCTCCCTGGGATGGAAGGAGGCTTTACCAATAGCTCTCCTCCACACCCAATTGCCTCTAAGGAAAAGGTTGGTCTTAGTCCTTATGAGATGCTATATGGGAGACCTTTTGTTTATGTCAATGACCTCTTCCTAGATCCAGAGGCTCAGACCCTCTGGTCTTATACCATGGCCATTGGGCAATTCCAAAAGGATACATGCTTGTTGTATGTCAACCAGAACCCAAAAGATTCTAAAGAGCCATCGTTATATGCTCCAAGTACTAGTCCTAATTAAAGTCTGGAAAGATGGGTCCCCAAGGGCTCAACTCAAGCCCACATGTAAGGGCACCTACCCTGTAATATTTTCTAGTCCCACAGCAGTCAAGGTACCAGGACATGACTCCTGCATTCACTACTCACAAGTCAAGCCATAGAAGAAAACAGAGGAGGACATTCAATACACCTGTGAGTCCCTGGGAGATCTCAGATACCTAATCAAAACTACAAATGAGCACCATCTAATGAACACCCCCAAAATTAAGTTTCTGGAGATAAGATTTCTCAGAACAGCTCTCAAGAACCAACATAGCTTTGTAGGGATTGTACTCCAAAACAGACAGTAGATAGATTTCCTGATGCCTAAACAAGGAGGGACTTGAGCCATCTTGAATGAGACATGTTGTTTCTGGGTAAATACCTCCAGCTAAGTTAAAGAAAGTCTCGCAGTCCTCAATAAAAGCATTCAGATCTTACAGGATCTCTAAGAATGAGCTGGAGAGTTCTTGGGGTAGTTACAATCTCTCTTTGGGGGATCCTCCTGGTGATGGGAAATTTGGAGTTGGCTAATGCCCCTACTAGTCTCTTTCATCACCGTATTGATGTTGCCTCTGATTGTTCCATGTATTACCAAGTGTCTAACCTGTTTTGTCTCTGCCCAGGTCAACAAGCTACAACATACAGTGCCAGTTCAACAAGGATATATAAAACTACAGCCAACCACAGAAAATATCACTCACCCTTATATGTACACCACTTTAAGGACTCTAAGGCTTGAGGCTAGCAAAAGGGGAGGCCCAACAGGCCTCTTCATCCCAGTTCAACACGAAGCAGCCAGAGAGACCTCGATGCCTCTATTCCCAAAGAATTGGGCCTCCCATCTCTTGAGGAGGGAATGTTAGGTAGTTACATTAGGAAAAAAGAGTCCAAAATGGTGGTAACTAAAGGACAAAGAAGGGAAAAGCCTATGAAAATAGAACAAAAGATGATTTGAGGACCGGAGTGAGGACCTCAGGTGAAACAAACAGCTCTCCTGGCTAGCCCAATTTACATAGGGCAAGCCTAGGGGGAGGAGAAAAAAATATAAAAAGAGGAGCCAAAATTGGGTTGGGGCCTCTCTTCTCTTTGTGTCTTTTGGGTCAGCATTCCCTCACACCTCAAAGATGTATTTTCCTTTACTTTCTAAATAAAACTGAGCTGTAACACAGAGCTGTAACAGTGGCCCATCCAACAGCTTTAACACTGGTCAATCCGAGGACTGTAACACTGGTCCATCTGTCGCTTCAAATTTTTGTTGTGATGCGGCAGAACTGAGGAAATTACACACTCCCCTGATGCATGGACAGAGGAAACTGGGTGCAATACAGTACAGGAGTCACAAAGAGTCAGACACGACTCAGCACAGCACACACACATTCAAAAAATGCAATTATTGGCTGAATATTCAGAACATCATGAAGTATGCCTGATTGCAAAACCCTACTTGAAAACTGTTTCCCTAGAGTAGCAAACCTACTGCTCCAGAGTCGATATAATCTTTTCAAAAATCACTAGCACTGTGTACAACAGGCTTGGTAGTAGGCTAAACCCTACAAAGAAAGGGCTTTTGGTTAAATGTCAAGTTTTCTTCAGAATACATTTTCAGAACAACCTATATAACAAAATCAACTTGTAGACAGCAGTGGCACATTGGAAAATGTAAATCTTGATAGTCTGAATAAAAGCAAAGAAGCAATTGTTTCAACAAATGGCTTTGTTGAATAGAAATGGGTAAAATGGGTAATCTGTGCTAAATCTGCATTTCTTTTTGAAGACGCAAGTAACAATTGTTCTTCAATAACAAAAATAATTAGTCTCATTTACAACTTTGTTTTTCAATACAATAAGCTTGACAACTGGCTGGACAATTAACAATACAATTTAAGATAAGTAATGCAATATTCTTAACATTTATATTTACCAAATTTTTAAATAAAATATATCATGAAAATTTTTGTTGAAAATACTTAAGCATATATGCTCATTTTAAATTAGATCTAGGAAATCATATGCTACTGTGAAAACTCGTGATTTAAACCTGAATATGAAACAATGGTGGGACTTCCTAGGTGGCTCAGTGGTAAAGAATCTGCCTGCCAAAGCCATAGACTCAGAATATGTGGATTTGACTCCTGGGTCAGGCATATGCCCTGAAGGAGGAAATGGCAATCCACTCCAGTATTTTTGCTGGGAAAATTCAATGGAGAGGGGAGCCTGGTGGGTCACTGTCCATGGGGTTGCAAAGAGTCAGACACTACCGAACAACTGAGCATGCACATCCACATATGAATCAGTGACAAACTAGTGTCATACCAGTTAGTATAGAAACTTGCTGACTTTTATGAATGTCTAGGAGAGCGAAAAAGTTGGCTTAAAGCTCAACATTCAGAAAACAAAGATCATGGCATAGTATATTCAAAAGCAGAGACATTACTTTGCCTACTAAGATCCGTCTAGTCAAGGCTATGGTTTTTCCTGTGGTCATGTATGAATGTGACAGTTGGACTGTGAAGAAGGCTGAGCACCAAAGAATTGGCACTTTTGAACTGTGGTGTTGGAGAAGACTCTTGAGAGTCCCTTGGACTGCAAGGAGATCCAGCCAGTCCATTCTGAAGGAGATGAACCCTGGGATTTCTTTGGAAGGAATAATGCTAAAGCTGAAACTCCAGTACTTTGGCCACCTCATGCGAAGAGTTGACTCATTGGAAAAGACTGATACTGGGAGGGATTGGGGGCAGGAAGAGAAGGGGATGACAGAGGATGAGCTGGCTGGATGGCATCACTGACTCGATGGACGTGAGTCTGAGTGAACTCCGGGAGATGGTGATGGACAGGGAGGCCTGGCGTGCTGTGATTCATGGGGTCACAAAGAGTCGGACACAACTGAGTGAACTGAACTGAGGGTACCAATCTTCTGATTGATGACTTAACCTTTCTGCATTATAGATAACTAAATTTATCATTTCCTCCTCTCAACTCTTGTACCCTCTTTTCAAGCAAAAATCTCTCCAAAATCAGATATTTTCTAAAACTATAATATAAATGGAGATAACTTAAATACATATAGACTTTCTATTTCTATAAATTCAAGTAAAAGAGAAGTTTTAAGAAAACAAAATATCAAAATATGTTGTGCAATTATTCTAAGGAGAAAAAAAGATCTCATTTAAGGATAAATGCTATACAAATTGACTTACATGAAAACTGAAGAAATAAAAATTGATTTTATGCTATGTAAATATGATTCACAATTTTGCACCCTATTTAATGCACTTAGTGTTCTAAACAAAACATTTTTGTTAATCAGAGTGTCTTATAATATTTTAGCATATTTTAAAAGATTTGCTTATCCAGCTTATAAATAACAATAAGTAAGCATTGCAGCCATGAAATTAAAAGACGCTTACTCCTTGGAAGGAAAGTTATGACCAACCTAGATAGCATATTCAAAGGCAGAGACATTACTTTGCCGACAAAGGTCTGTCTAGCAAGGCTATGGTTTTTCCAGTGGTCATGTATGGATGTGAGAGTTGGACAGTGAAGAAAGCTGAGTGCTGAAGATTTGATGCTTTAGAACTGTGGTGTTGGAGAAGACTCTTGAGAGTCCCTTGGACTGCAAGAAGATGCAACCAGTCCATTCTAAAGAGATCAGTCCTGAGTGTTCTTTGGAAGGAATGATGCTAAAGCTGAAACTCCAGTACTTCGGCCACCTCATGCGAAGAGTTGACTCATTGTAAAAGACTCTAATGCTGGGAGGAATTGGAGGCAGGAGGAGAAGGGGACGACAGAGGATGAGGTGGCTGGATGGCATCACCAACTCAATGGACGCGAGTTTGAGAGAACTCCAGGAGTTGGTGATGGACAGGTAGGGCTGGCATGCTGCAATTCATAGGGTCGCAAAGAATCGGACATGACTGAGCGACTGAACTGAACTGAACTGAAGGATTGCAGTTTAAATACAGATCACAGTAAGTAAAATCATTTTAATTAGTATTTTAAAATCTGCTTAGAACTTTATCTTTCTTAGATAATTAAATAATAAAAAGGGTATTTGTATTCATTTCCATTAAGAAAATCTCCAAGGTGATTTTTTTAAATTCTACATTCAAATATTACATTATTTCTCATCTGATATTATTTTAATATAAATACTGAGCTTAATTTTTTATTGTGGCAAAATAAATATAGCATTAAGAGGAGAACAAGATGGCAGAGAAGGTGGATGTAAAGCTCACCAACCCCCACGAACACACCAAAAATATTTCTAGAAGTGGAATATTTCTCACTGAAAACAAACTGGAGACTGGCAGAAAGACTCATGCAGCTAAGACTGTAAGTAAGATTAACACATTTCATCTGGAAAGAAAGAGAAGGGCATGGAAAGACTCAGCCTGTGCCCCTAGAAAGTGAAGAGAAATTACATAGGCTTAGGGATATTCCAAGGGTAAGTAGCTGGTTGGACCACATGATGGGTGCCCTAGGCCTGGGGTCTGATACTGGAAGAGTCTCCTAAGCTGATGAGAAAGCCAGTGGAACTAAGCATCCCTGAAAGAAATCTAGACTCTGCTCAGAAAGAGCACATACATGCTTGCTTACTCCAAAAACAAGGTGAAGGAGTAGATTAAAACTACCCAAGACTCTGGCCAGATTCCCATGATCAACCCAGTGCTTGTCACAGGCTGAGCTCAGTGTCCACTTGGGTTTCTCTTATTCTACTGCAAAGCTCCACACTGGGACAAAGACTGTCATGGCTAAGAGTGCGCTGCTGTAGGTGAATGGACCCAACTTGGACCTGGAATGGGAACCAAACAGAGCAAGGAAAGTCATTACTGGTAGTTTTGGGGGGAGCAGATCTGGACCAACTTGGAACTGGTATGCTAGGACTGTCTCAGGATGTGTTCTGACCCTCAGTGTCTGCTCCAGCACTGACCCCTTCTAAAATAGAGATGCCAGTGCTCAAAGAGTTGAGCAGACACACTTAAAGGGAGCAGATCAGCTTGGAACCCATGCTCAGGACTTCTGCTCCAGTAACTTGGGGCCTGACTTCACTCCTCATAGGGCATTAAGAACCACTTAGCAGAGGAGAAACCAGGCTCATACCTAGCTCTGGCTCTAGCCACTCCATTTCCAGACCCACATCCTACCAAGTTGATAGCTGCCAGCACACCCTGGGAGGAGATGTGACTCCTGTCCTTGTCAGATCCAGCTCTCACAGTAAGGTCATTGAGTACATGCAGAGTATATAGAAATAGTCCCACAAATGGCAAGCCTTCAAGACTAAGATAAGTGTTTCACCTTGTTTCATGAAAACAGAAAATAAAACGGGAAAACAGAAGAACTTGTTCAATGGAAAAAAAAAACAAAGGATCAATGGAGAAGTACAAATGAAAATAAAAACACAAATTTTCAAAATCTATGAGATACAGAAAAGGCAGTTCTAAGAGAGAAGTTTAAAACAATACAAGCCTGCACCAATAAATTTATATGTAACCATACAAGACCGAGTAAACCAAAGCAATCTTGAAAAGATCAAAATCTTGAAAATCTTAAAAGAACAAAACTGAAGATACTATTCCCTTGACTTCAGAATAAACTACAAAGCTACATTATCAAAACAGTATGGTACTGGCAGAAAAACAGACACATAGATCAATGGAACAGAATAGAAAGCTTGGAAAGAAACACATGCACTTATGTCAATCAATCCATGACAAAGAAGGCAAGGCTATGCAATGGGGAAAAAACAGTCTCTTCAAAAAGGAGTGCTGGGAAAATTTGATAGCTACATAGAAAAGAATGAACTTAAAACATTTTCTTACATCATACAAAAATTAAACTCTAATTAAAGTTCAAGATTAATACTTAAATGCAAGACCAGAAATCATAAAACTCCTAGAAGAAATAATAGGCAAAACATTATATAATATAAATTGTAACAATAGGTTTTTGGATCTGTCTCCTAAAGTAAAGAATACAAAAGTAAAAAATAAGGAAATTGAACTGAGTTAAAAGTAAAATCTTTTGCATAGCAAATGA
>SJYT01052650.1:495422-505688 GCA_006410635.1 Cephalophus harveyi | reverse complement strand
GCATAGCAAATGAGATAATAAAAAAATGATCTGAGAGATCATTACTGAGAGAAAATATTTGCAAATGTATAATAAATATCCAAAGTATATAAGCAACTAAAGACAACTTAATATTAAAAACTAAACAGCTCAATTAAAAATTAATGGAAAATATTAATAGAGGTTTTTCCAAAGTATACAGATGGTCAATAGGCACATAAAAAGATGCTCAAAAACTCTAATAATCAGAGAAATGCAAATGAAAATAGCAATGAGATATCACCTCACACCTATCAAAATTGTATAACCAAAAGGTCTATAATAAGAAATATTGCTGATGATGTGGAGAAAAAATAATCCTTGTACACTGCTGGTGGAAATGTACATTGGTGCAGTCACTATGAAAAACTGTATGGCATTTCCTTATAAAGGTAAAAATACAACTACTATATGATCAGCAATTCTACTTTTGGATATATATCCAAAGAAAAGGAAAACATTAATTCAAAAAGATATATAACCCAATGCTTAGAGCTGCACTATTTACAATAACGAAGATGGGGAAGAAACCTGAACTTTGATGTTCAATTGATGAACATCAAAATTGAGCCCTACTTGTTTAAGATATTACTAAAACCTAATTTTATGAACAACAAGTCTTACACTGAACATTATTTAAATAATTCAATCAGTAGACCTTACACTTAACACTAATCCATACAAACAAATTCAATCCATGTGTTGTAAAATTTGCCAAAATGTGCATTTCAAAATGTAAAATAATGCTGAAAAAAAGACTGGTGTTAAAAACTGCCAAAACCATAGTAGTTTCTCAATATAATCATTCAAATGAGTAGACACATATTATACCAAAGTATATATGTGGAAGTATATATATATACTCACTACTGGAAACATAAATACTAAATAAAGTATGTAAGTACTACAGAATTTCTTGAACAAATCTTCTTTAAATAATTTATACATTCTTTCAGAGCTCAGGGATTTGTAAACCTAGAATTATTCAACTGAGTAAGTGCCATTCATACATTCATGAATTCATCCATCAGATATTGCTATAGATATTTTTGTCAATCAGTGGCCAAAGAAGTGTGAGAGGGAAGGCATTAGTTACATTTATTCACAAAGCAATGCACTTTAGCTTGTATTTCCTATTCATATGATAATATTAAAGAAAATCACAATTTTATTTTTGCACACCAAACATTTGATAGCATTTGAGACTATTTCTGGAAAATAGAAGGTACATCATAAATATCTGATAAATAGAAGGTACATCATAAATATCTGACTAAATAAACATATAAATACATAAATAAGTAAATAAAGTAACTGCAGATATGTGACCTTTTCCTAACTAACAATTTTTATAAAAGTAGCTTTCCTAAAAGGAGAAGAATTTGTTGCTTATTCTTAATTAAATTTTACAGTATTTCTCTGACAGATTATAAACAGGAATAACATACTTATGTAGATATACAAAGTTACTAAAAAATTACCATTGCTCTTATTTTTGTCACTAGTAGAATGCTACATTCCAAAGCCTGTTTCTCATATCAAGAAGTATATTATAAATAAGTGCCACTTGATCATTTTGCAAAATAACTCAAACACTGAATCTGTGTGCTGTGCACCTGAAACTAGTATAATGTTATATGGGAAGTATACCTCAATCAATCTGAAGAAAAATGAGAAAATATATTTTTTTAATTGCACCTATGCAGAAGTAATGTGAAAAATCTCAGGCAATAGCCATTATTTTTTTTAATCATTGTGTAGAATGAATAGAATGTTGAATGAATATTATACTAGAATGAATTTCCTTAGAACCATATTAGTGTGATAAATCTGAATAGGTTAGGTGTGAAAAACAACTGTTTTAGCCCTGATTTCCTAGAGACTAGGGCCAGAAAAACCATCTAGATGTGATTTTGTTGGGGAAATGTGACAGAATAGGAACAGAGTGCAAAGGAAGGAAGAAGGGAAAGCAATACAAGGGTGACTTGGCCAATGTTATAGAACTGGGCTACTCAATAATTTGAGAATTTTTAAAAATCTCTAATGTTTCTTCCCTGTCACTTATAAATTGCATATGAATGAGCAGGGAAATTCATATAGTAACCTAGACCACTGTGTTGGCAGAGAAATGTTGAGCAAGGAGATGAGAAGCCCATGGTATAGGTGTGAGCAGAGGCTGTAGCCTATACACAAGTGGTTTCCAAAGAGGTAACTATGATACAGTAAGAGGCAGGGGCATCTGAGACATTCTGAAATGGGGATGGAAACAGAGGATGGAAATGGTATCTCAAGAGAGATGACCATAAGCTGATTTGCTTACTAACAATAAGGTATAACAAGTACACATACTGTGATGGTTAATTATATGTACCAACCTCACTGAGCTAAAGGGTACCCATACAGCTGGTTAAAACATTTCTGTGACAATTGTTTCCAGAAGAGATGAGCATTTGAACTAGTAGACAGAATAAAAATCAGCTTTACCAATGCATATAGGAGTCTCTGGTAGCTCAAATAGTAAAGAATTTGCCTGCAATACCGCAGACCAGAGTTCAATCCCTGGGTCAGGAAGATCCCCTGGAGGAAGAAATGGCAACCCACTCCAGTTTTCTTGTCTGGAGAACCCCATGGACAGAGGAGCCTGGTGGGCTATAGTCCATGTGGTCACAGAGTCAGACATGATTGAGCGAATAACATAACAACAATGCATTGGGGCATCATCCAATCAGTTGAGGATCTGGATAAAATAAAATGGCAGAGGAAAGGACTTATGCTTGAACCAGGATATCCATCTTCTCCTGCCTTGGGCATCAGCTCTCCAGGTTCTCGGGCCTCTGGGATCAGACCTGGGCACTACACCATTAGCCCTCTGGTTCTCTGGCCTTTGGGTTCAGATTGGGACTTAACACCATTAACTTTCCCCATTTCCAGGTCTTTGGGGTCTGTACTGAAGTAAGCACTGGCTCTACATTGCAAACAGTACATCATGGAACTTTCCAATCTTCATAATCAAGTGAGCCAATCCTTCAAAATAAACCTCTTTGTTGTTGTTGTTGTTGTTGTTTTTTGTTGTTGTTGTTGTTGCTCCTCTAGGTTTATTTTTTTATTTTATTTTTATTTTTTTTGCCATCCATCAACATGAATCCGCCACAGGTATGCATGTGTTCCCCATCCTGAACCCCCCTCCCACCTCCCTCCCCATACCATCCCTCTGTGTCATCCCAGTGCACCAGCCCCAAGGATTCAGTATCATGCATTGAACCTGGACTGACTCTTTCTATATAACTATATATGGGCTTCTCAAGAGGCACTATGATAAAGAACTTGCCTGCCAATGCAGGAGACGTAAGAGACTAGGGTTCAATACCTAGTTCTGGAGGATACCCTGGAGGAGGAAATAGTAACCCATTCCAGTATTATTGCCTGAAGAATCCCATAGACAGAGGAGCCTTGCAGTCTACAGTTTATAGTGTCCCAGAAAGTCAGAAGACTGAAGCTACTTTGCACACACATTAACTATACATGGGCTTCCCTGGTGGCTCAGATGGTAAAGAATCTGCCTGTAACGTGTAAGACCTGGGTTCAATCCCTGGGTTGGGAAGATCCCCTGGAGGAGGATGTGGCAGCCTGCTCCAGTATTCTTGCCTGGAGAATCCCATGGACAGAGGAGTCTGGCAGGCTACAGTCCATGGGGTCACAAAAGAGTTGACCAGGACTGAGTGACTAAACACATGTAACTGTATATAGTCTATCAAGATGTTACTACACAAAAATACATTTAAAAAGGTAAACATTGTATCAAATTCTCATTGATAAATGCATACACCATCAAGACACAAACTTAAGATATATAAAAATTTATTTTTTCTCCAAGTCATTCAAAGTGCTTTTATCTCTATTTCAATCGTATGACTCCCCCTTATAAATAACCTTTGCTAATTTATATCAGCATGAAGCACATGTGTGGTGTATTATGTGTGTAGTCAGTCACTCAGTCATGTCTGATTCTTTGAGATCGATGAACTGCAACCCATCAGCCTCCTCTGTTCATGGAATTTTCCAGAAAAGGATACTGGAGCAGGTTGGCCTTTCCTACTCCAGGGAATCTTTCCAATCCAGGGATAGAATCCACATCTCTTAAGTCTCCTGCATTGTCAGACAGATTCTTTACTACTGTGCCACCTGGGAAGGCCCTAGCATGAAGCATAGAATATATCATATTACATAAATATTTGAAATATATCATTACATTAGCATTCTGAAGGTTTTAATAAGCCTATCTGATGCATTTTTCGCAAATTAAAATATAGCTTAAAAGAAAAAAATCAGTTTCAGAAAGAAAATTGTAGTTCAAGAGATGGAATAAACTATGCATTCTTATAAAAGTCAGGTGTTATTATACACATGTTAAAATATATACATGTGCAAATATAATTTATTTGTTTTAATAGATTTACTGCTTCCCTGATAGCTCACACGGTGAATCTGCCTATAATGCAGGTTACTTGGGTTTGATTCCTGGATCAGGAATATGCCTTGGAGAAGGGAATGGCAACCCACTCCAGTATTCTTGCCTGGAAAATCCCATGGACAAAGGAGCCTGGCGGGCTATTCTCCACAGAGTCTCAGAGAGTCAGACATGACTAAGTGACTAATATGTTAACAAATACAGTTTATTTGTTTTAAACAGATTTTAACAGATTCATTGAGCTATATTTTCATACCATATAGTTCATCCATTCAAAGTATACAATTTCAATGGTGTTTAGTATATTCAAAGATCTATGCAATCTTCACAACAATCAATTTTGGCATCTTTCATCAATACAAAAAAAAAAAAGAAAACTAACTAACTTACTAACCATCTTGACCCCACACAACCCTCCTCACATGCAACTTCTCACATGCAACTTATTAAAGTGGGTTATTCCAAGTTGGATGACAAGATTCAAACATAATCAGTTCACTGCTTACAGAATTAAATACCTAGTGGAATATTACTATCTTCATTTTGACTTGCCACATTCAAATATGGTTTCATGCTCCTTTAAGTTCTCTGACCACGCAGTTTTTGAATAAGAAAATTCTATGCCTAGATTTACATTTCCTGTTTTTCTGTCACACTTTATACAACACAGAAAATTATGACTATTTTAAATGTGGTTTATTTTATCTTCCTGATCATATTCTTGTTTTCTTTTTTTTATTAATTTTAATTTTAATTGGAGGATAATTGATTTACCACTTTGTGGTAGTTTTCACTGTACAACAATATGAGTCAGCTATAAATATACATGCATCTCAGCCTCCTGAGCCTCCCTGTGCTGCTCGGTCCCTTCAGTCCTGTCTGACTCTTTGTGACCCCACGGACTGAAGCCCACCAGGCTCCTCTGTCCCTGAGCTTCTACAAGCAAGAATATTAGACTGGATTAGACTGCCATTCCCTCCTCCAGGCGATCTTCCCAATCCAGAAACTGAACCCATATCTCCAGTGTGTCCTGCATTGTAGGCAGCCTCTTTACACACTGAGCTACCTGGGAAGTCCATTATCACACTTCAGTCCACTTCAGTCGCTCAGTCATGTCTGACTCTGCAACCTCATGGACTGCAGCACACCAGGCTTCTCTGTCCATCACCAACTCCCGGAATTTACTCAAACTCATGTCTATTGGGTCACTGATGCCATCCAACCATCTCATCCTCTGCCATCCTCTTCTCCTCCTGCCTTCAATCTTTCCCAGCATCAGGGTCTTTTCCAAGCAGTCAGTTCTTTGCATCAGGTGGCCAAAGTATTGGAGCTTCAGCTTCCTCATCAGTCCTTCCAACGAATATTCAGGACTGATTTCCTTTAGGATGGACCGGTTGGATCTCCTTGCAGTCCAAGGAACTCTCAAGAGTCTTCTCCAACACCACCATTCAAAAGCATCAATTCTTCAGTGCTCACCTTTCTTTATAGTCCAACTCTCACATCCATACATGACTACTAGAAAAAACATAGCTTTGACTAGATGGACCTTTGGTTGGCAAAGTAATGTCTGCTTTTTAGTATGCTGTCTAGGTTGGTCACAACTTTAAATTAAAAGCAGGCACCTTTTAATTTCATGGCTGCAGTCACAATCTGCAGTGATTTTGGAGCCCCTCCTAAAAAAAATAAAATCTGTCACTGTTTCCATTGTTTCCCCATCTATATGCCATGAAGTGATGGTGCCAGATGCCATGATCTTAGTTTTCTGAATGTTAAGCTATAAGCCAACTTTTTCACTCTTCTCTTTCACTTTCATCAAGAGGCTCTTTAGTTCTTCTTCACTTTCTGCCATAAGTGTTTTGTCATCTGCATATCTGAGGTTATTGATACTTCTCTTGGCAACCTTGATTCCAGCTTGTGCTTCATCCAGCCTAACATTTCTCAAGATGTATATGTTAAATAAACAGAGTGACAATACACAACCTTTCTGAATACTCCTTTCCCTATTTGGAACCAGTCTGTTGTTCCATGTCCAGTTCTAACTGCTGTTTCTTGACCTGCATACAGATTTCTCAGGAGGCAGGTAAGGTGGTCTGGTATTCTCATCTCTTTAAGAATTTTCTACAGTTTGTTGTGATACACACTGGCAAAGTCAATAAAGGAGAAGCAAATGTTTTTCTGGAACTCTCTTGCTTTTTTTGATGATCAAATGGATGTTGGCAATTTGATCTCTGGTTCTTCTGCCTTTTCTAAAACCAGCTTGAACATCTGGAACCAGCTTGAACATCTGGAACTCCAAGCTGAAGCCTGGCTTGGAGAATTTTGAGCATTATTTTGATAGCATGTAAGTTGGGTACATTTGTGTGGTAGTTTGAACATTCTTTGGCATTGCTTTTCTTTGGGATTGGAATGAAAAGTGACCTTTTCCAGTCCTGTGGCCACTGATGAGGTTTCCAGATTTACTGGCATATTGAGTGCAGCACTTTCACAGCATCATCTTTTAGGATTTGAAATAGCTCAACTGGAATTCCATCACCTCCACTAGCTTTGTTTGCAGTCATGTTTCCTAGGCCCACTTGACTCATTCCAGGATGTCTGGCTCTAGGTAGGTGATTACACCATTGTGATTATCTGCATCGTGAAGAACTTTAATATGTATTCTTGCTACCTCTTCTTAATATTAGAATACTAAGACCTCCTAAACCTTCTTCCCATTAGCTCATTCTGATAGAATGTGGAGAATCAAACCTATAGATAGGCCTCCTGACTCCTCACGTAAGGCATGTAACTGGTCTGTTTTCAACTGCACACAAGCCTCCTGAAAGCATGGTTTCTCCAGGTTCTAGGTCATCATAAAGCCCTGAAATGAGCTCTCTGTGTTATACAGCAGCTGCACACTAACTGTCTATTTTACTCATGATATATGTCATTGTTATTCTCCCAATTCATCCTACACTCTCCTTCCCATGCTATGGTCACAACTCCATTCTCTATGTCTGTATCTCTATTCCTAACCTGCAAATAGGCTGTCAGAAAAACAAATACTGTATATTAATGTATATATATGGAACTTAGAAAAAAACGGTACAGATGAACTTTGTTCTTGTTTTTATTCTCCCTTTCCTCTTCCTCTTCCTTCCTTCTTCTTCCTCATAAAAGTTTCATCCATAAAAATTTGCATTCTAAAAATCTTAAGGAATCTAATATTATTGCATAATTTCTATCTATTTGTGTCTAATTAAGCAAAGGTATGGAGAAGGCAACCCACTCCAGTACTCTTGCCTGGAAAATCCTATGGATGGAGGAGCCTGGTAGGCTGCAGCTCATGGGATCGCTAGCAGTCGGACACGACTGAGTGAATTAACTTTCACTTTCCATTTTCATGCATTGGAGAGAGAAATGGCAACCCACCCCAGTGTTCTTGCCTGGATAGTCCCAGGGATGGGGGAGCCTGGTGGGCTGCCATCTCTGGGGTCACACAGAGTCAGACATGACTAAAGTGACTTAGCAGCAGTAGCAGCAGCAGCAAGCAAAGGTAAATGTGACAAGAAATGGCCCTACCAAGGAGGAATCTGCTCTATGATATCTTTGGCACATAAACATTGACGTTGTTTGTAAAAGATTCCACACAGGGAATTTTTTTTGTCGTGGGAAAATCTGTCCTGCTCAGAAATAACTCTAGTTGATCCTTGTGCTGTGCTTGAAATGTGTCTCATTAATTTTCAATGATTATTTCTTATTATTCCTATTATAATGAATGCAATAAATGTAATCCTCCTTCATATTATATTTTAACTATTTGAATGCAATTGTCATTTCACTTTTTACATTTCTATCTCCCTAACCTCTTCTGTATATCTTATATTTCATCATGTTCTTAATAAACTTTGGCATTCAAATCCTCGTTTACAGATATTTGCAGATTATCTGATGGCAGTTTTCTTTTTCCCCTGAAATCAATAATTTTCCTTATACAATATATTTTAATGTGGCAAATTTGATGCCCTGATAATGTACTTTGAACTTATACCCAAATAAGTTCTTTGGTATCTTTTAAAATAGCTGAGGAAAAAAACAAAACAAAAAAAAGCAGTTCCATCACACACCATTCCCCACAGCTGGCATATTTTTTTTGGCTCAATACTCTTCATACATCCTCTCTCTCTCACTATCTTTCTCCTTTGCATATCCTTCACATTACAGAGGTAAGCTATTTATGTCCTTGTTCAAGAAGCTGATAAATCAGTAGAACAGGTCAGGGACCATGCCTCATCTCTAGAGACAGACTTTAGATTAAAATTAATTAATCTTCAACCATTCTAGTGCTATGAATATTCCCTCCACAGGATATTCAGCCTAAATCATTCCTTTTTAAATGAGCATAATGAATTAATTTGACTGCACTAAAAAAGTCAAATAAGCTCTAGGAAAACAATATGATATACCTAATGTCATCATGCAAAGAGAAAATGAAGTTAATTTCATCTAAATTGGTGATACTTGTTACTAACTGTTCTAAATATTCAAAAGCTTTTACACTGGAAAATAGGAACAGTTTTTAAATACAGTTTTCTCTTTCATCATCTATTTTCTGGAGCAAAATTATTCTCTCATCTCTTATCATTTCCTCTCCATATCAATGAAGATGAATTATAAATAAGCAGTAACTTGTACCCAACTAAAAAGTAACATTACATGCATTCCCCATCCTGAACCCCCCTCCCACCTCCTTCCCCGTACCATCCCTCTGGGTCATCCCAGTGGACCAGCCCGAAGCATCCTGTTTCCTGCATTGAACCTGGACTGGCAATTCTTGGTGAATTCATGTTGATGTATGGCAAAACCAATACAATATTGTAAAGTAATTAACCCCCAATTAAAATAAATAAATTTATATTAAAAAATAACATTATAAAAGTGTGCTGTTTTTCCAGCTCTGAAGCTAAATAATTATAACTAAAACTTTAAAAAAATAATTCAGAAGTCAAAATTATATATTCAATTTTTACTTTTTATTTTAACTATAACAAGTTTGCTCATTGCCTCACAGATTATCCCTCAACATGAACTAATTGTGAATTTTTAAATCTCTGTTTCTTCATCTTACTTCATCTTACTTCAACATTGACCTGACACTGTTGCCTTCTAATTTAAGCTCTTCCGTCCTTTAGTTATTCCTGCTACTTAATCTAGCCACACATAATACACATGCTGATTACTTAAATAGAAATGATTGAGACAGATTTTCCATATATATATACTGTTATGTGCTTAGTCACTCATACATGTCCACCTCTTTGCAAACCCATGGACTGTAGCCTGCTAGACTCCTCTGTCTGTGGGGATTGTCTAGGTAAGAACGAATACTGGAGTGGGTTGCTATCCCCTCCTTTAGGGGAACTTCTCAACTCAGGGATCAAGCCCAGGTCTTCTGTATTGCACATGTATAATTTACCGGCTGAGCTACCAGGGAAGCCCATTCATATTTAATTACATTGTATCCCAGAAAATTCTATTTTGGCATATTCCTATATGAAAAGAACAATACAGTCCTATATGGTTGGCTAATTCTCAAGAAAATAAAATTATCTTAAATAATATGACTATATAAATAACATACAAATTTCTTCCTTTAGAAAAAATAGAAAATAATTTGTATTTTTCACCTCAATTTATTTGTTTTTTTTTCTCATATTGCATGATTTTCCTTAAAATTTGCATTCAGTTGCGACAAGAGACCCACCAATAATTTCTCTTTTCACTCTGTTCTATGATGATAAGGG
>SJYT01052650.1:436387-492018 GCA_006410635.1 Cephalophus harveyi | reverse complement strand
GTTTTGTAATCTTGAAAAGGGTAAGTAATTGCCAGAATGATGTTTCTTCCCTGTCAAGTCAAGTCAAGTCGCTCAGTCGTGTCCGACTCTTTCGACCCCATGGACTGTAGCCTATCAGGCTCCTCCGTCCATGGGATTTTCCAGGCAAGAGTGCTGGAGTGGATTGCCATTTTCTTCTCCAGGGGATCTTCCCAACCCAGGAATCGAACCGGGTCTCCTGCATTGCGGGCAGACGCTTTACCGTCTGAGCCACCAGGGAAGCATGGATATATTCTTATTTTATATGGAGGGTTTCTATAAGGAACAAAAATGTAATGTGAAAGCAAAGTATTGATACATAAAAAATGCAGACTAAGTATTTGTACTGTTCTTTAAACTGTTAACGTATTTAGAATTACCATTCTAATGTTAATTATTCTATGTTTATATTTATAGTTTTATTAACTAAATATTATTCAAATGCAGTTTATTATTATAAATAGCTACCCCATAGCATAAAATTGCCAGCAATTGTTGGACCATAGAGAAAGCAAGGGAATTCCAGAAATAACATCTATTTCTGCTTCACTGACTACATGAAAGCCTTTGACTGTATGCATCACAGCAAACTATGGAAAATTCTTAAAGAGATGGGAATATCAACCGCCTTACCTGTCTTCTGAGTGGCCAATTATTTGTAGGTCAAGAAGCAACAGTTAGAATCTTACATGGAACACCTGACCAGTTCAAATTTGGGAAAGATGTAAAACAAAGCTGTATATTGTCACCCTGTTTATTTAACTTCTGTGCAGAGTATATCATGAGAAATGCTGGGCTGGATTAATGAGAGACTGGAATCAAGATTGACACAAGAAATAGCAACAACCTGAGATAAACAAATGATACCCCTCTAACGGCAGAATGTAAAGAGGAACTAACAAACCTCTTGGTTACAGTGAAAGAGGAGACTGAAAAGTTGGCTTAAAATTCAACATTCAAACAACTAAGGTCATGGCACCTAGTCCTATCACTTTTTGGCAAATACAAGGGAAAACCTGGAAACAGTGACAGAATTTATTTTCTTGGGCCCCAAAGTCACTGTGGACAGTAACTATAGCCATAAAGTTAGAAGATTTTTGCCTTGGAAGGAAAGCTATAACAAATCTAGACAGCGTTTTAGAAAGCAGAGGCATCACACACACACACAAACACACACAAAAAAAGCAGAGGGATCACTTTGCTAACCAAAGTCCATGTTTTCCAGTCGTCAGGTACAGATGTGAGAGTTGCATGATAAAGAAGGCTGAACACCAAAGAATGGATGCTTTCAAATTCTGGATACTAGAGAAGACTCTTGAGAGATCCTTGGATAGCAAGGGGATCAAACCAGTCAATCCTAAAGAAATCAACCCTGAATATTCATTGGAAGGACTGATATTGAAGCTGAAGTTCCAATACTTCAGCCACGTGATGCTCAAAACCAATTCATTAGAAAAGACGCTGATGCTGGCGAAATTGAGGCAGGTGGAGAAGTAGGCAACTGAATATGAGATGGTTAGATAGCATCACTGAATCAATGGACATGAGTTTGACCAAACTTCAGGAGATAGTGAAGGACAGAAGAGTGGCTTGCTGTAGTTTATAGGGTTGCATACAGACATGATTGAACAACAACAGCAATCGCATAGCTACATATTTCTTTGCATCCAAGGATTTAAGAAAACAATGCAGTAGATCAGGTTTAGGCATTTACTATCAGTGCCAAAATATACTTGTTTTATTAAGATAAATTATATTTTGTACATGTGTATAACAGAAATTAATGGCACCCCACTCCAGTAATCTTGCCTGGAAAATCCCATGAACGCAGGACCCTGGTTGGCTGCAGTCCATGGGGTCGCTAAGATTTGGACACGACTGAGCGACTTCACTTTCACTCTTCACTTTCATGCATTGGAGAAGGAAATGGCAACCCACTCCAGTATTCTTGCCTTGAGAATCCCAGGGACGGGGAGCCTGGTGGGCTGCTGTCTATGGGGTCGCACAGAGTCGGACACGACTGAAGTGATTTAGCAGCAGCAGCAGAATAGAAATTATCTCCCTGACATATTTGAAGTTATCAATTAGAAAACCCATATAAAACCACAATGTGAATTTCTATAGCACTATGTCAAATAAAGGCATATTTATTATTAAGAAAATTTTGAAGATAAAATTGGAAAATGTAAGAGCATTAAAATTATTTTAGAATAGCTTCATTATATGAGCTCAAGTTGTTTTTTTTTTTTTAAATGAGGCTATTCATTAATAGAGTTGAAAATAGTTGCTCTTTTTAAACTATCACATAGACAATGTTAATTGAAGTGATGACCTATAGGCAAGTAAAACTAGATCTAATTGAATCTAAGTTTAAAATCACATTGCTGTAGTGAAGGAGTAGTCACAATAGTGCTGTATCGTGTGCTTTTCTTACTCTTCTATCGATTCCCACAAAGAAAATGAACATTAATGAAGACATTATTTAGGTAATATGATTCTGTCCAGTAAAATCACAAGTGAATTAAATAACCATATGATTAGAATCTTATACTTTATTTTATCAAATTGAGCATATTTAACAGTTGTAAAATTACTTAATAAAGTTGGAACAGGGAACTATATTTGTATGATCACACTAAAATAAAATTCTTCAGGAATATAGTTTTGCATTTCTGTTATTTTACTGAATGTGACAATAGTCTAACAGCTTACTACCTCTACACATTAAGAAAATTAAATGCAACCATGAGGAAAAACCAGTGTCAAATAGAGAGTAAATAAAATTAGTACTGGAGTGGGATGCCATTGCCTTCTCCGGCTAGACCTTCTAGTACTATGTTAAATAAGAGTGGTGAGAGTGTTATAGTGTTATTTCTATTTTAAGGAAAAATATTTCCACTTTTCACCACTGAGTATATGAGTTGTGGGTTTCTCATACATGGCCTTTATTATGTTGATGTATGTTTCCGCATAAATTCTAAATCAGTTCTACACACACACACTCACACACTCACACACACACACTCACACACTCACACACACACACAACTTTATCTTTTGCTTGAGAGAGAGAGAGGGTCAAGATTGGCTTCTAATTTATTCTGTTTCACTGAAAATAACTTCTTTACTGGATAAGTTTAGAAAAATGGATGGCAGAACTTTAATGAGGAAAAAAGTGTCAGGGATGTGGAATGAAGGCAATCAACTTTCATGAGGTGGATCCCTCTCCCAAGTTAAAGGGTCATAGATCATTTGTCGACATTCACTCAAACCTAGCTGAAGCTCACCTCTTCAGAAGGCATAAGCTCCCTTGTGGTCTTTGTTAGGTAAAAGATCAGGACACCAAAAAAGTGTCTAACAGGCTTTTTAATGGCGAAGCACTCCCCGGTGGGGTTCCCAGACCTGAACGAGGCAGGTCGAGGAAGTCCGCGCCCAGACCATATTGGGAGTGGCTTTTATACGTTCATTGCGAGGGATGGTCAAGCTAGATGGACGGGGGTTCGGCTAGGTCACCAGGCAGAGGCGTCCCGGGCTGACAGGTCCTTTTACGTGGCTGGGGTGGGGCGGCTTTAGCTGGCGGAGTGTGCTGTCATTGGTCCCCGGGATCTGGGAGAATCCTTCCTTTACGGACCTTCTTGTCGGCAGGAGGGAGAGGAGGGGTGTCCCATCATGGCCCCCGGGGTACAGCCTTACATTCTGACCCTTTTGATAGGATAAGGGGCGCCGTTATCGCTTCTGGCTACTTCCTGCTGAACTTGGGCGTCACTGGGGCTGAGGGTCGTGGNGGATCTGGGAGAATCCTTCCTTTACGGACCTTCTTGTCGGCAGGAGGGAGAGGAGGGGTGTCCCATCATGGCCCCCGGGGTACAGCCTTACATTCTGACCCTTTTGATAGGATAAGGGGCGCCGTTATCGCTTCTGGCTACTTCCTGCTGAACTTGGGCGTCACTGGGGCTGAGGGTCGTGGCCAGATCCCGGTGACCTTTAGGGGGCCTTACAGTCTTTAGTGTGATATTATTTATATTATTTAATTAATGGGAGTGTTTTGTAATCTTGAAAAGGGTAAGTAATTGCCAGAATGATGTTTCTTCCCTGTCAAGTCAAGTCAAGTCGCTCAGTCATGTCCGACTCTTTCGACCCCATGGACTGTAGCCTATCAGGCTCCTCCGTCCATGGGATTTTCCAGGCAAGAGTGCTGGAGTGGATTGCCATTTTCTTCTCCAGGGGATCTTCCCAACCCAGGAATCGAACCGGGTCTCCTGCATTGCGGGCAGACGCTTTACCGTCTGAGCCACCAGGGAAGCATGGATATATTCTTATTTTATATGGAGGGTTTCTATAAGGAACAAAAATGTAATGTGAAAGCAAAGTATTGATACATAAAAAATGCAGACTAAGTATTTGTACTGTTCTTTAAACTGTTAACGTATTTAGAATTACCATTCTAATGTTAATTATTCTATGTTTATATTTATAGTTTTATTAACTAAATATTATTCAAATGCAGTTTATTATTATAAATAGCTACCCCATAGCATAAAATTGCCAGCAATTGTTGGACCATAGAGAAAGCAAGGGAATTCCAGAAATAACATCTATTTCTGCTTCACTGACTACATGAAAGCCTTTGACTGTATGCATCACAGCAAACTATGGAAAATTCTTAAAGAGATGGGAATATCAACCACCTTACCTGTCTTCTGAGTGGCCAATTATTTGTAGGTCAAGAAGCAACAGTTAGAATCTTACATGGAACACCTGACCAGTTCAAATTTGGGAAAGATGTAAAACAAAGCTGTATATTGTCACCCTGTTTATTTAACTTCTGTGCAGAGTATATCATGAGAAATGCTGGGCTGGATTAATGAGAGACTGGAATCAAGATTGACACAAGAAATAGCAACAACCTGAGATAAACAAATGATACCCCTCTAACGGCAGAATGTAAAGAGGAACTAACAAACCTCTTGGTTACAGTGAAAGAGGAGACTGAAAAGTTGGCTTAAAATTCAACATTCAAACAACTAAGGTCATGGCACCTAGTCCTATCACTTTTTGGCAAATACAAGGGAAAACCTGGAAACAGTGACAGAATTTATTTTCTTGGGCCCCAAAGTCACTGTGGACAGTAACTATAGCCATAAAGTTAGAAGATTTTTGCCTTGGAAGGAAAGCTATAACAAATCTAGACAGCGTTTTAGAAAGCAGAGGCATCACACACACACACAAACACACACAAAAAAAGCAGAGGGATCACTTTGCTAACCAAAGTCCATGTTTTCCAGTCGTCAGGTACAGATGTGAGAGTTGCATGATAAAGAAGGCTGAACACCAAAGAATGGATGCTTTCAAATTCTGGATACTAGAGAAGACTCTTGAGAGATCCTTGGATAGCAAGGGGATCAAACCAGTCAATCCTAAAGAAATCAACCCTGAATATTCATTGGAAGGACTGATATTGAAGCTGAAGTTCCAATACTTCAGCCACGTGATGCTCAAAACCAATTCATTAGAAAAGACGCTGATGCTGGCGAAATTGAGGCAGGTGGAGAAGTAGGCAACTGAATATGAGATGGTTAGATAGCATCACTGAATCAATGGACATGAGTTTGACCAAACTTCAGGAGATAGTGAAGGACAGAAGAGTGGCTTGCTGTAGTTTATAGGGTTGCATACAGACATGATTGAACAACAACAGCAATCGCATAGCTACATATTTCTTTGCATCCAAGGATTTAAGAAAACAATGCAGTAGATCAGGTTTAGGCATTTACTATCAGTGCCAAAATATACTTGTTTTATTAAGATAAATTATATTTTGTACATGTGTATAACAGAAATTAATGGCACCCCACTCCAGTAATCTTGCCTGGAAAATCCCATGAACGCAGGACCCTGGTTGGCTGCAGTCCATGGGGTCGCTAAGATTTGGACACGACTGAGCGACTTCACTTTCACTCTTCACTTTCATGCATTGGAGAAGGAAATGGCAACCCACTCCAGTATTCTTGCCTTGAGAATCCCAGGGACGGGGAGCCTGGTGGGCTGCTGTCTATGGGGTCGCACAGAGTCGGACACGACTGAAGTGATTTAGCAGCAGCAGCAGAATAGAAATTATCTCCCTGACATATTTGAAGTTATCAATTAGAAAACCCATATAAAACCACAATGTGAATTTCTATAGCACTATGTCAAATAAAGGCATATTTATTATTAAGAAAATTTTGAAGATAAAATTGGAAAATGTAAGAGCATTAAAATTATTTTAGAATAGCTTCATTATATGAGCTCAAGTTGTTTTTTTTTTTTTAAATGAGGCTATTCATTAATAGAGTTGAAAATAGTTGCTCTTTTTAAACTATCACATAGACAATGTTAATTGAAGTGATGACCTATAGGCAAGTAAAACTAGATCTAATTGAATCTAAGTTTAAAATCACATTGCTGTAGTGAAGGAGTAGTCACAATAGTGCTGTATCGTGTGCTTTTCTTACTCTTCTATCGATTCCCACAAAGAAAATGAACATTAATGAAGACATTATTTAGGTAATATGATTCTGTCCAGTAAATGTGATAGGCAGATGACATGACCATTATGGCAGAAAGCAAAGAGGAACTAAAGAGCCTCTTGATAAAAGTGAAAGAGGAGAGTGAAAAAGCTGACTTTAAACTTAACATTCAAAAAACTAATATCATGGCAACTGGTCCCACCAATTCTTAGAAATAGAAGAGGAAAAAATGGAAGCAGCAGAAGATTTTATTTTCTTGGGCTCCAAAATCACTGAGAATAGTCACTGCATCCATAAAATTAAAAGATGCTTGCTCCTTTGAAGGAAAGCTAGGACAAATCTAGACCTGTCTCTTATACACATCTTTGGAAAATGATTAAAAATTCTCAGCCCAACAGTCTAAAACATCTTTTTAATGCAAATCATGTTATCATTACCAAAATTCAAATTAATGTTCACATTTATTTAAAATAATTCAAGATATTTTGTCAATATTTTGGAATGCTTTTCCTAAGAAACAAAATGACTATTATATATACAATAATATCCCTAAGTGGGTGTCAAAAGATGACTTAATTCCAGTATACAATGAGTCCAATCACCCATCAGCTTACTAAATTAATACCCATGAGAAAAATGTAATAAACAAGCAACCTCTTATTTAACACAGAGTGCTTGGTGAATCATTCTTGACACTGATTTTAAAACTATGTATTATAACAAAGCTTTCTAATACATCAATCATTCCTAAACTATTTCTTATCACTAGCTCTATGTAAGAGATGCTTAAAACAAATAAAGACATTCTGTATAATTTTATAAGATTAATCTAAAATTAGTTCTTAGTTTAATACATACTAGTGATATAATACAGCCTTGAGTTTATACTCATGTGATATAATGAGAGTGTATAACAAAGCTTTCTAATACATCAATCATTCCTAAACTATTTCTTATCACTAGCTCTATGTAAGAGATACTTAAAACAAATAAAGACATTCTGTATAATTTTATAAGATTAATCTAAAATTAGTTCTTAGTTTAATGCATACTAGTGATATAATACAGCCTTGAGTTTATACTCATGTGATATAAGTTCTGTGGTATGTAAAGATACAAAATTATGTAAATAAAAGCCAAAATATTGAAGAAAATGCAATTTATCTACTAAGTAAAACAATTGAAAACCTTTTCTTTTTTTCTATTTTTCCAGCAGGTCTTGACTTTGGTTCTAGGCAATTATGTTTTATTCCATCTCAAAATTCAAAAAGACTGATAAAGACTTGAGGTAATATTTGAATGTAAAGTGGTCTGTTCTATACCTGACTGTTTTAACCCTCACCACTAGACATAAGCTAAACAGAATAATCTTGAAATACTCAATTAGAATCATATATTATCACAGACAAATCACTTTGGAATTCTATCTCTATGAAACTGAAGGACATGATCAGAACCCTTCAGAATCTGAAAGAAATTCATATTATAGTTAGTATTAAATTGCTCTCATAGGAGACAAAACTTTCAAAATAGCAGAAGATGGGAAGATGGAACACTCACAGATACAGTATCTCCTTTCCTTCTCTGGGAATTTTCATTGGTCCTTACTCCAACTGTCTGGCGACCTGATAATCACATCTTAATCGAAAGCACTCATGCAGGCCATATTGTTGCTTTTATTCTAGAACTTTAGTCATATCAGGGGGGAAAATGAGCTAAAATTTCTACATAAAGCTTGAAAAATAAAGTTCCAAACTATACTAATAGCTTAAGAAATAAATTGATACCTGGTAGTTTTTATCATTTATTTTAAATCCAGTAATGCATGGATATGTTCTCATTTAAGTCTCACAAATACGTATATAGCTGATTATTGTCATATAAATGTCACATGTAGAGAACAGATTTTAGCACTGACAATATGAGAACTCAATTGTTTCATTATGAAGCCCATAAATTATGTTCTGACAAGCAATAATTATAAATATATAGAATCATATATTTAAGTTTTTGTATATTTTTTCCATATATATCACCAAAAAGTATTTATTGGTTCTGTATTAATATTCCAAGAACTACAATTGTTGAGACCAGAGCAGTCAAAATACTGTACTAGGAAACTATTACTGAAACCAGGAGTGAGTCACCAATAGTCTTAACACATAAATCAGTCTAATACGGAAAGATTTTGTTGTTATTGTTGTTGTCTTGTATTGTTTACTTTTCATTTCTTTCTTTTTAAAATCATGATAGGAATGAGGTTTGGAGAATGGCATCTTATAAATTTTTGTAGGATGCATTTTCATTTTTATTCATCTCAAAGTAATTTCTAATTTTCATGTTATTTCTTGCCCAACTCATTGATTATTTGTATATGTCTAATTTTCACATATCTATGAAGTTCTTAAATATTCCTCTGTTCCTGATTTCTAATTTCCTTCAAGTGTGGTCAGAAAATATTCTTTGAATGCCTTCAATTCTTCTAAATTTATTGAAACTTGTTATATGATCTAACATATGTTCTATTGTAGAAGAGCTCCATGTATATGCAAAAAGAGTTTGCATTCAGATTTGTCTGAGTGGAGTGATAGGTAGATGATGTTACACATAATCAGTTTATATTCTTGTTCAAGTTTTCTACTGCTGATCTTTTATCTAGTTTTGTATCCATTGTTAAAAGTGGGGTAACACAATTTCCAATTACTAGAAAAGGAAAAAAAATATTTTCTCTTAAAATCTCTGGAAGAATGCAAAGCTTCTGATATCTTGATTTTAGTGAAAATTATGACTTACTTAACTATAATGTAAATTAATGTGCTTTAAGTCATTAAGTTTGTGATAATTTGCTACAACCTAAATGGGAAACTAATACACTAACTTAATTTCAGTGAGCTCCCAAAACTATGCTTGTGTAAAAGTGTGTTTCCTTCCCAAAGATGTCTGTACTGTGTATGCCCTTCTTGTCATACAAATTACTTCTTTGTGCATCATGGCCCGTACAGATTTGTATTTGCTTTATTCATGTGCCACTTTAATCAGCCAACAAAAGGAAAATACATTTATATATTCTATTTATTTCAGGAGTTATTTCCTTGTTTTGTTTGTTCTTGTGGATTCAACTTACTATTTAAAGTTCTTTCTTTACAGATTGAAGAATTTCATTCAATATTACTCATAGGACAGGTAAACTAGTGACATTTCAGTTTTTCCTTACCTGTGAGTGGTATGAACTTCTTCCACACTCTTGAAGGGCCATTTTTCTGTGTATAGCATTCTTGGTTAATTATCATTTCATTCAGGACTTTGAATCTGTCATTTCACTGACCTATGGTTACTGTGGTTTCTGATGAGAAATCAGCTGTTTATCTTACTGAAGATCACTCTTTAGTGATGCATCATTTTTCTCATGGTCTTTTCTAGGTTCCCTCTTTGTCCCTGACTTTTGACAGTTTTATTATAACACAGCTAGGTATGGAATTTTTTTAAAAAAATTTATCCTACTTAAAGCTAAATAAACTTTCAATTTGGGAGAGTTTTTGCCATTATTAAAAAAGAAGAAAGAAAGAAACAGAAAATATTTCTGAGGCTTTCTCTCTTACTTCTCTCCTCTCTTACTTCTCCATTACATGTATGTGGGTATACTTGATAGTGTACCAAAAGTTTGATAATTTTTCTTTGTTCTTTATTATGTCTTCTACTTAGAAAGTCTAATTCCAGTTGATCTATCTTCAGTTTTACTAATTCCTTCTTTTTTCTGCTTAAATCTGAGGTTGAGCCCCTGTGGATAATTTGTCATTTTATTTTTGCAATTTTTAGCTCAATAATGTTTTTTCTTTAAAAAAAATGTTAATTGACATTCTCTATTTGATGATCAAACATTGTCAATTTTTCATTTATTTTTTGAAAATGATATTCTTTACATTTTGTACATACTCTTTTTGTCTAGTAGGTATATGTGATCTTCCTCAGTGAGAGTTTTTGTGGACTGATTTTTTTTTCTCTTTATTTGTCACACTTTGGTGCTTACTTTTATCTTATAATGTATTTTTGAAAACTGAACTTTTAAGTAATCTGATATGCCAACTCTACAAATAAAAACCAATCATTCCAATGTTGAGTTTGCTTGTTGTTAGTTATTGCTACTAATTATTTTTCCTAGGGACTTTTCTTAACTAACTCTGTAAAAGTCTATGATATCTTATTAAATTTCAGAGTTCTGAAAGTTTCATTTTGCCATTTTTTTCAGGGTTCTCATTGTTTTCATGGATGAGTAAATTTCCAGACATCTTTACTTAGGCATTTTGAAATATTCCTCTCTAGCATACTTTTTTGTTTCAATGGAAAACCTCTAGATGACCTAAGTAACTGAAGAATATAAAAAAAGCCATTCACTCAAAGAGAAGTTGAGATGATTGAAAAAATAATTGGTATTTAAATTTCAATTTGAAGGTCGCCACCTTTCCTTTTGGAAGGAATAATCTTGTATTAGCATTGTTATCTCTAACTCAACCAATTAGAGCTTCTTCCTCCTTTAAGAAAAGTCATTAGTGTTTCTTCATTTACTTAGATTTTTATTCAGTGAGTTCAAGATAGTTCATCTTTTGAATCTAAATTTTATAATATCAAATTAATTATGCTATCACTGAATAACACATTTAATTATAACTGAAACAAGCAGATGCTTTTTATAGCTTTAATGTAACATTAAAAAAAATTGTTTCCTCCTGAATTTTTTCCCATATGTTGATTGTAACATAACCCAGAGAATGAATGCCACGAGGGCCTTGCTTTGATAATGGCAGCCTACTCATGTTCTGAAAGCAAGTTTCTCCATAAGTATACTTTGGAACATATACTGAGCAAAAGTGGAGCATGATAAATGTTATTCTTTATGATTAAGATTATTCAGGATTTATCTTAGAAGAGGACTGGGCGGGTAGGCTGCTCATACCTAAGGAGTTCTAGCACATCTATATGTGATATTTCAAACCTGAAGCTAGGCATTTAGATTTCTTTGGCAGATCCCATGGTGACAATCTGTCCTTCTCACATCAGACGTGGTGTACAGACAGTACATTGCAGTTTCTGGAGAGAGTTCCAGTCAAAGACTCAGCCTTTTTTGCTCAAAGCAACCATTCTCAGACATATATATGCATTCCCATCTCAGGTACCATCAGTGGAGGGCCTCCGGATAAAGGCTTTTGCTGATGCATTATTCTCCACATTGACTCAGGATCTTTTCATTCTTAGACTCTCCTCATCTTCTTGCCCTCATCCCATATACACATAAAGACATGAAAAGTCTTTATTCAGAGATCTTTGATCCTGAGGTGATTGGACCCATCTGCACTGCATCCACTTGGTCCCATTCAGTGGGAAACATTTGAACACTGAGGAGCCAAGCCTCTTTTTGCCTCTTGTATGCACTATCTCAGTGAATACAATCTTGACTGCAACTTTAAGTGTGGATTGTTGTCTTATTTGGCCACTTGAGCATCTGCTTGCTTGAGTGTACTTACTAAATCTAGCTCTTTTCTGAAATAGGATTGATGAGAATTGGAATTTGGTGTCCTATAGTATTCTTTAGTAAGCCAAATATTTATTAGAGCTATGTCCGGGTATGACTAGCTTAATTTTAAAAGTTATACTCAGTAAAGCTCAGTAAAAGGTCATTTTATGGTTTGCTACAAAATTTCAATAATCTTTAGAAATTCAGTTTATTTTTGTCTCTTCCCTCATAATGAACACATTTCTGTCATAAGAATCTTGTCAAGTTTTTGTATTATTAATATCTGTACAAGGATTCTAAATCATTCATTAACAGAAACAGATTAGTGGAAAATATAGAGAACTCATATACTGAATATTAACCCTGAATACTTGTTCTTTTCTGATTTTTTTTTCTATTTCTGAGACCCATATTATCTTGAAAATGTTAATAATGTTGTAACAAACTAATTTCAAGGTTCCTTAATTATATACCTTTGGATTGCTTCTCTGGTGTTTACTGAGTGATGGAATCATAGTAATTATATCTCTAGTAAATCATTTTTCAGACTGCAGGTTATCCAGAATCATCCCATGAAAATACACTATTCATAGCATTTTACTTTTTATGAAGAGAGACTATAATTACTTATAAATCTATGCATACATCAGGCTAGATTAAATTCAAATTACATAATTTTGGCCACTTTGTAATACTTTAAAACTTATCATTGAAATAATTTTATGTAAAACAGTATTTCCCTCACATGCCATAAGCAAACACATTACTTTTCCTAATAACTCATAGAGCAATCTCAAATGTGAATTCTATTTTTATAATTTTACTTTTAAGTAGATACTAGTAATAATATCATAACTTCTGCAACACACATTAAGAACTTTTATAGTCATAGCTATACTCCTAAATAAGCCATAAGAATATGACAATTTTAAGAGAGAGATTTACTTTAATTAATATTGTGATCCCCTTGTGGACACAGAAAGGAAGGAGAGGGTACTCTTGACAACTTAGAAGGGTAGGAAAGGGTAGGGGATGGGATGGAGGTTCAATAGAGAGGGGACATACATATACCTATGGCTAATTTTTGATGATGTGTGGCAAAACCAACACAATGTTGTAAAGCAATTATTCTCCAAATAAAAATAAATTCATGGATCACAACTATGTCATGAAGAAGGAGCTTACTTCAGTCAATGAACTAATGAGCCATGCTATGCAGGACAACCCAAGATGGATGGGTCATAGTGAAGAATTCTGACAAAACATTCTCCACTGGAGGAGGCAATGGCCAACCACTCCATTATTCCTGCCACGAGAACCCCATGGCAATATGAAAAGGCAGAAATATATGATTTGAAGATGAGTCCTTCGCGGTTGAAAGGTGTCCAATATGCTGTTAGGGAAGAGTGGAGGATCATTACTAATAACTTCAAAACAAATCATAGGCCTAGGTCAATGCATAAACGACCTACATGTGGATGTGGCTCGTGGTGAAAGTAGAGACTGATGCTGTGGGAAAAAAAAATACTACACAGGAACTTGGAAAGTTAGATCCATGAATCAAAGAAATTGGATATAGTCAAGCAGGAGATGACAAGAGTGAACATCAAAATATTGGGAATTAATGAACTAAAATAGATGAGAATGGATGAATTTAATTCAGATGTCCATTATATCTACTACCTTGGGCAAGAATCCTTTAGAAGAAATGTAGTAGCCCTAATAGTCAACAAAAGAGCACAAAATGCAGTACTTGAGTACAATCTCAATAATGACAGAATGATCTCAATTCATTGCCAAAGCAAACCTTTCAACATTACACCCAAGTCTATGCTCCAACCACTAATGCCTCAGAAGGTGAAGTTGACCAGTTCTATGAAGACCTACAAGAACTTATAGAACTAACACCAAAAAGATATTTCTTTTCCACCATAGGCGATTGAAATGCAAAAGTAGGAAGTCAACAGATACCTGGAATAACAGAAAAGTTTGGGCCTGAGGTATAAAACGAAGCAGGGCAAAAGTTAACAGAGTTTTGCCAAAAGAATGCACTGGTCATCACAAATACCCAAGAAAAACCCAAGTAAGGTCATAGGTGTTGCAAGACGGCATCAGAGGGCAGACACACTGAAACCATACTCACAGAAAACTAATCAGTCTAATCACACTAGGACCACAGCCTTGTCTAACTAATGAAACCAAGCCATGCCTGCGGGGCAACCCAAGACGGGTGGGTCATGGTGGAGAGGGCTGACAGAACGTGGTCCACTGGAGAAGGGAATGGCAAGCCACTTCCAACAAGAGATGACTCTATGTATGGACATCATCAGACAGTTGATACTAAAATCAGATTGATTACATTCTTTGTGGCCAAAGATGGAGAAGTTTTATACAGTCAGCAAAAATAAGACCTGGAACTATGGCCCAAATGGTGAGCTTCTTATTGCAAAATTCAGGCTTAAATTGAAAAAAAAAAAAAAAAAACAGGAGAAAATAAGCCATTCAGATATAACATTAATCAGATCCCTTATGATTATACAGTGGAAGTGAGAAGTAGATTCAAGGGATTAGATCTGGTAGACAGAGTGCCTGAAGAACTATGGATAGAGTTCTGTAACACTGTACAGAAGGTGGTGACCAAGACCATTCTAAAGAAAAACAGATGCAAGAAGGAAAAGCAGTTGTCTGAGTAGACTTTACAAATAACTGAGGAAAGAAAAGAAGGGAAAGGGAAGGGAAAAAGGAAAGATATAATCATCTGAATGCAAAATTCCTGAGAATAGCAAGGAGAAATAAAAAGGCCTTCTTAAATGAACATTGCAAAGAAATAAAGGAAAAGAATAGAATGGCAAAGACTAGAGATCCCTCTAAGAAAATTGAAGATATCAAGGGAACATTTCATGCAAGGAAAGGCATGATAAAGGAGAGAAATAGAAAGGACATAATATAAACAGAAGAGATTAAGAAGAGGTTGCAAGAGTACACAGAGGAACAAAAAAGGTCTTAATAACCCTGATAACCATGACGCTGTGGACACTCATGTAAAGTCAGTCATCCTGAAATGTGAAGTCAAGTGGTCTTTAAGAGCTGTTACTATGAACAAGGCTAGTCGAGTTGATGGAATTCCAGCTGAGCTATTTAAAATCCTAAAAGATGATGTCGTGAAAGTTCTGCACTCATCATGTCAGCAAATTTGGAAAACTGAGCAGTGGCTACAGGACTAAAAAATATCAGTTTCCATTCCAACCTCAAAGAAGGACAAGGCCTTCTTGTTCAAACAAAAAATGTTCAAACTACTGCACAGGAGTGCTTATTTCACATACTAACAAGGTAATACTCAAAATCCTTCAAGCTAGGCTTCAGCAAAATGTGAACCAAGAACTTCCTCGTATATAAACTGGTTTTAGAAAAGTCACAGAAGCCAGAGAGGTGTTGCTGAGTCATGGAGAGAGCAAGAGAATTCAAGAAAAATATCTACTTCTGTTTTATTGACTATGCTAAAGATTTTGTCTGTGTGGATCACAACTTGGACAATTTTTAAAGAGATGTGATTACCACATCACCTTATCTATCTCCTGAGAAACCTGTATGCAGGTCAAGAGGCAACAGTTAGAACTGGACATGGAACAATGGACTGGTTCCAAATTGTGAAGGGAGTACAACAAGAATGTACATTGCCATCCTACTTATTTAACTAATATGCAGAGTACATCATGTGAAATGCCAGGATGGATGAAGCTCAAGTTGGAATCAAAATTGTCAGGAGAAATATCTACAACCTGTGATAGGCAGATGACATGACCATTATGGCAGAAAGCAAAGAGGAACTAAAGAGCCTCTTGATAAAAGTGAAAGAGGAGAGTGAAAAAGCTGACTTTAAACTTAACATTCAAAAAACTAATATCATGGCAACTGGTCCCACCAATTCTTAGAAATAGAAGAGGAAAAAATGGAAGCAGCAGAAGATTTTATTTTCTTGGGCTCCAAAATCACTGAGAATAGTCACTGCATCCATAAAATTAAAAGATGCTTGCTCCTTTGAAGGAAAGCTAGGACAAATCTAGACAGTGTATTAAAAAGCAGATACATTCTTTGCTGGCAAAGGTTCATATTGTAAAAGCTATGGTTTTTCCATGGTCATGTATAGATGTGAGAGTTGGACCATAAAGAAAATTGGGCACCAAGGAATTGGTACTTTCAAACTACGGTTCTAGAGAATACTCTTGAGAGTCCCTTGGACTGCAAGGAGCTAAAACCAGTAAACCCTAAAGGAAATCATTCCTGAATCCACATTTGAAGGGCTGATGTTGATGGTGAAGCTCCAAAACTTTGGCACCTTGATTCAAAGAGCTGACTCATTGAAAAAGACCCTGACAATGGGAAAGATAGCAGGCAAAATGAGAAGGTGGTGGCAGAGCATGAGATGGTTAGATAGCACCAGTGACTCAGTTCAGTTCAGTCACTCAGTCGTGTCTGACCATTTGTGACCCCATGAACCACAGCATACCAGGCCTCCCTGTCCATCACCAACTCTCAGAGTCCACTCAAACCCATGTCCATTGAGTCAGTGATGCCACCAAACCATTTCATCCTCTGTCATCCCCTTCTCCTCCTGCCCTCAATCTTTCCCAGCATCAGGTTCTTTTCCAATGAGTCAGCTCTTCGCATCAGGTGGCCAAAGTATTGGAGTTTCAGCTTCAACATCAGTCCTTTCAATGAACACCCAAGACTAATCTCTTTTAGGACAAACCCATGTCCATTGAGTCGGTGATGCCATCCAACCATCTCATCCTCTGTCGTCCCCTTCTCCTCCTGCCCTCAATCTTTCCCAGCATCAGGGTCTTTTCAAATGAGTCAGCTCTTCGCATCAGGTGGCCAAAGTATTGGAGTTTCAGCTTCAACATCAGTCCTTTCAATGAACACCCAAGACTAATCTCTTTTAGGATGGACTGGTTGGATCTTCTTGCAGTTCAAGGGACTCTCAAAAGTCTTCCCCAACACCACAGTTCAAAAACATCAATTCTTCAGCCCTCAGCTTTCTTTATAGTCCAACTCTCGCATCCATATATGACCACTGGTAAACCATAGCCTTCACTAAATGGACTTTTATTGGCAAAGTAATGTCTCTGCATCTTAATGTGTTGTCTGCTGCTAAGTCACTTCAGTCGTGTCCAACTGTGTGCGACCCCATAGACTGCAGCCCACCAGGCTCCCCCATCACTGGGATTCTCCAGGCAAGAACAATGGAGTGGGTTTCCATTTCCTTATCCAATGCATGAAAGTGAAAAGTGAAGTTGCTCAGTCGTGTCCAACTCTTCACGACCCCATGGACTGCAGCCCACCAGGCTCCTCCGTCCATGGGATTTTCCAGGCAAGAGTACTGGAGTGGGGTGCCATTTCCTTCTCCAAATATGCTGTCTAGGTTGGTTATAACTTTCCTTCCAAGGAGTAAGCATCTTTTAATTTCATGACTGCAATCACCATCTGCAGTGATTTTGGAGCCTAGAAAAATAAAGTCAGCCACTGTTTCCACTGTTTCCCCATCTATTTGCCATGAAGTGATGGGACCAGATTCCATTATCTTAGTTTTCTGAATGTTGCGCTTTAAGCCAACCTTTTCACTCTCCTCTTTCACTTTCATCAAGAGGCTCTTTTGTTCTTTTTCTTCAATTTCTGCCATAAGGGTGCTGTCATCTGCATATCTGAGGTTATTGCTATTTCCCCCAGTAATCTTGATTTCAGAGAGTGCTTCCTCCAGCCCAGCATTTCTGATGATGTACTCTGCATAGAAGTTAAGTAAGCAGGGTGGCAATATACAGCCTTGACGTACTCCTTTTCCTATTTGGAATAAGTCCATTGTTCTGTGTCCAGTTCTAACTGTTGCTTCCTGACCTTCATACAGATTTCTCAAGAAGCAGGTCAGGTGGTCTGGTGTTCCTATCTCTTTTAGAATTTCCCACAGTTTATTGTGATCCACACAGTCAAAGGCTTTGGCATAGTCAATAAAGCAGAAATAGTTGTTTTTCTTGAACTCTCCTGCTTTTTTGATGATCCAGCAGATGTTGGCAATTTGATCTCTGGTTCCTCTGCCTTTTCTAAAACCAGCTTGAACATTTGGAAGGTCACAGTTCATGTATTGCTGAAGCCTGGCTTGGAGAATTTTGAGCATTACTTTACTAGTGTGTGAGATGAGTGCAATTGTGTGGTAGTTTGAGCATTCTTTGGCATTGCCTTTCATTGGGATTGGATGAAACTGACCTTTTCCTTTCCTATGGCAAAGGAAACTGACCTTTTCCTTTCCCAAATTTGCTGGCATACCAAGTGCAACACTTTCACAACATCATCTTTAAGGATTTGAAATAGCTCAACTGGAATTCCATTCCCTCCACTAGCTTTGTTCATAGTGATTCTTCCTAAAGCCCACTTGACTTCACATTCCAGGATGTGTGGCTCTAGGTAAGTGATCACACCATCATGATTATATGGGTCATGAAGATCTTTTTTGTAAAGGTCTGTGTATTCTTGCCACCTCTTATTAATATCTTCTGCTTCTGTAAGGTCCATACCATTTCTGTCCTTTATCAAGCCCATCTTTGCATGAAATGTTCCCTTGTTATCTGTAATTTTCTTGAAGAGATCTCTAGTCTTTCCAATTCTGTTGTTTTCCTCTATTTCTTTGCATTGATTGCTGAGGAAGGCTTTCTTATCTCTCCTTGCTGTTCTTGGAACTCTACATTGAGATGGGTATATCTTTCCTTTTCTCCTTTGCTTTATGCTTCTTTTCTTTTCTCAGCTATTTGTAAGGCCTCCTCAGAAAACCATATTGTTTTTTTGCATTCTTTTCCTTGGGGATGGTCTTTATTTCTGTCTCCCATGCAATGTCATGAACCTCCATCCATAGTTCTTCAGGCACTATGTCTATCAGATCTAGTCCCTTAAATCTATTTGTCACTTCCACTACATAGTCATAAGGGATTTGGTTTAGGTCATACCTGAATGGTCTAGTAGTTTTCCCCACTTTTTTCAATTTCAGTCTGAAATTGGCATTTAGGAGTTCATGATCTAAGCCTCAGTCAGCTCCCAGTCTTGCTTTTGCTGACTGTATAGAACGTCTCCATCTTTGGCTGCAAAGGGTATGATCAATCTGATTTTGGTGTCAACCATCTGGTGATGTCCATGTGAAGAGTCTTCTCTTGTGTTGTTGGAAGAGTGTGTGCTATGACCAATGCATTCTCTTGGCAGAACTCTTTAAGATTTTGCCCTGCTTCATTGTGTACTCCAAGGCCAAATTTGCCTGCTACTCCAGGTGTTTCTTAATGTCCTACTTTGCATTCCACTTCCATATAATGAAAAGGACATCTTTTTTGGGTGTTAGTTCTAGAAGGTCTTGTAGGTCTTCACAGAACTGTTCAACCTCAGGTTCTTCATCATTACTGGTTGAGACATAAACTTGGATTACCGTGATATTGAAAGGTTTTCCTTGGAAATGAACAGAGATCATTCTGTCGTTTTTGAGATTGCATCCAAGTATCATTGACTCAAGGAACGTGAATTTGTGCACTCTGGAAGATTGTGGAGGACAGAGGAGCAATGTGCTTCAATTCATGGAATCATGAAGGGTTGGATATAAGTTGACAACTGAACAAAAACATTAACAAAATTCTCATGAATCTTTTTATAAGATGCATTTTATGCATTACTTAGACTATCTTAACGTTACCTGTCTTCCCAATCACCAGTTACCACGTTTATCACTTCAGTCACTAGAATTATTGAAGCTACAGCTAGCAAGAATGTCTGTTAACAGGAGCTAATGTTATGGATCTGCATGGTTTTCATAATACTAATAATGTCTGGGACTAATCCAAACAGACTCAAGAAACTTTCACTCCTCCCATACCTTTTATATTTAGATGTAGTACTATGCTAAAATGTGTCAAATCTGGCTTCCCCAGAAACTTCTCAAAGGGAATGGCAATCTGTAAGTGTTGGAGAATTGGCTGTCTCTGAAACAGATTATAATCAGTGGAAACAAAAGATAGAGGATATCTGTCAAATAAGTTTTCTTTTTTTCCTTTTCTCTCTTCAAAAGATAATTCTGATGCATGATTTTTCTGTACAAGAGGCATCTTATATGATCAAGCAATGAGTCACATCTTTTCACATCTCATGAAGCAGTAACCATATAGTAACATATGACATGTTTATAAATCTGTACATGTTTATAATTCTGTAAAATGTGCCACTTTGCTTTTTCATAAATGGTTCAATTAAGTCAGCATATGATTATAAGCATTGTTATTGCTTAGTCTCTAAGTCGTATCTGAGTCATAGCAACCTATAAACTGCACTTCATATAGTTTCTATACATTTTCTCATTTGAAGTCAGGGGTCTGGAGGGAGGACATTGGTCGAATTAAAGAATATCTTGAAATGTCACAATTATCAATAATAACTTTTTAATCTCTTTCAGAGGGTAAGAGTCATGACTGGCATGGAGAAAATTTCTTTCAAAATGAAGATTGGTCTCTACAAAACATATCACCTTCAACCACCCTCATTATCTCCAAGACTTATGGACAGATTTAGGTCTCAGTATTACCACATGGGAATGTGTAAACACTGCTCAATCTTTATCTGAGATCATAAGAATATTCCCATTCCAGATATGAGGGATTCACATTTTCACAAAAATATCCTAAATGTCACATAATAAATTTTGTGACATTGTTAACTCCACTGACATTGTAATTGTATAAACAGTATGATTACATTTTGCATTTCATTTTCATCATCCTTGACTTGGACATATAACATTGAATAAATAAGAGATGCTTTTAAGGCCACCTTGTAGGTCTCTAATTTCATGTCACTATTCAAGCTGAGAAATTAGAAACCTGTGCTTGTCATTTTCATTATGTAAGCACTCCAGGGCACTTAAAAGAAGCCATCCCATCTCCTAATCCTTATAATTATCATTATTTCCATAACAGTTGAGTGAGCAGCAACTTGGCCCCTGAAGGCATTTGCCTTATAAACACTTAATCACAGTCAAGCACTCAAGAACAGGTGACACTTTGATTAATGGTGATGTTCCTGCATGCTAAGGGTTAGGGGAATCCCACTTCCCATTGACAAGATATTTGCATCCATTTCAAATTACTTATTGCTTGCCTGTTTTCTGAGCTTACTCTTAGA
The DNA here is from genome assembly GCA_006410635.1 of Cephalophus harveyi. NCBI lineage: Eukaryota > Metazoa > Chordata > Mammalia > Artiodactyla > Bovidae > Cephalophus > Cephalophus harveyi. Next base: position 470,784 of record SJYT01052650.1, on the reverse strand, counting down.
GTTAATTTAGTTTATTGGTCAGACCCCAGTAAGAAGATAAATCAGACCAGTGTTTCTTACAGAGAAATACTTTATAGAAAGAACTCTGAAACATGTTGAAAGTGTCAGTTGCTCAGTCGTGTCTGTCTCTCTGAAACCTCATGAACTGTAGATTCCTAGTCTCCTAGCCTCCTCTGTCCATGAAGTTCTTCAGGCAAGAATACTGGAGTGGGTAGCCATTCCTTTAACCAGAGGATCTTCCCCGCCCAAGGATGGAATTTCTGTTTCTTAAGTCTTCTGCATTGCAAGCAGATTCTTTACTGTCTGAGTCACCAGTGAAGTATGTTAAACAGATATTAAGAATATTGAAGAGGCAAAAGCAAAACACTGAGGTTATACAGACATTTCATGCAAGGATGGGCTCAATAAAGGACAGAAATGGTATGGACCTAACAGAAGCAGAAGATATTAAGAAGAGATGGCAAGAATACATGGAAGAACTGTACAAAAAAGATCTTCATGACCCAGATAAACATGATGATGTGATCACTAATCTAGAGTCAGACATCTTGGAATGTGAAGTCAGGTGGGCCTTAGAAAGTATCACTAAGAACAAAGCTAGTGGAGGTGATGGAATTCCAGTTGAGCTGTTTCAAATCCTGAAGGATGATGCTGTGAAAGTGCTGCACTCATCTGCCAGCAAATTTGGAAAACTCAGCAGTGGCCACAGGACTGGAAAAGGTCAGTTTTCATTCCAATTCCAAAGAAAGGCAATGCAAAAGAATGCTGCAACTACCACACAACTGCACTCATCTCACATGTTAGTAAAGTAATTCTCAAAATCCTCCGAGCCAGGCTTCAGCAATACGTGAACTGTGAACTCCCTGATGTTCAAGCCGGCTTTAGAAAAGGCAGAGAAACCAGAGATCAAATTGCCAACATCCGCTGGATCATGGAAAAAGCAAGAGAGTTCCAGAAAAACATCTATTTCTACGTTATTGACTATGCCAAAGCCTTTGACTGTATGGATTACAATAAACAGTGGAAAATTCTGAAAAAGATGGGAATACCAGACCACCTAACCTGCCTCTTGAGAAATCTGTATGCAGGTCAGGAAGCAACAGTTAGAACTGGACATGGAACAACACACTGGTTCCAAATAGGAAAAGGAGTACGTCAAGGCTGTATATTGTCACCCTGCTTATTTAACTTATATTCAGAGTACATCATGAGAAATGCTGGACTCGAAGAAACACAAGCTGGAATCAAGATTGCCGGGAGAAATATCAATAACCTTAGATATGCAGATGACACCACCCTTATGGCAGAAAGTGAAGAGAAACTAAAAAGCCTCTTGATGAAAGTGAAAGAGGAGAGCAAAAAAGTTGACTTAAAGCTCAACATTCAGAAAATGAAGATCATGGCATCTGGTCCCATCACTTCATGGGAAATAGATGGGGAAACAGTGGAAACAGTATCAGACTTTATTTTTTGGGGCTCCAAAATCACTGCAGATGGTGACTGCAGCCATGAAATTAGAAGACGTTTACTCCTTGGAAGAAAAGTTATGTCCAACCTAGATAGCATTTTCAAAAGCAGAGACATTACTTTGCCAACTAAGGTCCGTCTAGTCAAGGCTATGGTTTTTCCTGTGGTCATGTATGGATGTGAGAGTTGGACTGTGAAGAAGGCTGAGCGCCGAAGAATTGATGCTTTTGAACTGTGGTGTTGGAGAAGACTCTTGAGAGTCCCTTGGACTGCAAGGAGATCCAACCAGTCCATTCTGAAGGAGATCAGCCCTGGGATTTCTTTGGAAGGAATGATGCTAAAGCTGAAACTCCAGTCCTTTGGCCACCTCATACGAAGAATTGACTCATTGGAAAAGACTCTGATGCTGGGAGAGATTGGGGGCAGGTGGAGAAGGGGACGACTGAGGATTAGATGGCTGAATTGCATCACTGACTCGATGGATGTGAGTCTGAGTGAACACCAAGAGATGGTAATGAACAGGGAGGCCTGGTGTGCTGTGCTGCATGGGGTCACAAAGAGTCGGACACGACTGAGCGACTGAACTGAGTGTGTAAGCAGCTAACACATTTAGAGATGAAGATATAAAATTAAGATTTTGGGAATCAGTACTAAGCAGTGTAGAGGAATTATCCATATAGAGCTGAGCTCAGATTTCTGAATAAGTGGTTATCGAATATTCAGAATCTTGGGAGAAAGGGAACAAGACAACTGAAAACAACATGTTCCAGCTATTGCCAGAGAGGCAGGAACACCTAAACGGACTATAACAGAGTTAGAACTTATTTCAAGAAAGAGGAAATACCAGCCTACTGAGACATGAACCAGAAATTAATTTGAGGTGAATTACAAATCTCCCAAGTAATAAAGAACAATCCTGGTGATCAGAGCTACAAGTCACACAGTTGTCAATTCCATATAGAGGAAGAATTTGCCTCAAATATGAGATATTCACTAATTCTTTGGAAGAGGCAAGTGTCTGCGCAAGTTTTTCTGGATCTTGTACAGTTTATTGTGATCTGCACAGTCAAAGGCTTTGGCATAGTCAATAAAGCAGAAATAGATGTTTTCCTGGAACTTTCTTGCTTTTTCGATGATCCAGCAGATGTTGACAATTTGATCTCTGGTTCCTCTGCCTTTTCTGAAACCAGCTTGACCTTCTGAAAGTTCATGGTTCATATATTGTTGAAGCTTGGCTTGGAGAAATTTGAACATTACTAGTGCGTGAGATGAGTGTGGTTGTGCGGTAGTTTGAGCATTCTTTGGCATTGCCTTTCTTTGGGATTGGAATGAAAACTGATATTTTCCAGTCCTGTAGCCACTGCTGAGTTTTCCAAATTTGCTGGCATATTGAGGGCATCACTTTCACAGCATCATCTTTTAGCATTTGAAATATCTCAACTGAAATGGAGATCACGGCTTAACTGGGAGTTAATACCTCATGTACCCCATTACCATCTCCCTTGTCCTGTCCTGTCTAAAGCAATGTTTTACAATTACATTGTCTTACTTACCAAGACCAAATATCACTAAAAATAATCAAATATGAAAATACACTTTTATAGGTAATTCAAGTTTTTTATTACAATAGATAATTTAGGGTAGACTATTAAATTTATTATGAAACAATACATGTTCCTAAAAATGCTAAATGAATTCCTTAATCTAATAAAATATCCTTTAATGGAATATATCCTTTAACGGAAAATATTCTTTCCATTTCCTTATTTTCAGCCTGTGTCCATCTTTAGAGCTGAAGCAAGTTTCCTGTAGACACTGTACATGTTGATCTTTTTTAAAAAGTAATTCAGCTGGCCTGTCTATTGATTAGTGGATTTAGTCCATTTCCACTTAAATTATTAGTATACATTTATTATCATTTTCTTAGTTCTTTTTGTTAGTGTTTGTTCTTCTCTGTTACTTTCTTCTCTTTCTCTCATCCTTTGTAATTTGATGAGATTTTTAGTGTTTTTTTGGATTCCTTTCTCTTTTTTGTGTTTGCATCTATTATTGATTTTTGGTTTGTTGTTACCTTGAGGTTCTTACATAACAATCTGTGTATATTCCAGTTCATTTTTAAGTTAAAGTGAGTTCTATAAGCTTTATATTTTACTCCCTCTGCTAAATTTACCAATTTTAATGTCACCATTTATAACTTTTATACTTTTTTGTTTTCTGTATCCTTTAACTAATTACTTTAGACATAAATAATTTAGTTCTTTTAACTTACACTAGCTACATAGGTGGTTGATACACTACCTGTTCTTTAGTTTTGCCATTAACAATGAATTTTTTTCCCTAATTTTGTGTATTTCTAGTTATGGCTTGTTGTTGTTGTTGCTGTTGTTTAAATAAATCTCTAGGAAATTCCCTGATAGTCCAGGGGTTAGAACTCTGTGCTTTAACTGACAAAGGCCTAGATTTTATCTCTGATTAAGGAATTGCGGTCCTATAAGCCTTACAGCATGGCCAAAAAAAAAAGAAAAGGAAAGAAGTCTGCTTAACGTTTCAATTTATTGGTGAACTCCTTTAATTTTTGCTTATATGGGAAACTGTTTATATCTCCTTCAACTCTGAATAATAATCTTGATTCTTGATTGCAAGTTTTTATTTCAGCACTTTAAATATATTATGCTACTCTCGCCTGTAGAGTTTCTCCTGAAAAGTTAATTGATAGTCTTTGGAGGCTCCTTTATGTGAAACTAGCTGCTTTTCTCTTGTTTCTTTTTAAGTTCTCTCTCCTAATTTTCAGCTTTTGATACTTTAATTATAATGCATTTTAATGAGGATCTTTTGAGTTCATCTTGCTTGGGACTCTGGGATTCCTGAACTTGGATATCAGTTTCCTTCACCAAATTAGGAATATTTTCAGTCATTATTCCTGCAAATAGTTTTCTGACCCTTTCTTTCCTCCTTCTGGGAACTCTGTAATGCAAATGTTAGTAATAGCAAGACTGTCCAGAGGCATTGTATGCCATCTCACGTTTTTGTTTCTTTTTTTTCCTTCTTGCTGTTTCAATTGTGTGATTTTTCACTAGCATGTCTTCCAGGTCTCTTATCCATTCTTCTGAACCTTCAAATCTTATGTTGATCCCTTGTAGTGTGTTTTACATTTACGTATTGTATTATTTAGCTCTAATTGGCTCTTTATTATATATTTTATCTCCTTATTGATTTTCTATGTCCCTTAATTCTTCTCTTGAATTTAATGAGTATTTTTATTATCACTATTTTGAACTCTTTGTCTGATTGATTTATCCATCACATTTTGTTCTTTTCCCAAAGTTTTGTCTTATTATTTTGTTTGGAACATACTTCTTTGTCTCTTTATTTTTCCTTTCTCTCTGTAATTTTATCTATACATTTTGTAGATTACCTATATCCCCTAGTCTTAAAAGAGTGTTTTTTTTTTTTTTTTAATAAAAGATATACTACAGGGCCTAGCAGCTCAGTGTTCCCTGTCAGCACAGCCAGTTACTGCAGAAATGTCCCCTGGTGGGCTGTATGCACTCTCCTGCTTTCACTGAGCAATGATAACTATAGGTTTGATAGCATACAGGGCTGGCCCCTGACACAGTTGGCTGTAAAGCCTGGTTGCAACTGTTCAGGTCGTCTCATGTGCTGGGTCATCTCCTGGGGCAGGAGCCTACGTTAGTGGTATCCTGGTGACAGCTGAGTCTGACTACAGATGAAATGGGATAAGAAGTTGTTTTACAGAAGCACTGAGTAGGGAAGGTTTACAGTAAAACCCAAAGTGTAGTTAGTGGTGCTAATTAGATGGGATGAGTCATAAATGGTGCTCACCAGTGCTTGGTCAGGTAGTTAGAAGATAAGTCAAACATAAAAACAAACAAAAATCGCTCATAAAACCTTGTGCCTGCCAGTATCTCATTACCCAGAGAGAGTTTGAACAGACATGGTTTGGTCAGATCATGTCTCCACATTTCCTATCCAGACAGTAAAGAATATGATTGCAATGCAGGAAACCTGGGTTCAATCCCTGAGTTGGGAAGATCCCTGGGAGAAAGGAACAGCTACCCACTCCAGTTATTCTTGCATAGAGAATTCCATGGACAGAGGATCCTGGCAGGCTACAGTCCATGGGGTTGCAAAGAGGTGGACATGACTGAGTGGCTTTCACTTTTAATTTCATTATAGAAAATATTTTTACTATCTCAGAACAGTCTCAGAGATATTTCCTCTATGTGGAGTGTAGTTTTGGTGTGTCCTTGGAGGATGAGCATCTTTCTACTCTGTCATCTTGTCTTCTTCTGAGATTATGTTTCATATTTACCTATTTATTTCCACTTAAGTCATGGCTTTTATAAGGAAAAAAAGTTATTCCTTATTTTTTACTTGCAGAGATATCAAAAATATTTTGCCTTTATACAAGACACAATTGATTGTAAGCATCTACTTTGACTTGAAAGTATTTGGTACCATAATAATAGCTACAGTAAAGGAAAGGACAGTCCAACATTTAACATTGTAAGACATTATTATTCTTGCACTATAGTGTTAATAATTTAGCTATTTCTATCAAAGTGTCAGTTTTCATTCCAATACTAAAGAAAGGCAATGCCAAAGAATGCTCAAACTACAGCACAATTGTGCTCATCTCACACACTAGTGAAGAAATGATCAAAATTCTCCAAGCCAGGCTTCAGCAATACGGGAATTGTGAATTTCCAGGTGTTCAAGCTGGTTTTAGAGAAGCAAGAGCACAAATTGCCAACATCCACTGGGTCATGGAAAACGCAAGAGAGTTCCAGAAAAAACATCTATTTTGGCTTTATTGACTATGCCTAAGCCTTTGATTGTGTGGATCACAATAAACTGTGGAAAATTCTGAAAGGGATGGGAATACCAGACCACCTGACCTGTCTCTTGAGAAATCTGTATGCAGGTCAGGAAGCAACAGTTAGAACTGGACATGGAACAACACACTGGTTCCAAATAGGAAAAGGAGTACGTCAAGGCTGTATATTGTCACCCTGCTTATTTAACTTCTATGCAGAGTACATCATGAGAAACGCTGGACTTGAAGAAACACAAGCTGGAATCAAGATTGCCGGGAGAAATATCAATAACCTCAGATATGCAGATGACACCACCCTTATGGCAGAAAGTGAAGAGGAAATAAAAAGCCTCTTGATGAAAGTGAAAGAGGAGAGTGTAAAAGTTGGCTTAAAACTCAACATTCAGAAAACGAAGATCATGGCATCTGGTCCCATCACTTCATGGGAAATAGATGGGGAAACAGTGGAAACAGTGTCAGACAATTTTTTGGGGCTCTGAAATTACTGCAGATGGTGACTGAAGCCATGAAATTAAAAGACGCTTACTCCTTGGAAGAAAAGTTATGACCAATCTAGATAGCATATTCAAAAGCAGAGACATTACTTTGCCACCAAAGTCTGTCGAGTCAAGACTATGGTTTTCCAGTAGTTATGTATGGATGTGAAAGTTGGACTGTGAAGAAAGCTGAGTGCTGAAGAATTGATGCTTTTGAACTGTGGTGTTGGAGAAGACTCTTGAGAGTCCCTTGGACTGCAAGGAGGTCCAACCAGTCCATCCTAAAGGAGATCAGTCCTGGGTGTTCATTGGAAGGNTCTAGTCAAGGCTATGGTTTTTCCAGTAGTCATGTATGGATGTGAAAGTTGGACTGTGAAGAAAGCTGAGTGCTGAAGAATTGATGCTTTTGAACTGTGGTGTTGGAGAAGACTCTTGAGAGTCCCTTGGACTGCAAGGAGGTCCAACCAGTCCATCCTAAAGGAGATCAGTCCTGGGTGTTCATTGGAAGGACTGATGCTAAAGCTGAAACTCCAATACTTTGGCCACCTCATGTGAAGAGTGGACTCATTTGAAAAGCCCCTAATGCTGGGAGGGATTGGAGGCAGGAGGAGAAGAGGACGACTGATGATGAGATGTCTGGATGTCATCACTAACTGTATGGACATGAGTTTGAGTAAACTCCAGGAGTTCGTGATGGACAGGGAGGCCTGGCGTGCTGTGATTCATGGGGTTGCAAAGAGTCAGTCACGACTGAGCGACTGAACTGACTGATTGACCAAAGTGTTGGGCTTCCCTGGTGGCTCAGACAGTGAAGAATCTGCCTGCACTGCAGAAGACTCGGGTTCAATTCCTGGGTTAAAAAGAGGCCCGGTAGTAGGAAATGGCAAACAACTGTAGTATTCTTGCCTAGAGAATCCCATAGGCAGAGACTGGCGGCTACAGTCTATGGAGTAGCAAAGAGTCAGACATGACTGAGTGACTAACATGCATGCACACAGACACACACCAAAGTTTAAGTTATTTTAAAATATATTTTAAAAAATTTTACATTTGTATAAATATCTCTCTATAGTAAATAGTTAGAGATTCAGATAAATACTGGTTTTTATCTTCTGGCATTTAGCTTTTTATCCTCTTATTCAGTATATCTCTACTTTACCATTTTCTAGCATGAAGTCCTAGCTTAATAAACAAGTAGTAAGCATTTGTGTAATTAATTAATTAATTCTTTAAAAGTCCAAACATTATGCTTGCTAACTTCTAATTCACTTTCATTGCTGATTTTAGACCCTATAGACTTAGAATATTAAGGAATTGTTACAAATGCACTTTATTCTCTTAAATTTATAGCAATGGATCCAGGGGGCTCCCTTTTTTTCCTCTAATGATGTTTTTTGCAACTGTTAAGAGAATACCTATAAACACAAAAGAACTTAATGCAAATAAAAAGCTCTGATACCTCATAATTGGGTAGATCCAGCACTCTTAACATATAGTGACACTGATTTTGCAGTGATTTTTTGTATCTTAAAATCTTTTGCTAAACCCAGCTGTCATTATGATAGTCCATATGAATAGGATTATGATCTCTCTCAGGATTCCTAAATCTTAAACATAAATCAATAAACCTGAAACAAGAGTGACTCCCTAGCCTCCAACTGCAAAGTTAAAGCAAAGCAAAATAAAATAGAAAGCAAATAATGTCTTTTAAAAAATAAAATTCTTGGCTGGCTATTATTTGCCCATCAGCAAGTGCTATAAACCAATCATAAGTCAGAGTTAGGTGTCTGGGAGAACTGAAACTTAGTGTATTGTATTAACTGTTTTTATTATCTGGTATATTTCCACATCAAGGGACATATTCACTCAGTGCAGTCTCTCAGATACACTTGAAAAGTAGGCTAAATTTACATGCTAAACTGTGGCTGTTGACAAAACATTTTTAGTTCATCCAAATTAAATGCATTTGTAATTTTGTATCCAAGATATAAAAGATATTTGCATTTATATGGATAGTTTTACATTTTCCCATAAGTATGCACCTGTAAATGTCCACTGAGATATTCATACTTAATATGAAAAAACCAAGTGTCCATAGTATGAAGTAGAGTTAGCCTGGTCTCTCAGGGTAAAAATAGGATAGGAGATGGTACTCAGCATTCTCAGAAGGCAAAATGCCCTCCTTGCCCATCCACAGAATATTACTAGCAATGCAAAAAAAAAAAAAAAAAACACGATAGTACTCTTTATCTAGTCAGAGCAAGATTTTCATTTCTTGTTGATGCTTGCCTGCTCACAAAATACATTACAATATTTCACATATTTATAAAGTTTTATCATGTTAATGTCACAAAGTATAATTAGCAATTTGGAAAACTAGATACCTTTTTTAAATATCAGGGATTTACATAAGATATTTTACTAAGATATATTTACTAAGATATTTTACTAATATTCTGTGCAATTTTTTTGATTCATCTTTAAAATATAGGTGGATTCAAACAGTAACTAGTTTATTCTGCTATTCTATAATAAAGTCACTACAAATATTCATAATAATATACATAATAATACATTTTGAGGTATATTCTAACTCATTTAACACTTCAAGAGAGATCAAAATTCATTTGGAGATGAGCTTTATAATATCTCCAAGATCACAATAATTCAATAACTTTTTCATCAATATATATTATCTCCTATGTGCTAAGGGTATAACTATTAACAGATAAAACTCCTGTATTTCTGGAGAATTACACATCCCTGGTTTCTTCCACGAACTCCTTAAGAAACAGCAATATTACCTTTCTATGGATCCTTAGAAAAGCATACATTCTCAGTAATTATGAATCTTTATGTTATATATTCAAAGAGAAAACAAACTTTTTGTGCCAAAACTCTATTATTGCAAATTTATTTATGTGTGTAAAATATTTTGTGATAATGAACTCTAAGTCAAAACATTATGAAAATTGTAAAGTCTAAGTACATTGATTCTGAATACAGTAGCATCAAATAGATATAGATCTTTTGCTTCCTGTCTGAAATAAGACAGTCTTCTTTATCTTAAGGCATAGTTTAAAGACAACATTAAAATATCCACTTAAATATGTGATGGGAAAATGCAGAGAGGTTTCATTTAAAAAAAAAAAAAAAAAAAAGAAATGCTGTGAGCCAAAGTGAGGTGATTAAGATATCTGTCTGTTTTAGATTTTGAATTCAGATAGCCAGGCATGCATTATGAGCTATCTTATAAATCTCCAGTTGCAGAAGTAATGCTCATTTATCTGAAATCAAAATCAGACTCCATAAATGGAATTTTTATAGAAGATACAGTATCTAATGCATTGGAGCGTGGCAATGGGATTTTTACAAAAAGCTTTGAGTTATTATAATTCCAAAGTACTAGGGATAGAAAAATAAGCAGGAAAAAAAGGACATGCCATCTCTAGGACATCAGAGATTAGTGTATATATTCTGTACCTTTATTTTATATTTCATCAAAATAAATGTAAACAATTCTTTTAAAAACCTGACATTTTATCCAAACTTGAATCAATCTGGAAATAATAAATACTACCATAGAGTATTGAATCATATTTCTTTCATTTTCTTTATCAATTACCTAAATTATCTCTGTCTGCAAGCAGAACAGAATACAACAATAAGAGATAAAAGTCTTACACCAATAAGACTGTGTTTAATCCCCAAGGGGAAGAAGTTTCCACCTTCCTTCTCATTATCAGTATTTAAGGTTTACTAGGCCCAAGGATATCATTATTCTTTGAAGGTTTTTTTCTGACTGTGGCAGGTTTTGGATTAAGTAAAGTTTCAGGGGTTCTACAATTTTTCACTAAGCCAAAAAAAAAAAAGAAAAACTCTTGGGAGAGAGAAATTTGGGAATACTGGTGCAACTTCCCAGAAGTGACCCTTTCCCCTTCTCATTCCCTTTCTACTTTTTAAAAAATTACCAGTAAAGAAAGATAAAATAAGGGATTATCTAGCAGGGATGCAAGCAAAATCCATGGTGTCCTCAAATGCTGATGTCTAAGGTGTCTAATTGAAGTATTCTCCATAAAAGGTGAGCCTGATTCCTCTTACTAAGGCACTAACTACAAGTTCACTGTTGACCCAGCCCCACCATTATTGCAGAGTGCCAGCCTAAGGGTTTCCCCTGGAGGCTCAGCAGTAAAGAATCTGCCAGCAATGCAGGAGTGGCAAACCACTCAAATATCCTTGCTTGGGGAATTCCTTGGACAAGGGAGCCTGGTTGAGTAACTGAGCATGTTGACAGTCTGAAGCCATACAGTATAAAGAGTGGTTGTCAATCTTCTTTGAAAACAGAATAGTGAGATAATGTAAAGGTGCAAAGCCAGTCTTTTTCTACAGAGATTCTCATTCAGTTAACCTTAGGATTGGACAGGCATTTGTAGTTTCATAGCATTTTCTAGATTATTCCGATTATTCCGATGTAAGGTCAAGTCACAACCAGTACAAGACTCAGTGTTCTGTATAGTGGAGATAATTCTTGCTATAATGCCTTACAGTGATCATGGGAAAATCTTGTAATTCAATGCATACAAAAATGCATTTAGTATACTGTACCATTGCAACATGCTCTCTATGGCAAGGTATGGTAGTTTCATGTATTTCAGCATGATCTTATGCTGTAAGATTAGTTGCCTACTGTTTGTTTAGTTCCAGAGAAAACTGATTATGATATTTAATACACAATTTTAGTCTTAAAAATCAAGACAGTTTTACACAGGTAATGTAAACACTCCTCTATCTTATCTAACTTAGTGAAACAAGTAAATAAATACTAAAACTAAGGCAAAAGAAAACTTGATGATCCTTCAGCTGAAATGGCAAAATATATTACTGTGTTTGTGACAAAACAGACACAATGCTTCTGAGGCCCAGAGATTATTTTTCAACAGTTGTGCAGTTAAACCCTATGCTAGCTGCTTATATAGAGCTTTAGAATATTATTACTATATGTTCCTAAGAAACCTCAACAATGAATTAATTCAAGTATTGTACAAAATCCAGATAGAAGGAATAGATAAAACTGAGGGATTTTCCATTTTGGTACATTATATTGAATAAAGCAGTTAAGCTCATAAAGCTGACATGGCAAATTAGTCCCAACTGCCTCCACCGGATGCTGAAGTGAGAGCAAATAGAAGTATCTGATAATGGCATGAAAAACACAATAAGGACATCTCACTGCAAAGGCAACAGGCAGTGGCTACAGCTTCCCAGTTCTGCCCTATTAAAGAACATAGCCTTCTTTGTTCAAAAAAGTTCAGCTCATTTAGCACAGTGAAAAGAACTGTGATAATGATCTAATGACATTACTTTCCATTGTGTGGATTTTGAGGTTACAGATTTTATTTATTTATTTATTCTTTCTTTTTTTTTTTTTTTTTTTTGCAAATCCATCTTAAAGGATGGGAGAAAAAGTAATATTTATTTCTACATTCAAATTTCTCAGTGGCCAAATACTATTGAAACTTTCAATGTGAGCACAATTCAGAGAGATAATTTCAAAAAAATATATTTTCTCAAGTAATTATGGAAAAATGTACCTCCATTCTTACTGCTGTTGTTGCTGTTTAGTCGCTACAGGGCTTTTGTTGTTTAAACAAACATTGTTGTCTGACTGTTTTGTAACCCCATGTACCGTAGCCCTTCACGATCCTCAGGCAGGAATATTGGAGTGTGTGGCATTTCCTTTTCCAAAGGGTTTTTGCGACCCAGAGACTGAACCCAAGGCTCCTGCATTGGCAGGTGGATTCTTTACCACAGGACCACCATAAAATGGTATTTTATTCTTAAAGTAGAGATATTTAAATCAATATGATTGGCTTAAGAATAAATATTTTTTGCAATTATTAGTTTGTGTCACCATTATGATTGATATAATTGATTTCTTTCTTATTGTTGACTGTACCACCTAATTTAAAAAAAAAAAAGAAAGAAAAGAAAAGTACTGAGAAAAAGACAAGATGCAAATATGTGAAGAACATTCTAAATTTAAAATTTCTATGAAGAATTATCTAGGAGTGTTCATTGGTTTGTGACAGTCTTCATCTTTTTTCAATCAGTAATGTAAGGATTTTTGTATTTTTTTTTGAAATTCACATCTTCACACTTTTCTTGCCCTTCCCAGTATACAGTCCTTGCATAAGTTTCTCTTTTCAACCCACCGAATGACCACAGTAAGTCACAGTCTTCCTTTTTTTTTTCCATTCAATGAATAGAGTGTCTCATACCACCATTTAGGTTCTATGAAAATAAATGACAGAATCTTTATTTTTAATTTTGAGTAGCATAAATATTCAGATTATTTTTGTAAACATTTTAGGACAATGGTGAGACATTTTCAACATGCCACTGCTTTGTTAAGAATATTAACAACAAACAACATCTTCTACGCTAGTCACCTTTCTTAAATGTTTAATTTATTAACTAATTTAAACCACACATCAAACTAAGTGAGCTGCAGTTTTTCTTGATTTGAAGCCTCAATTCAAACTCAGGCATTTAGATTTGAGAGTCTAAAATCATATCACTTCCACCAAAACCTTAACTACCTTGTGGTGGTAGAGGTAGTGTCTGACCTTTTACTACCCTATGGACTGTAGCCTGCCAGGTTCCTCTATCCCTGGGATTTCCCAGGCAAGAATACTGGAGTGGCTTGCCATTTACTTCTCCAGAGGATCTTCTCAACATAGGGATTGAACCTGGGTCTCTTGCATTTCAGGAGGATTCTTTATCCACTGAACCACCAGGGAAGCCTTTTAACTATGCTAATTCACTTAAAACTTTTACCAAGAGCAAACACTTTTAAAGAAAAACTGTCACTGAAATCTTCTCTCTCAATGCAAACAAAATCCAAATCTGAAGACATTAATCAAACACAAGAAATATATCAGTTGAAATCAATGCATTGCTGGACACATTAAATATTTTTAAGAACTCTAAAATAATGCAAAGTGTCCTGCACAGTTCAGTATAGTGGGATTTTTCCTCTTTAGTGTTTGTACCATTTTGACCTTAGTGTCTATTGCTTTTGGAAAAGAGTTGAACTCTGCTCCATTTGCCCTTTTCCAAATATTTGGTATAATTCTTGACTTTCATAAAAGGGAGAAAAACCTTTTCAAGTAAAAAAAAAAAAAATCAAGATGTTTATGGAAGAGATGCCTTCAAGATTAGAGTAAGAGGTAAGATCATGGCCAGTGACAAATTTGGAGGACAAAAATAATATCTCTGGTGGTTCAGAGGTAAAGAATCCACCTGTCAGTACAGGAGATGCAAGAGATTTGATTCTTCAGTCAATAAGAGTCCCTTGGAGTAGAAAATGGCAACCGTCTCCAGTATTCTTGTCTGGGAAATCACATGGACAGAGGATCTTAGTGGACTACAGTCCCTGAGATTAAGAAAGAGTCAGAAACGACTTAGGGACTAAAGCAACAAGTATGATTCTACGATGTTAGGCATTTCTAACACTGAAAAAGAAGTATCTTTAGTACTTTTCTACTTAACACTTTTTCAATAAAAATAGAAACTTCAAAATTTCCCATTGAGAACACTGCATATGTGTGAATGTTTGAAGACAATAACTTAGAGAGCGATTCTCTGGGATAAAGAATAGAAATAATGATAGGGAATAATAGTCATAGGAATCTAACAACAGAAAGGTAGATACTAGTATCTTAGAAACCTCTTTCCAAAAAACATCAAATGATTAAGAAAAACTGTGGGAATTCTGTTTTTTTTTTTAAGTTGAAGTATATTTGATTTTAAAAAGAAATTGGTATTTCTATAGCATGTCTAATATAGGTATGTGTCATTTCTTCTTAAACCTCAGAAGGCAGGAAACCTTGTAAACATCTTAGAACTAGGGAAATTTAATATACCATTAAAATAAATAATTTAATGCAGAAATATGGCAAAAGATTATTGTGTGTCTTTCAAAGTCAGCCTAGACATTAAAATTTAAATGCTAAAAGACTTCTAGAAGTGCAAATGATTGCATCATGTTGTTTTTTTATTGTTCTATAGGAAACTAAACAATTAAATATGTAACTTAGGAATTGTATTTCAGCGTTTTTTTCTTTCACTGACTCTAGAAAGAAGTCAGTGGCTCATTTAGCCAACTGTCTCTGTATTCTCCTTGGAACCAGCTTTATTATCTTACTGATTTTCTCATTAAAGAGATAAAGAAATCTTTGACAAATGATAGATTTGAGAGTCATGTTCTTAACTTTTTGCAAAGAATACTTGGATAACACACTAATCATGTAACTAATGATAATAAGCACTACAATGTTTCAACATTTACAAATAAACACTCAAAACATTTGTGAAATCTCAGCGATGCCAGAAGTTAAAAGAACGTGTCTTTCTTTTATTAAAGAAAGAAGGGAAAGGGAAACAAACTCATCGAGAAGTTTCTCAGAAGTCTGGAGATGTTGGGTTACTTATCATTTTTTTTAATATAGATTTATTTATTTTAATTGGAGGTTAATTAATTTAAAATATTGTATTGGTTTTGCCATACGCCAACATGAATCTGCCACAGGTATACACGTATTCCCCATCCTGCACACCCCTCCATCCTCCCTCCCCATACCATCTCTCTGGGTCATCCCAGTGCACTAGCCCCAAGCATCCAGTATCATGCATCGAACCTGGACTGGTGATTCATTTCATATATGATATTATACATGTTTCAATGCCATTCTCCCAAATCATCCCACCCTCTCCCTCTCCCACAGAGTCCAAAAGAATGTTCTATACATCTGTGTCTCTTTTGCTCTCTCACATACAGGGTTACCATTACCATCTTTCTAAATTCCATATATATGCATTAGTATACTGTATTGATATTTTTCTTTCTGGCTTTCTGTGTAATAAGCTCCAGTTTCATTCACATCATCAGAACTGATTCAAATGTATTCTTTTAAATGGCTGAGTAATACTCCATTGTGTATATGTACCACAGATTTCTTATCCATTCATCTGCTAATGGACATCTAAGTAGCTTCCATGTCCTGGCTATTATAAACAGTGCTGTGATGAACATTGGGGTACATGTGTCTCTTTCAATTCTGGTTTTCTCAGTGTGTATGCCCAGCAGTGGGATTGCTTTGTCTATTTCCAGTTCTATCTCCAGTTTTTTTAAAGGAATCTCCACACTGTTCTCCATAGTGGCTGTACTAGTTTGCATTCCCACCAACAGTGTAAGAAGGTTCCCTTTTCTCCACACCCTCTCCAGCTTTTATTGCTTGTAGACTTTTGGATCACAGCCATCTGACTGGCATGAAATGGTACCTCATTGTGGTTTTGATTTGCATTTCTCTGATAATGAGTGATGTTGAGCATCTTTTCATGTGTTTGTTAGCCATCCATATGTCTTCTTTGGAGAAATGTCTGTTTAGTTCTTTGGCCCATTTTTTGATTGGGTCATTTATTTTTCTGGAGTTCAGCTGCAGGAATTGCTTGTGTAATTTTGAGATTAGTCATTTGTCAGTTGCTTCATTTGCTATTATTTTCTCCCATTCCCAAGGCTGTCTTTTCACCTTGCTTATAGTTTCCTTTGTTGTGAAGAAGCTTTTAAGTTTAATTAAGTCCCAATTTGTTTATTTTTGCTTTTATTTCCAATCTTCTGGCAGGTGGGTCATAGAGGATTCTGCTGCAGTTTATGTCAGAGAGTGTTGTGCCTATGTTCTCCTCTAGGAGTTTTATAGCTTCTGGTCTTATGTGTAGATCTTTAATCCATTTTGAATTTTTTTTTGTGTATGGTATTAGAAAGTATTCTAGTTTCATTCTTTTACAAGTGGTTGACAAAAGCTGAGAGAATTTAGCACTACCAAACCAGCTCTCCAACAAATGTGAAAGGATGTTCTCTAGACAGGAAACATGAAAAGGGTGTATAAACTCGAACCCAAAATAATAAAGTGAATGGCAACAGGATCATACTTATCAATAATTACCTTAAACATAAATGGGTTGAATGCCCTAACCAAAAGACAAAGACTGGCTGAATAGATACAAAAACAAGACCCTTATATATGTTGTCTACAAGAGACCCACCTCAGAACGGGGGACACATACAGACTGAAAGTGAAGGGCTGGGAAAAGATATTCCATGCAAATAGAGACTAAAAGAAAGCAGAGGTAGCAATACTCATATCAGATAAAATAGACTTCAAAACAAAGGCTGTGAAAAGAGACAAAGAAGGGCACTACATAATGATCAAAGGATCAATCCAAGAAGAAGTTATAGCAATTATAAATATATATGGACCCAACATAGGAG
The DNA here is from genome assembly GCA_006410635.1 of Cephalophus harveyi. Lineage (NCBI taxonomy): Eukaryota > Metazoa > Chordata > Mammalia > Artiodactyla > Bovidae > Cephalophus > Cephalophus harveyi. Next base: position 453,653 of record SJYT01052650.1, on the reverse strand, counting down.
CACCACAATATGTAAGGCAAATGCTAACAAGTATGGAAGGGGAAATTAACAATAACACAATAATAGTGGGAGAATTTAATACTCCACTCACACCTATGGATAGATCAACTAAACAGAAAATTAACAAGGAAACACAAACTTTAAATGATACAATAGACCAGTTAGACGTAATTGATATCTATAGGACATTTCACCCCAAAACAATGCATTTCACCTTTTTCTCCAGCACACACGTAACCTTCTCCAGGATAGATCACATCCTGGGCTATCAGGGTCCAGCCTCAGCAGAGTCCAGGGATACCCTCAGGACGGACAACGTTGGCGAATGAATGAATGGATGACATGGGGTGACCAAGCTCCAGTGAGCGAGGCCTGTCACTTTATTTTCAGAGAGGGCTTTTATACCCTGAGTTGTACATTGAGCAAAGTGAAAAATGCAGAGTCAACTCAACATTCCATCAGTATTATCTTTTATCAATACCAGGTTCCTTCCTGCAAGAATCTTATTTTTTGTACATTATCTTCTGGCCCAGAGGCCTGTTGATATTTTATGACCTCTTTTTGATAAAGTTGGTCAGCCAGAGGAATAATTTTCCCTTGAAGTGTTTCTTCTTAAATTCCTAGCCTGTGTCACCCTTAAAGTACAGAGTTACATTTTTATGGAGCAAAGATTTAGTGGGTTACAGCAAAGAAAGAACTTATTAACTCAAAGTCTAATGTTGCTAATGCTAAGTCTACTGCTTGTTTTTTCTACATCCTGACTATATGCATTCCCAGGAACACAATGGATAAGGGATATGGGAACTTGGCAGTAAGCATTGGCCCAACAATTCTGTGAGAGTCTGGATAAACCTGCCAAGTAAGCTAGAATGCTAACAGGGGGTTTGAACTGAAACACTTCTTTCATGCCCAGGAGATTTATCAACTAGAGCCGTACGTTTTTTTTTTTTTTTTTTCTAAAAAAAGGTGGTAGGGGATAGCCCCCTGTTAATGTCAGAAGAGTTGGTGAAAGGCATAAAATAGAAAGACAGATTCTGATTTTGGGGTAGATGCTCGAGCAGGTCCAGGGAGTCCCTCAAGTCCTGATCAGCCTTGCTCGTCAGGTCTCTCCACATGACCTTGTCATTGGTGGGATCAGCCCAGAGACTCCCTCGAATCCTGAAGCCTTGCTTGTCAGGTTTCCTTGTCATGGGTGGGATCTCCCATGCTGGCTCCTGGCACTGGGCCATAAATGTAGCCTTGATAAATTCAAAAAAAATTGAAATCATTCCAAGTATCCTTTCTGACCACAATGCAGGAAGAGTAGATCTCAATTACAGGAGAAAAACTATTAAAAATTCCAACATATGGAGGCTGAACAACACACTGCTGAATAACCAACAAATCACAGAAGAAATCAAAAAATAAATAAAAACATGCAAGAAATGAATGAAAATGAAAACACAACAACCCAAAACCTGTAGGACACTCTAAAAGCAGTGCTAAGGGGAACGTTCATAGCAATACAGGCATACCTCAAGAAACAAGAAAAAAGTCAAATAAATAAGCTAACTCTACACCTAAAGCAACTATAAGAGGAAGAAATGGAGAACCCCAGGGTTAGTAGAAGGAAAGAAATATTAAAAATTAGGGCAGAAATAAATGCAAAAGAAACAAAAGAGACCATAGCAAAAAATGGCAAAGCCAAAAGCTGATTCTTTCAAAGGATAAATAAAATTGACAAACCATTAGCGAGACTCATCAAGAAACAAAGGAAGAAAAATCAAATCAATAAAATTAGAAATGAAAATGGAGAGATCACAACAGACAACACAGAAATACAAAGGATCATATGAGACAACTATCAGCAATTATATGCCAATAAAATGGACAACGTGAAAGAGATGGACAAATTCTTAGAAAAGTGCAACTTTCCAAAACTGAACCAGGAAGAAATAGAAAATCTTAATAGACCCTTCACAAGCACAGAAATCGAAACTGTAATCAGAAATCTTCCAGCAAACAAAAGCCCAGGTCCAGAAGGCTTCACAGCTGAATTCTACCAAAAATTTATAGAAGAGCTAACACCTATCCTGCTCAAATACTTCCAGAAAATTGCAGAGGAAGGTAAACTTCCAAACTCATTCTATTAGGGTTACTTTTTAGATCACCCAACAGGAGATGTGGGGGTATCCCAAGGTCAGGTCCATGGCCTAGTTTAAATCTCTTAGAGCAAATGGAGGGTGCTTTCTACTGGTGCATGTTCAGAATGCTTTTGTGTAATACAAACCAAGGGTTTACATCTCAGAGTTAAAAATGATAAATCATTTAAACATGTTTATTAGTAGCTGGGCTATTTATTATTATTGGCAATTATCTATATTGGCTTAATTGTCTTGCCATACTTGGACAGTGTTTGATAACATGATTGATAATACAACCTTATATCTATATCTCGTTAATGAGTATAAATGCTTACTTTTGCTTTTTGTCAGAATATTTGAAATTTTACTTCTATAAACGTCTCTATTGCTCCTATTCTCATGAACTCAAGTGATATACTAAAACAGAGTTGTTTGAATATTTAATTTTGTATATATACTTGTAAGAAGCAGAGTCTCTGAGAAAATGTGCATAAGCATATATTCCTGGTTTCATCAATAAAGTTTTTAAAAGGAGTAATCTCTATTTTGGGGGGGGGGGTGTTAGTTCTAAAAGATTTTGTATGTCTTCATAGAACTGTTCAACTTCAGCTTCTTCAGTGTTACTGGTTGTTACCGTGATACTGAATGGTTTGGTTTGGAGAAGAACAGAGATCATTCTGTCGTTTTTGAGATTGCATCCAAGTACGCATTTCAGACTCTTTTGTTGACCATGATGGCTACTCCATTTCTTCTGAGGGATTCCTGCCCACAGTAGTAGATATAATGGTCATCTGAGTTAAATTCACCCATTCCAGTCCATTTTAGTTCACTGATTCCTAAAATGTTGATGTTCACTCTCGCCATCTCTTGTTTGACCACTTCCAGTTTGCCTTGATTCACGGACCTGACATTCCTGGTTCCTATGCAATATTGCTCTTTGCAGCATTGGACCTTGCTTCTATCACCAGTCACACCCACAATTGGGTATTGTTTTTGCTTTGGCTCCATCCCTTCATTCTTTCTGGAGTTATTTCTCCACTGATCTCCAGTAGCATATTGGGCACCTACTGACCTGGGGAGTTCCTCTTTCAGTATCCTATCATTTTGCCTTTCCATACTGTTCATGGGGTTCTCAAGGCAAGAATACTGAAGTGGTTTGCCATTCCCTTCTTTAGTGGACCACATTCTGTCAGACTTCTCCACCATGACCCGCCTGTCTTGGGTGGCCCAGTGGGCATGGCTTAGTTTCATTGAGCTAGACACGGCTGTGGTCTTAGTGTGATTAGATTGACTAGTTTTCTGTGAGTATGGTTTCAGTGTGTCTGCCCTCTGATGCCCTCTTGCAACATCTACCATCTTACTTGGGTTTCTCTTACCTTGGATGTGTGATATCTCTTCATGGCTGCTCCTGCAAAGTGCAGCTGCTGCTTCTTATCTTGGACGAGGGGTACTCCTCACCACCTCCCCTCCTGACCTTGATCATGGAATAGCTCCTCTAGACCCTCCTGCACCCATGCAGCCACCAACAGAATGATCTCTGTTCATTTCCAAGGAAAACCATTCAATATCACAGTAATCCAAGTCTATGCCCCAACCAGTAATGCTGAAGAAGCTGAAGTTGAATGGTTCTATGAAGACCTACAAGACCTTTTAGACCTAAAACCCAAAAAAGATGTCCTTTGCATTATAGGGGACTGGAATACTAAAGTAGGAAGTCAAGAAACACCTGGGGAAACAGGCAAATTTGGCCTTGGGATGCAGAATGAAGCAGGGCGAAGACTAATAGAGTTTTTCCAAGCAAAGGTACTGGTCATAGCAAACACCCTCTTCCAACAACACAAGAGAAGACTCTACACATGGACATCACAAGATGGTCAACACCGAAATCAGACTGATTATATTCTTTGCAGCCAAAGATGGAGAAGCTCTATACAGTCAACAGAAACAAGACCAAGAGCTGACTGTGGCTCAGATCATGACCTCTTTATTGCCAAATTCAGAATTAAATTGAAGAAAGTAGGGAAAACCACTAGACCATTCAGGTATGACCTAAATGAAATCCCTTATGACTATACAGTGGAAGTAAGAAATAGATTTAAAGGCCTAGATCTGATAGAGTGCCTGATCCTGATGAACTATGAACTAAGGTTCATGAAACTGTACAGGAGACAGGGATCAAGACCATCCCGATGGAAAAGAAGTGCAAAAAAGAAAAATGGCTGTCTGAGGAGGCCTTACAAATAGCTGTGAAAAGAAGAGAAGTGAAAAGAAAAGGAGAAAAGGAAAGAGATAAGCATCTGGATGCAAAGTTCTCCTGGGGCCAGCCTCAGCAGACTCCAGGGATACCTTCAGGATGAATGGCGTCGGCAAACAAAAGAATGACACGGGGAGATAAGCTTCGGTGAGCGAGCCCCGTAACTTTATTTTCAAAAGAGCTTATACCCTGACTTACACATAGGTGAAATGAAAGATGCAATATCATGCAGAGTGAGCTGAAAAATTCCAGCAGTTTTGCCCTTATTGAAACCAGGATTTTTTCTGCATACCTTTCCCATAAACAAGGGTCTTATGTTGTGTACGTTATCTTCTGGCCTTGGAAGCCTGTTGACATTGTATGACCCTTTTTTGATAAAGGTTGATCAATCAGAAAACTTATTTTCCCTTGAAGTGTTTTTTTCTTTATACCTCTAATCTATGTCAGCCTCAGAAAGTACTAAACAAAGTTACATTCTCATGGAGCAAAAGTACAGTGGGTTGCAACAAAAAAATGAACTTATTAGCTCAAAGGTCTGATGTGGTTAATACCAAGGCTACTACTTGTTTTTCTTACATTTCAACTATATTAACCAATGCACTCCCAGGCACACAATGGATAAGGGATATGGAAACTTGGCAACAAGCATTGGCTTAACAACGAAACCCTTCACCAGTATTATTTTAATAAAACTTTTTCACCCCTCGAAAGGCTCTATATTTTTAGAATGCTTAGGCTTCCGTATCATGGTTTGTGAACAATCATATGCATAGTTGCAAGAGTGGATAAACCTGCCATGCAAGCTAGAATGCTAACAGGGGGGTTTGAATTGAAATGTTCCTTTCATGCCCAGGAGATTTATCAACTAGAGCCCTAAGTTTATTTTCTCCAGAGAAAGGTGGTCTGGGATAGCCCCCTGTTAATGTCAGAAGAGTTGGTGAAAGGCATAATATAGTATACAGTAGACAGAAAGATTTTGGTTTGGGGTAGATGCTCGAGCAGGTCCAGGGAGTCCCTCAAGTCCTGATTCGCCTTGCCTGTTAGGTCTCCTCCACATGACTTTGTTATGGATGGGATCTCCCGTGCTGGCTCCAGGCAGAGTTCCAAAGAATAGTAAGAAGAGATAAGAAAGCCTTCTTCAGCGATCAATGCAAAGAAATAGAGGCAAACAATAGAATGGAAAGACTAGAGATCTCTTCAAGAAAATTAGAGATACCAAGGGAACATTTCATGCGAAGATGGGCTCGATAAAGAACAGAAATGGTATGGACTTAACAGAAGCAGAAGATATTAAGAAGAAGTGGCAAGAATACACAGAAGAACTGTACAGAAAAGATCTTCACTACCCAGATAATCACAATGGTGTGGTAACTCACACCAGGCATCCTGGAATGTGAAGTCAAGTGGGCCTTAGAAAAATTCACTATGAACAAAGCTAGTGGAGGTGATGGAATTCCAGTTGAGCTATTTCAAATCCTGAAAGATGATGCTATGAAAGTGTTGCACTCAATATGCCAGCAAATTTGGAAAACTCAGCAGTGGCCACAGGACTGGAAAATGTCAGCTTTCATTCCAATCCCAAAGAAAGGCAATGCCAAAGAATGCTCAAACTGCCACACAATTGCACTCATTTCAAAACGCTAGTAAAGTAATACTCAAAATTCTCTGAGCCAGGCTTCAACAATTTGTGAGCCATGAATTTCCAGATGTTCAAGCTGGTTTTAGAAAACCAGAGATCAAATTGCCAACATTTGCTGGATAATTGAAAAAGCTAGAGAGTTCCAGAAAAACATCTATTTCTGCTTTATTGACTATGCCAAAGCCTTTGACTGTGTGGATCACAATAAACTGTGGAAAATTCTGAAAGGGATGGGAATAACAGATCACCTGACCTGCCTCATGAGAAACCTATATGCAGCTCAGGAAGCAACAGTTAGAACTGGACATGGAACAACAGACTGGTTCCAAACAGGAAAAGGAGTACGTCAAGGCTATATATTGTCACCCTGCTTATTTAACTTATATGCAGAAGAAACACAAGCTGGAATCAAGATTGCCAGGAGAAATCTTGTGAAATAGAGAAATAGAGTGTCAGACTCTATTTTCGGGGGCTCCAAAATCACTGCAGATGGTGATTGCAGCCATGAAATAAAAAGACGCTTACTCCTTGGAAGAAACGTTATAACCAACCTAGATAGCATATTCAAAAGCAGAGACATTACTTTACCAACAAAGTTCCGTCTAGTCAAGGCTATGGTTTTTCCTGTGGTCATGTATGGATATGAGAGTTGGTCTGTGAAGACAGCTGAGTGCCAAATAATTAATGCTTTTGAACTGTGACATTGGAGAAGACTCTTGAGAGTCCCTTGGACTGCAAGGAGATATTCTGAAGGAGATCAGCCCTGGGTGTTCTTTGGAAGGAATGATGCTAAAGCTGAAACTCCAGTACTTTGGCCACCTCATGCGAAGAGTTGACTCATTGGAAAAGACTCTGATGTTGGGAGGGATTGGGGTCAGGAGGAAAAGGGGATGACAGAGGATGAAATGGCTGGATGGCATCACTGACTCGATGGACATGAGTCTGAGTGAACTCCGGGAGTTGGTGATATACAGGGAGGCCTGGTATGCCGCCATTCATGGGTTGCAAAGAGTTGGACATGACTGAGTGACGGGACTGAACTGAACTGAATTTCTATTTACCTATATTACACACAATTTATGGAAAAAAATAACTAAGTCTGCTTTTCTCAAAAGATAAAACAGGGCAGAAACTCTAACAAAATTTCAGAATTCATGGCCTGCCTCTATAAGTCTTCTTGCCTCAAAAAATGCTTCCTCCTAAGAACCAAACATGAGGTTTCCCAGGCAGCTGGGTGATAAAGAACCCACTTGCAAATTCAGGAGACACAGGACTTGGGTTTGATGCCTCGAGAAGGAAATATCAATCCACTCTAGTATTCTTGCCTGGGAAACCCCATGGACAGAGGAATCGGATGGGTTACAGTCTATAGGGTTGCAAAAGAGTCAAACACAACTGAGCATGCACACATGAAGAACCAAATATAAATGATGCTTCTCCAAGCCATGTTGTACTCAATATAAGTCAACAATCTTAAATATGGCCAATGTGGTGGTGGTTTAGTCACTAAGTTGTATGACTCTTGTGACCCTGTGGACTGGAGCTTGCTAGGCTCCTCTGTCCTTGGGATTCCCCAGGCAAGAATACTGGAGTTGCCATTTCCTTCTCCGTGGCAAATATAATCAGCATTAAATTCCATGACCAGTCTGAGACTTCCCCTTGTGACTCACTGACTGAGAGGGACATTTAGACAACTACACTGCTCAATGGGGTCCTATATTGCTTCTAATTTTATTTTTCTGATTTATTTCCTTCTATTCTGAAATTCAAAATGGGACATAAAATTAATAGCATGTGTACTATTCATAAGGCATTAAAAATTTTTGAATTCATATGAGGCATTTTTAAATTTTATTTATTTATTTTTGGATATGCTGTGTCTTTGTTGCTGTGTGGGCTTTTCTCTAGTTGCAGATATTAGAAACCTCTCTCCAGCTGCAGTGTACAGGATTCTCACTGTGGTGGCTTCTCTTGCTGCAGAGCACAGGCTCTTTTCTCTAGCTGCAGCACGTGGCCTCAGTTGTTGTGGCTCCCAGGCTCTGGAGAACAGGCTCAGTAGTTACAGTGCATGGGTTTATCTTCCCAGATTAGGGATTGAATTTTTGTCTTTTACTTTGGCATGTGGATTCTTTACCACTGAGCCACCAAGGAAGGCCAAGTCACTTTTTTTTTTTTTTTAATGTGCCAAGTCTAAACACAAAGACATGAGCTATCCAAAGTTAGAGACCTGTTACATGATTGAGATGGGACTTCAACAAGGTTCATTACAAAAGCATCATCTTGACTATCTGCTAAACATCATCAGTTTGATTAGAGACAGTCTACTGTGGAACAAGTAATATATATGAAATATATGTGAAATACTATATTAAGCAGCTTTAGGTTAAGAAGATAATTGCTAAACCAATTATTTTGACCAGCACACTAGTGCTGAAGTTTACACTGAAAGATATTATTTGTAAACCTTGTATTATATACTCGAAATAGAATGAAAGAAAGACCCTCTTGTGACTTCATATTTCCTATTTGCAATGGAGTATTTTCTTATAGGATTTGATTTATAATCACCCTCAACAGAGAGAAAAACACATTGAATTAAATTAATCCTGTTCATACTTATTTCAAGTGAAATATTTCAAATGGTAATCAAAATAAATCAGGGCTTAGACTATTTGACTTTATTTTATTATATAGGGCCCAGTGTTTTCAGAATTTCTAGAACAGAAAGAAACAAATAGAAAGTCATATCAAGAAAGAGTTAATATTTTTTCTGGCTTTCAAAACCTACATTGTACTAGAATGGCTAAGTAATTATAGACAAAGGCAGCCCTGCCAGTACCTTGATTATAGCCAATTATATTCAAATCTAATTTCTGACCTAGAATTATAAGGTAATATATTTGTGTTGGTTGAAGTCACTAAATCTGTGATCATTTGTTAAGGCAGCAATAAAAATTGATTCACAGTCAATACCCTAAACTGAGGCATAATGCAGCTAAGCAAACTATCATATAGCACAAATTTGTAAAGAAAGAATTCAGTCCAGGATCCCCAGAGAAGGCCCATTATCTTACTAAATTACATTATGATAACTGAATCCATACAGAAAACACATTTCCTTAAGGTAAATAAAAATAACTCAAAGATTACTACAGACAAAGCTAGTGAAGGTGATGGAATTCAAGCTATTTAAAATCCTAAAAATTGATGCACTGAGTAGTACTGATGCTGAGGCTGAGACTCCAATACTTTGGCCACCTGATGTGCAGAAGTGACTCATTGGAAAAGACCCTGATGCTGGGAAAGACTGAAAATGGGAGGAGAAGGGGATGGCAGAGGATGAAGTGGTTGGATGGCATCACCAATGTGATGGACATGATTTTGAGTAGGCTCCAGGAGTTGGTGATGGACAGGGAAGCCTGGTGTGCTGTAGTCCATGGGGTTGCAAAGAGTTGGATTTGACTGAGCAATTGAACTGAACTGAGTATGTCAGCAAATTTAGAAAACTCATCAGTGGCCAACAGGACTGGAAAAGGTCTGTTTTCATTCCAACCCCAAATAAAGGCAACACCAAAGAATGTTCAAACTTCCTTAAAATTGTGTTTGTTTTGCAGGCCAATAAGGTTATGCTCAGAAGCCTTCAAGCTAGGCTTCAGCTGTATGTGAACTGAGAACTTCCAGGTGTACAAGTTAAATTTAGAAAAGACAGAGGAACCAGAGATCTAAGTGCCAACATCCATTGGATCATAGAAAAAGCAAGAGAATTCTAGATAAACTGTTTCATTGACTAATCTAAAGCTTTTAACAGTGTGTGTGTTAGTCACTTCATGGTGCCCAACTCTGCGACCTCATGGACTGTAGCCATGAGGCTCCTCTGCCTATGGAATTCTCCAGGCAGGAATACTGGAGGGGTTGCCATTTCCTTCCCCAGGGGATCTTCTCAACCCAGGGGCTGAACCTGTGTCTCCCTCGTTTGACAGTGTAGATCACAACAAGCTGTGGAAAATTCTTTTTTTTTTTTTTTCCACTTTAACTTTATTCTGGGCCTTGAGATCTTAGGAAATGATGGTATGATGCCATCACAATTAACACATTTAAAAAGTAACCATCCACATTGGAAAGACAAAACTCTACAACTTGCTCAACTATTTTGTAGTACTCTCATACTCAATATCGTATTTAGTATTTTCACCGTTTGCCATGTACATTTTTGCTGCAAAGAGGTTTAAATACCAGACTCCCTTACCTATCTCCTCAGAAACCTGTACTACACGGGTCAATAAGCAATTTTTAGAACATTACATGGAACAACTGACTGGTTTCAAATTAGGAAAGGAGTATGACAAGGCTATGTATTGTTACCTGGTTTATTTAACTTACATGAACAGTACCTGGAGGCTTCCCAGGTGGTGTTGGTAGTAGTAAAGAACCTCCTTGGCAATGCAGGAGACATAAGAGACATGGGTTCAATCCCTGGATACCCTGGAGGAGGGCATGGCAACCCATCCAGTATTTTTGCCTGTAGAATCTCAAGGACAGACGAACATGGTGGGCTATAGTCCATACAGTCACAAAGAGTTGGACATGACTGAACAAGCAGAGTACATTTTGTGAAATGAATGTACTGGATGGATGAAATGAATGGATGAATCACAAGCTGGAATCAAGATTGCTGGGAGAAATAGCAACAACTTCAGATATGCAGATGACACAACCCTAATGCCAGAAATTGAAGAAAACTAAAGAGCTTCTTCATGAGGATGAAAGAGAAGAGTGAAAAAGCAAACTTAAAGCTCAGCATTCAAAGAACTTAGAACATGGTAACCGGTCCAGGGACTTTATGGCAAATATAAGGGGAAAAAATGATAACAGTAATAGACTTTAATTTCTTAATTAAAGGCTCCAAAATCCCTGTGGATGGTGACTGCAGCCATGAAATTAAGACACATACTCCTTGAAAGGAAAACTATAACAAACCTAGACAGCCTATTAGAAAACAGAGACATCATTTTGCAGACAAACTTATGTATTGTCAAAGCTATGTAGTAGCTTTGTAGTCATGTAGGGATCTGAGAGTTGGATCATAAAGAAGGCTGAGTATTGAAGAAATTATGCTTTTGAATCATGGTGCTGGAGAAGACTCTTTAGAGTCCCTTGGACAACAAGGAGATCAAATCAGTCCATCCTAAAGGAAATCAACCTTGAATCCTCATTGGAAGTACTAAAGCTGAAGCTGAAGCTCCAACACTTTGGCCACTGATGAGAAGAGCCACCTCTCAGGAAAAGACTCTAATGCTGGGCAAGATTGAGGCCAAGAGAAGAGGGCAACAGAGGATGAGATATTTGGATGGTATTACCAACTCAATGGACATGAATTTGACCAAACTCAGGGAGATAGTGAAGGATAGGGATGCCTGGCATGCTGCAGTCCATGGGGTCACAAAGAGTAGGACATGACTTAGAGACTGAACAACAAAGATAACTCCAAACATTCTATTTGCCTTACACCTCCAATAAAAACTCAAGGCAAAAATAGTAAAGCCACAGATTTTCTGGAAAAAAAAAAAAAAACTGAAATATGAAATAAATATGTACAATTAATATAATGCTATCAAAAACCAAACATGTAAAAATATGTATATACAGAGTATTTACATGCTTATATCCACAAAGATAACTTTTGGGAAAGGTAGAAATTAATGTTACAACTGCATAGATTAATAATTTATCAAAACTGATGTCTTGAAAATTTACTTCACTGAAAAGGCCAACATCTTCTCTTGTTTTGAAAATAAAAGAAAGATGCTATAGAATGTTAAATAGCTTTTAATATGCAATTGAATATTCAAAACAAGTCTGATTTCTCCAAAATTAAGAACTAAAGTAAAAACATTAAGTATGAAACAGTAAAATTTTTAGCTAAAACCATAATTAGCCCTCAGAGGTACACGTCAGAATTTTTGATGTTCAAGAGGGATGGGACCTTTGGCTTTTAGATTAATAAAAGCATGAAAGTTTTTATAGTTTCCCTTTATGTATAAATCTAATAACCTGGAATTTTGAAACTAAAAAACAAAACAAAACTTCAGAATTGAAAGAACACTAGAAAACATCTAGTCAACTGATCAGAAAATAAAAGTAAATTGTGATTTAATGAAAGATATATATTCTCAGCTTAAAGCCCCACAGCTGATTCCCAGATATACAGCATACCAATCAAAACTGAAACATATCATCAGAGTAAAAGTGTGGAATAAGAAAGAAAATAGAAATTTTAAAAGAAAGCAAATTAAAAAATAAAAATAAAACAGTCCACATAAATAAATATAAATATCAGATATCAATATACTTCCCTGTAATATATGAGTGGATGATAGAGATATTTAATTTTAGGTTTTATAAACTGGAAGACAAACATTAAAATGTTTAGGGAAAAAAACTTCTGGCTTTACCCCAAGGAATAGAAATCTGTAAAGAGATTTTCTAACAGCCTAAGAATAAGCTTGATAATTTACAAAGCATAACTTTTCTTGCACTCAGTAGGGTGTTCAGGAGATGACAAACTCTCTTAAAATCTAAGGAAATCCAAGACAAGAGAGGGCATGAACACTGACTGATCCTTGGCAAAGGAAGAAAATGGAAGCATTCCTATAGGCAGGTAAGAAGAATCCAGTTAAAGAGTTTAACAAATTTCTAAAGACTGAAAGTGGACTGACATATGAGTATAGAATTTAGTGGAAAAATTTTGCAACTCACAGGTGGGGACCTTCAGAAAAGAGAAACAGAAAATGTCCCTCAAACAAAACTTGGTAAACGAGATAAAGAAGTCTTTGAAAGAGTTTGTCAGTAGACTTGACACAATTATGGAGAAACTAAGTGGACTTAATGATAATACAATACAAATTATTCAAATTGGAGTACTAAAAAAGGAATGAAAATGAAAAAAAGAAAAGAAAGAGGGAGTAAAGAATTTCCAAAGATATAGCAATGCAATAATGTCAAATGGTCTAGCATATATGAAATTGGAATCCCAAGAGTAAAATATAAAAAGGGCAAAAAAATAAATAAATAAGTAAAAATAAGAAATTTAAAAAAGAAAAAAAAGTGAAAATGAAAGTCCTTCAGTTGTGTCTAACCCCTTGCGACCACATGGACTGTATAGTCCATGGAATTCTCCAGGCCACAATACTGGAGTGGGTAGCCTTTCCCTTCTCCAGGGGATCCTCCCGGAAAAGAAATGAACAAATTAAAAAAAAAAAAGAAAACAAGAAACAAAGCAAAAATAAATTAAAAAAAAAATTTAAAAAGACAGAAGACATAACAATTTGATTTTCTGAAAGCAATGAAAATCCTCAAAATATAATTCAAGAAGCTCAGATACCCCTAATAAAATAAATATTCACCCCAATCACACAAAAATATAATGTATTCAAGCAAGTAAAATCCAAGGCAAGATAAATATCTTTGTTGTAGTCAATAAAAAAGGAATATTACATAGATAAAAACATAGATATATATGGCAGTTTCTCATTTAAAAATATAAGAGTACAGAATATTGAAAAATACAAAATGAGACACATTGATACATGCACACAAAAGACTAACTATGGGGCAATTTATTTCAAAGATGAATAAGAAATAAACACTGTTCCAGAAAAAACATAAATTGAGAACATTTATTACCAGCAGACCTGCAGAGCAAAAAAATAAAAGAAGATATTTTTTCAGAAGTAAAACAGTATCAATTAAGAATCTGTATCTTTTTTAAAACAAAGATACCTGACAATAGTTATAAAACGAAAGTACTTTTGTGAAATTTTTTTAGTGTTATTATTATTTTAAATTGCTAAAATATTTGAGAAATAAAAAATAAAAGAGAAACAAAACTAGGCTGATTACATTGAGCTTTCAATTAGAGATTTTTACTGTTCAGTTAAGCAGAATTTTATGTAATTATTTAAACTATTAAATTATTATTTATTTCAATTATTTGAATATTTTACAGTAACTGCAAGACCACAGGAAAAACCATAGCCTTGACTAGATGGACCTTAGTCAGCAAAGTAATGTCTCTGCTTTTGAATATGCTATCTAGGTTGGTCATAACTTTTCTTCCAAGGAGTAAGCATTTTTAATTTCATGGCTGCAGTCACCATCTACAGTGATTGTGGAGCCCAAAAAAATAAAGTCTGACTGTTTCTGCTGTTTCCCCATCTATTTCCCATGAAGTGATGGACCAGATGCCATGATCTTCGTTTTCTGAATGTTGAGCTTTAAGCCAACTTTTTCACTCTCCTCTTTCACTTTCATCAGGAGGCTTTTTAGTTCCTCTTCACTTTCTGCCATAAGGGTGGTGTCAGCTGCATATCTGAGGTTATTGATATTTCTTCTGGCAATCTTGATTCCAGCTCGTGTTTCTTCCAGTCCAGCGTTTCTCATGATGTACTCTGCATAGAAGTTAAATAAGCAGGGTGACAATATATAGCCTTGACGCACACCTTTTCCTATTTGGAACCAGTCTGTTGTTCCATGTCCAGTTCTAACTGTTGCTTCCTGACCTGCATACAGATTTCTCAAGAGGCAGGTTAGGTGGTCTGGTATTCCCATCTCTCTCAGAATTTTCCACAGTTTATTGTCATCCACACAGTCAAAGGCTTTGGCATAGTCAATAAAGCAGAAATAGATGTTTTTCTGGACTCCAGTACTTTGGCCACCTCATGCGAAGAGTTGACTCATTAGAAAAGACTCTGATGCTGGGAGGGATTGGGGGCAGGAGGAGAAGGGGACGACCGAGGATGAGATGGCTGGATGGCATCACTGACTCGATGGACGTGAATCTGAGTGAACTCCTGGATTTGGTGATGGACAGGGAGGCCTGGCATGCTGCAATTCATGGGGTCGCAAAGAGCTGGACATGACTGAGTGACTGTACTGAACTGAACTGTTAAACTATTATATGTTTCAATATTGAATTTAACTGTAATTTAACTGTAACTATTAAATATTTTACAGACTCTGATGCTGGGAGGGATTGGGGGCAGTAGCAAAAGAGGACAACAGAGGGTGAAATGGCTGGATGAATTCCAGTTACTTGATTTGCTTTTCATTATCTGTATCACTTTTAGTCATTTAGGAAATAGTCTGTCAATTTGAAACAAAATATATCTTTCAAACTTTTGTTTGGTTAAGCCTTACAGCTCATGGTGCTACCTTTTTCTATATCCTACCAGAATGTGATTAAGCCATAAGAAGACAAGAAAAGTTGTGTGTGTCTCTTAGGAATGGTAGGTGAGGAGGGAGGTGAGGGGGCCAGTAGATGAAAATGTAAAAATATATTTGTTGTGAAAGTGAAATCACTCAGTCGTGTCCGACTCTTTGTGACCCTGTGGACTGTAGCCTACCAGGCTCCTCCGTCCATGGGATTCTCCAGGCAAGAATACTGTAGTGGATTGCCATTTCCTTCTCCAGGGTATCTTCCCCACCCAGGGACTAAACCTGGTCTTCCACATTGCAGGCAGATGCCTTACCCTCTGAGCCACCAGGGAAGCAGTATATTTGTTGTAATTGGCTTTAAAAATGTTTTCCATGCATTTGTCCTCTACAGTAAAGACTAGGCTTCTCTGATAGCTCAGTTGGAAAAGAATCCACCTCCAATGCAGGAGACCCTGGTTCAATTCCTGGGTTGGGAAGATCCACTGGAGAAGGGAAAGGCTACACACTCCAATATTCTAGGGCTTCCTTTGTGGCTCAGCTGGTAAAGAATCCGCCTGCAATGCAGGAGACCTGGGTTCAATCCCTGGGTGAGAAGATCCCCTGGAGAATGGAAAGGCTACCCACTCCAGTATTCTGACCTGGAAAATTCCATGGACTGTATAGTCCATGGGGTGGCAAAGAGTCTGACATGACTCTAGCGACTTTCACTCACTATAAAGACTGCATAAACTTGTGGACAAATTATGAAGTCTTACTTATAAGTTAATTAAAACTGTTTGCTTTCTGGTTCTTAAAGTTGAAGTAGCCCAGATTTCTGAGAGGTGGTATCTGAAAGAGAGATTATGCCTTCTCTCACTTAAAACATAACCATCTTCAAATACCAGCTAAGATGAAATCGCTGTACTGTAAGTAGTCAGTAAATGAAGACTTGTCTCAGGCTGAAAAAAAAAAAAAACAAAAAAAAACTGTTTGCATTCTGGTTTTTAAAGTGCATATATTCATACTATCACAATGAAAGTTTTTTGTTTTTTTTTTTAATTGGTGGTAGGGAAGATTTTCCAAAATATGTTTACTGTGTTTTCAAACAGGTTTCATTCCTTGTTAATGATCCCGTCTTAAGGATTATAATGGATATAGTGTAAGGATTTTCTCTGACTTGAAGTTTTGCTTAAGGTGAAATACAATATTTCTTTTTTCACTTTGATTCATTTTCCTAGTTTTATCAGAAGATAGAAGATGATCAGAACTGACCTAGAAGCACATTTCTCCCCCTGTCTTTATTAGCAGGTATTTTAGTTATCTTCAGCTTGATTCATTTGCTCTGGTTTTGGCATAATTTGCTATAATAGAGGAGAAGGAAATGGCAACCCACTCCAGTGTTCTTGCCTGGAGAATCCCAGGGACGGGGGAGCCTGGTGGGCTGCTGTCTAAGGGGTCACACAGAGTCGGACACAACTAAAGTGACTTAGCAGCAGCAGCAGCAGTATTACTGGAGATACAATATTCTTTTGTAATCTTGCCAGTAAGTGTAATATAAATAGATAATAGAGAAGTCAATTAAATTTTGACCCTTCTTAAATCATATGAGTAGAGACATGATAAAAAATTTAAGGAATTTATGGTTTGGAGCTCAATATGAGGGGAAGAAAAGCCATATTCTTATAGTATAAAGAGTTTTATAAGAACTAGCTTTTGAACAAAGTTGATTTACACCATGAATTAGTAAATATGCTATATTGGCTTGTACTTAGCAGATTTTAAAAAGAGGATGTTAAAGATATCTGAATATTTCATTCATTCTTGTTGATCCTTTCTCCTGATAGCATAAACAACTGATAACTTGTGAATGATTTTGTTTCACTTTCCCTTAAATATTCACTGATGTTTCTTTTGTAGTATTTCTGCCTTCTGCCTTCTGACTTTTATTTTATGGTGTCAGTTTCTGTCTTATAGATTTTTTTTTAACTTGGCCAAATTTAAGACTGTATTTTGTATCCCCACTGGTCTATACTCATTCAACTTTTTTTTTTTTTTTTT
>SJYT01052650.1:399651-435774 GCA_006410635.1 Cephalophus harveyi | reverse complement strand
GAAATGAGACTACTTTGAGGTTTAATAAAAATATGATTAACCTTCATTTAAATGATTTTCCATTTTCATGCTGCTTTAAAACTTCTCTTATGTTGAAGAAGTAGAAAAAATGTCAACTTACTAAATGGCTTTAGTTGTTCAATACTCATTTATATAAACAATAAAGGAAGTGCCCATGAATTACTAAAGATATTTCTTCATGGGATAGTGCCCTAGTTTTGTAATGTCAGTAGATCTGGAAATGAAAATGTTAAGTTTAAAACAGCATATCTGAAGTATTCATTTAAGTTTCTGAATACTTTATAATTAAAGATTCTAGGTTCAGAAGGCAAAAGACCAAATATAAGCTCATGTCTCTGCTACTGTCTGGATGTTACTACTTCTGCATAGTGTAGGAGAAGAAATAGCTACTGCTGAAAAAAATATACGCATATCTTGAAATTTTCACAGAAGTCTCTAAGGCCATTATAAAATCAATTTCATCTAGAGCCATGCGTCACAAGAAGAAGAACCAAATGCATCTAAATTTGTAAATTATTGTGTTTTTCTTTTCAAAAAAGTTTTCATATTATCTCAGTGAGGCAGTTAAATTCTGTCACTCTAAGATTAAAAAGATCTGAATCTCACCAACTGATGCCTGCATTATGTGTACAGCATCTCCATGAAGCGATCAGAAAGACTCTAACTGAGGAACTTTGGTGATAAGGAGGTCATTAGTCCTTCAATCAATCAGTTACATCTTTGTACAGATTTGTGAGTCTGTTGTTCAGTTACCTAGTTGTGTCCAACTCTTTGTGACTCCATGGACTGCAGCACTCTAGGCCTCCCTGTCCCTAACCATCTCCTTAGTGAGTCAACTAAGATTTTTTTCAAGCAGGATGTTACTTTCTTTAGAATTGCTTAAAGTCACTTAAAATAGTGAAATCTCAGTGGTCAATTTGGTTCTTATTTTGCAGAATTTATGTAAACAAATGATATTTTGAATGCATAATATTATCAGTATAGAAAAAGAGAAAGAAAATTTCAATTTTGAAAACAATTTTATAAAGAAATTTTGTCATATTCTAATTGATAGATGTTACTTACACCTCCAAAATAGCTATATTTTCTCTTGACAGAAAATATTATCCAGAAGAGTTAAGTGAAAACTCTTTGTGGCAATTTTAAGTTTTCATTACTGTAATCTTCAAAAGCCAAAACTCTATTTAGCATAATATGGAATAATGACAAGGAGTTTAGAGATTTCTGTTTCCATTTTTCTTAACCTAGTTTTCCTAAATACAGGCATCTTATACCAGAAAAAATGCATAATTTAATAATCATTTATACACAATAAGACAGAAAAAATAAAAAAAACTTGGATACTGTATTTGTGTGTATAAACATTTTTTCTCAGTTGGCAAACAATCCAAATCTATGTGTGTGATATTTATGTAATGATAACATCTTTCCATTTTGAAAATTATGACTAGAAAATAACCCTGATGTGTTGAGAAGTGTCAATCACAATGACTCTCTTGCCATAGAGAGTAAGTTATACATAATTATATAGGTGATATAATCAGCATTCACCATTAGAATATGTAAATGCATGGTTTATGCTTTATTTGAAATATTCTGTTAGGATAATTTTTTGCCTGATAAACAACACTGTCCCCAAAACTGTTGTTAGGATTTCATTCCCCTAGACTTACTTGCATTAGGTCACAGAAATATGGTTAAGGGTTTTTCAGTCGGCCTCATCCATAGATGCCAATCAAAAACAGAAACAAACACAATAAGGATGATGCTGCCACAGAGAAGCTATTTTCTAGCCCTTAGATTAACTATGGCAGGGATGGCAGAAATACTAAGATCCCTTTTTTACACCAGCTTTTCAAGCTTTGGTATCTATGACCATCAAATGGGGGAAATGGCTCCTTGGGCCACTAACTGGCTGCTTGAAATCCAAACTCAAGGGCTTTAATGGAGATTAACTGAACTATTCTTGATATTTATACTTACTGATAAACTAGTCAGAGTCCATTCTGCAATTTGCAACTTTAACTTCTAATTATAGTGGCACTTAAATGAAAATCAAGTGTAACTGCTAACTGAAAAGCTCATCTAGAGAAAATGTGTTGAAGAAAATTGCTAAGTATGGTATTGATAAAAGACACATCAAAGAGATCTGACTGCCTCTACAGCAACTAATTATGCATAACATAATTTTCATTTTGGGTTGTATTTTAAGTTTTTTGGAATTGTTTTATTACATATGAAGTTGCTATTGTTGTCTCTCAGTACTGTCTGATTTTTTGTGACCCCATGGAGTGCAGCACACCAGCCCTCCATGTCTAGCACCAACTCCTGAAGCTTGCTCAAATTCATGTCCATTGAGTTGGTGATGCCATCCAACCATCTCATCCTCTGTCGTCCCCTTCTCCTCCTCCTTTCAATCTTTTGCAGAATCAGGATCTTTTCCAATGATGTCTCTTCACATCAGGTGGCCAAAGTATTGAAGCTTCAGCTTCAGCATCAGTCCTTCCAATGATATTCAGGACTTATCTCCTTTAGGATGCACTGGTTGGATCTCCTTGCAGTCCAAGGGACTCTCAAGAGTCCTCCAACACCACAGTTCAAAAGCATCAATTCTTCGATGCCCAGTTTTCTTTATGGTCCAACTCTCACATCCATACGTGACCACTGGAAAAACCATAGCCTTGACTAGACGGACCTTTGTTGACAAAGTAATGTCTCTACTCTTTAATATGCTCTCTAGGTTGGTCATAAATTTACTTCCAAGGAGCAAGTGTCTTGTAATTTCATGGCTGCAGCCACCATCTGCAGTGATTTGAGAACCCCAGAAAATAAAGTCTGACAGTGTTTCCGCTGTTTCCCCATCTATTTCCCATGAAGTAATGGGATAAGATGCCATGATCTTAGTTTTCTGAATGTTGAGCTTTAAGTCAACTTTTTCACTCTCTTCTTTCACTTTCATCAAGAAGGTCTTTAGTTCTTCTTCACTTTCTGTCATAAGGGTGATGTCATCTGCATATCTGAGGTTATTGATATTTCTAATGGCAATCTTGATTTCAGCTTGTGCTTCTTCCTCATTTCTCATGTTGTACTCTGCATATAAGTTAAGTAAGCAGGGTGACAATATACAGCCTTGACGGACTCCTTTTCCTATTTGGAAACAGTCTGTTGTTCCATGTCCAGTTCTAACTGTTGCTTCCTGACCTGCATACAGAGGTCTCAAGAGGCAGGTCAGGTGGTCTGGTATTCCCATCTCTTTCAGAATTTTCCACAGTTTATTGTGATCCACACAATCAAAGGCTTTGGCATAGTCAATAAAGCAGAAATGGATGTTTTTCTGGAATGCTCTTCCTTTTTCCATGATCCAGAGGTTGTTGGCAATTTGATCTCTGGTTCCTTTGCCTTTTCTAAAACCAGCTTGACCATCTGGAAGTCCACGTTTCATGTATTGCTGAAGCCTGGTTTGGAGAATTTTGAGCATTACTTTACTAGTGTGTCAGATGAGTGCAATTGTGCGGTAATTTGAGCATTCTTTACCTTCATATAAAGTAAGTAATGCTTAAATTGCTATTGTTTTCAGAATATATATACTTGTTGACTGTAAATTTAAATAAATTACTGTTAATGAAAACTGGCAAATTAGCAAACTATTAGATTTATATTAAAGTACATCAAGGTAGGACAAAAGTGTTACATTATGGTCTGTAACTGACAATGAGGCTTTATTCACCTGCCAGTTAATACCTTGTCTGAAGAAAATGATGATTTATGATCCTAATGAAACTATATAGACTCTCATGTCATATGGTATTTCTTATAGTTTTGTTTCTGGTTACCTACTTATTAAGTGATGGAAAGAAATGTACTAAAATATTTGCATAATTTAAGTGTTTTTTTTTTTTTTTTTTTGGTTAGGCAATTAGCTGTGGAGAGATTTCACAATATCTGTGGGGAAAAAAGTTAGTGTTGATGTTCCTACATATTTTTTTGAGATTTAAAAGGTAAGATTGGTTGATCCAATGCTAAGTTCTGTCTCCTGTGTCAGCTTAAGTATAGAATAAAAACATTTACTGTGATATAACAACCTTGACAGTGGACCAATGACAAAACACAACAGTTTTGATGAAAGGAATAAAATTGAAACTTTAAAACAATGTGATATTATTTGAAATGCTTTCTCCAATTCTGTGAGTTGTCTTTTCACTATGTTTACAGTTTCCTTTGGTGTGCAAAACCTTTCAAATTTAATTAGATCCATTTGTTAATTTTAATTTTTATTATTCTAGGGGGCGAATCAAAAAAGATATTGCTGCAATTTAAGTCAAAGAGTGTTTTGCATCTGTTTTCAGGAACTTTATAGTATTCATTATTATGTTTTAGGTCTTTAATGAACTTTAAATTTTTTTTTTGTTTGGTGTTCAAATTTCATTCTTTTGATGCAGTTTTCCATCTTTCCCAACGCAATTTACTGAAAAAATTGTCTTTTCTCCCTTGTATATTCTTGTCTCCTTCATCGTATAGTAATTGACCAACTGTGCTTGAGTTTATTTCCAGGCTCTGTCCTGTTCCATTGATGGATATGTCTGTTTTTGTGCTAGTGCCATACTGTTTTAATGGCTATAGCTTTGTTGTATAGTCTAAGGTCTATACTGATCCCTGATTCCTGATTCCTCCAGCTCCATTCTTCTTTGTCAAGATTGCTTTCTATATTGTGGGTCTTTTGTGTTTCTATACACATTTAATTTGTTATTGTTGTTGTTCTAGTTTTGAGGAAAATGCCATTGGTAATTTGACAGAGATTGCACTGAATCTGTATATTCCCTTGGGTAGCATAGTCATTTTGACAATATTGGTTCTTTCAACCCAAGAACATGGCTATCTTTCTATCTGTTGTGTCATTTTTGCTTTCTTTCATCGTGTCTTAGCATTTTTGAACTGCAGTAAATCTCCTACAAATGAACCCTCAAGTTGAGAGCTTCCAAAGATTCAAATGTTCATGTCAACTCCTGTATGCCTGCTGTTGTACGGCACTACTGTTCTTTTTCAGGGTACTATGCTGTAAGATGTAAAATGTTTACTATTTTGTGTTTTCATGTATGTATCATTTGTGTGAAAATTATTTCATATCTAGTTAGTTAGTTATAACCCTATTAGCAGAGTCAATTGTGTCAGGTAAGTATCTAGGCTACCTTTATTGGACTTACAAATAAATTGAACTTATGCTCTCAGAACAGAACTCATTGGTATGTATGGGACTTACTGTACAGGTCTTTTCCTCCCTTGGGTAGTTTTATTCCTAGATATTTTATCCTTTTTGATGTGATGGTAATTAAAAAAAAATTTTGTTAGTGTATAGAGATGCAGCAGATCTCTGTGTATTAATTGTGTATCCTGCAGATTTACTGATTTCATTGATGAGTACTATAGTTTTCTGGCAACCCACTCCAGTATTCTTGCCTGGAGAATCCCATGGGCAGAGGAGCCTGGTGGGGTACAGTCCATGGGGTTGCAAAGAGTCGGACATGACTGAGCAACTTAGCTAACTAAATAAGTAGTTTTCTAGAGGCTTCCCTCATACGTCAGTTGGTAAAGAGTCTGCCTACAGTACAAGAGACCCAGCTTCAATTCCTGGGTGGGGAATATCCCCTGGAGAAGGAAATGGCAACCCACTCCAGTATTCTTCCCTGGAGAATCCCATGGACAGAGGGGCATGGCAGACTTAGGTCTCTGGGGTCGTAAGAGTTGGACACAACTGAGCTACTAAGAACACATGGTAGTTTTCTAGTAGCATAATCAGGATTTTCTATATATAGTATCATGTCATATGAAAATAGTGACAGTTTCTTTTACTTCTTTTTCAACTTTAATTTCCTTTATTTTTTTTTCTCTGACTGCTGTGGCTAGGACTTCCAAAACTTTGTCAAATAAAAGTGCACTTCTTTGTGTTTTTTTTTTATCTTACAGGAAATGCTTTCAGATTTTCACGATTGAATATGATGTTAGCTATATCAAATGATATGGACAATAAAACAGACTTCTAAAAAATTACGGTTATCAAAGAGAAAAAGAAAGGTGGTTGGAGGAATAAATTAGGAGTTTGGGATTAACATATACCTACTACTATATATAAAATAGATAAGCTAAGTTATAACACAGGGGACTTTACTCAGTATTCTGTAATGACCTAAATGGGAAAATAATAAAATATATATATATATATAAAGCTACAACTCAATGTAAAAAAATAATTAAAAATAAATAAATAAAAACAAACTGAAAAAAAAAAAAACTAAAATGAAAGATGGTTGTGTTTTGTTACATGTTCTGCTATTTGAAATTTTACAACCAACCAACTTGAGGGGCACAGATCAGGGCACAGATCAGGGCACAGCAGTTGTCCATGAAAATTCATGACCACCTATCACGATACCATCTATCACAAGTTACACCTGTTACAAATGATGGTAACTTACACCATAAGAGGGCTTCCCAGGTGGCACTAGTTGTCAAGAATCTATCTGCAATGCAGGATACCTGGGTTCAATCCCTGGGTCAGGAAGATTCCCTGGAGAAGAGAATGGCAACCAACTCCAGTATTCTTACCTGGAAAATTCCAAGGACAGAGGAGCCTCTTAGGCTGTAGTCTATGGGGTCTCAAGAGTCAGACACAACTGAGCAACTAACATTAGACCATAAGAATGTTCTACTTTGAGTTCTATAATTGTATGCCCAGGTAGCATTCTTCAGTTTCTTTACTTAGTAATGAACAATAGTGATCAATTTGTGTAAATGTTCACTCACTATATTTTGTTTTGCTTTTCTCTAATTTCATATCATATCATCAGAGATCAAATATATGGTGTTCACTACTGAAATCTTCAGATTCCAGCTGCTACGTATCATATTGGGAATGCAGAAAGCTAATGCTAAGAGATTAGCGGGCATAAATAGGGTTTCTTTCTGTCCTCCTTTTTTCTACAGCATCAAAGTTAACAGGTCTGTTCCACAAAAAGTCAGTTTTTAAAATCCTAAATTCAAAACATGCTTATTTTTTTTCCCTGTGCTAATTACTTACTACATCATTTTGAGGAAGACATAAAGAGATAGGATAAGATATAATATTTTAATACCAGCATGGTTAATATTTTAAAAAATTAGTCATGACATGGCTGATAACATTTAATATAGCATATTATATGATGAAGCATACTGCTGGCTTGACACAGCATTTTGCAAACAAAATAAATTAGCATGTGTTTTAAACCAGTGGGTTCTTTATTTATGTTTAGTTGAAATTTAGAGTGTTTTTAAGTTTCTTATTACAAAGCACAAGTCAAGCATTAACACCTTGGGCCATCAACAATTTTCATTTTTTTCTGTATTTACAGATGTTTGCTTCAACTAGCAATTCAGTTATTTAAACAGAAACAGTACAATTGCTTTTTAAATTGTTTACAAGGAAAGCTATTCACCTTTTTCAAATAAAAATACACCAAAGCAAACAATCATCTGCATCAGTGATTGGTCTAATTTACATATTCTAAATCTGATTATTTCTGCATTAGAAATTTCTATATTTATTATTTCTTATTTTAGCATAATATTTATCAAGGAAATATCTCAACCTGGCTTCTCAGGTTTCATAGTGGAAAAAAAAAAAAAAAAAAAAAAATCCACCTGCCAATGCAGGAGACACAAGAGACTCAAGTTCAATTCCTGGGTCAGGAAGGTTCCCTGGATTAAGAAATGGAAACCCATTCCAGTATCCTTGCCTTGAAAATTTTAGGGTCAGATGATCTTGGTCCATGGGGTTGCAATGAGTTGAACACAACTAAGCATGAGCATGAATTATTTTATAGTTAGGAGTTATTTCAAAATTGTATCATTTCACTATTTTAATCATATTATTTACTTAGTTGTACAAATAATAATGCATAGTTTTCTGCTATTTTACAAGTTAGTTTATTTAAATGTTATTCCACTAAAAGGCTAGACATGTCTCATGTTTAGTATAATTCAAAAGACTAGTAACAAATATGTAAATGTGCCACATATGAGATTCAAAAGCTGCTTTGTAACCAGTAGTCTCAGCATGTATCATTTTATTGCTCTAAAATAAAAAGAAGCTCCAGCTATTTAGGAAATAACAAACTATTACTCAGAAGGACAAGCAAATTTATAGCGATATGCCAGTTCCAAGTATTGAACCATCATAAACAAACTCTGGCATTTGCAATCAAGAAAGTTTTGAATCAAGAAAATGAATATTTTTATTACAGAGACATAATGTGTGTCTAAGATAAAAGTAATTGCTAAAGACCTAGAGGGATGATTATGTAGATGAATGCAATTTTGTTTTTTAAAATTTAAGATTTTTGTAGGAGAGAAATCTCTCTTCTTCCAAAGTACTAAGCAGACATAACTTAATAATATGAGTAATTTAAAAGAAAGTTTAGAAATGCAATTCATCAGGCATCTATTGTTTTTTGACTCAATCTTGAACTTAAAAGCATTCAAAGTTCATAATGTTCTACATTTCCAGTAATTCACTAGTTCTCTCTCTCATTTGTTTTTTTAATGTTATCCTATTTTTGTTATCCACTTGCAGAGTAAAGAGATAATTGAAGTTAAGGAATATGGGTATGATTAAAACGCTACAGGCCCTGTCTCTTATACACATCTAGATGTGTATAAGAGACAGCCAGTATTCTTGCCTGGAAACGAATTTAGAAATTAGATATATCCTTCAAATGTCCATGTGTTCATTTGTATTTATTTATTTATCTTGATGAACAACTTTGGTATGTAGATTTAAGGAATAATTAGGTATCAAGATCTTAAATCATTACCTTGTATTCAGAAGTGTGTATTCAGAGTTAGCCTCAAACAATTTAGTCTTGAGAGAAGCAGAGTAAAACACTTGGTCATAGGTACCCATGTGACTATAAAGGTAGAAAAGAAATAATACTAAAATAGATGTGAACAAAATTTTAAACAAAAGGCAAAAAAGATTTTCCAAATAAGTTCTTTCAATAAGAACTTACTTGAAAAGTTCTTTGAATAAGTAAAGAACTTATGCAAAAAGATATTTTTTTGTATAATATGTGTGTTCTTGCAACCTCTTCTTAATATCATTTGCTTCTGTTAGATCCAAACTATTTCTGTTCTTTATTGTGCCCATATTTGCATGAAATGCTCCCTTGGTATTTCTAATTTTCTTGAAGAGATCTCTAGTCTTTCCCATTTTACCATTTTTCTCTATTTCTTCGCATTGATCACTGAGGAAGGCGTTCTTATCTCTCCTTGATAGTCTCTGATATTCTTTGACATTCTCTCTTTGCTATTCTTCATGACACAGATAATCATGATGGTGTGATCACTCACCTAGAGCCAGATATACTGGAATGAGAAGTCAAGTGGGCCTTAGGAAGCATCACTACAGACAAAGATAGTGGAGGTGATAGAATTACAGTTGAGTTCTTTCAAATCCTAAAAGATGATGCTGTGAAAGTGCTGTACTCAATATGCCAGCAAATTTGGAAAACTCAGCAGTGGCCACAGGACTGGAAAAGGTCAGTTTGGATTCCAATCCCAAAAAGGCAATGCCAAAGAATGTTCAAACTACTGCACAATTGAACTTCTCTCACACACTATCAGAAAAATGTTCAAAATTCTCCAAGCCAGGCTTCAACAATACATGAACCATGAATGTCCAGATGTTCAAGCTGGATTTAGAAAATGCAAAGGAACCAGAGATCAAGTTGCCAAAATGAATTGGCTCACCCAGAAAGCAACAGAATTCCAGAAAAAATATATACTTTTACACCAAAGCCTTTGACAGTGTGGATCACAACAAACTGGAAAATTCTTGAATAGTTGGGAATACCAGACCACCTGGCCTGTCTCCTGAGAAATCTGTATGCAGGTCAAAAAGCAAAAAGCAACAGTTAGAACTGCATATGGAAAAACAGACTGGTCCCAAATTGGGAAAGGAGTATGCCAAGGCTACATATTGTCACCCTGCTTATTTAACTTATATGCAGAGTACATCACACAAAATGCTGGGCTGGATGAAGCACAAGCTGGAATCAAAATTGCTGGGACAAATATCGATAGCCTTAGATATGCAGATGACATCACTCTTATAGCAGAAAGTGAAGAAGACTAAAGAGCCTCTTAATGAAAGTGAAAGAGGAGACTGAAAAAGTTGGCTTAAAATTCAACATTCAGAAAACTAAGATCATGAAATCCAGTCCCATCACTTCATGGCAAATACATGGGGAAACAATGGAAACAGTGAGAGACTTTATTTTGGGGGCTCCAAAATCACTGCAGATGGTGACTGCAGCCATGAAATTAAAAGACGCTTACTCCTTGCAAGAAAAGTTATGACCAACCTAGAGAGTATATTAATAAGCAGAGACATTACTTTGCCAACAAATGTCTCTCTAGTCAAAGCTCTGCTTTTTCCAGTAGTCATGTATGAATGTGAGGGTGGACTATAAAGAAAGCTGAGTGCTGAAGAATTGATGCTTTAAACTGTGGTGTTGGAGAAGACTCCTGAGAGTCCTTTGGACTGCAAGTAGATCTGACCAGTCCATCCTAAAGAAAATCAGTCCTGAATATTCATTGGAAGGATTGATGCTGAAAGTGAAACTATAATACTTTGGCTACCTGATGTGAAGAACTGACTCATTTGAAAGACCCTGATGCTGGGAAAGATTGAAGGCAGGAGGAGAAGGAGACAACAAAGGATGAGATGGTTGGATGGCATCACTGGCTCAATGGAGATGAGTTTGATCAAGCTCCAGGAGTTGGTGATGGGCAGGGAGGACTGGCTTGCTGCAGTCCATGGGGTCACAAAGAGTTGGATACAACTGAGCAGCTGAACTGAACTGAATTGGTAGTGTTAGCTTGCCATAGAGCAGGCCATTAATTGGGGGAGGGGCAAGGTTTGGGGAAAGGAATTGCAACTTTATTCTGAAATCAAGCCAACCTGAAGATGTCAAACCCATGTCCCAAATAGCCTTCTTATCTGAGTGAACTTCAGACTTCTTTCATACTGAAAGGGAAGAGGTTGTAGCTAGTTTTTGCAGGCAGTTCAGAAGGAATGTGATAATCTTTTGTTTTTGCAGCAGTATGTGTTCAGTTCAGTTGCTCAGTCATGTCTGACTCTTTGCGGCCCCATGAACTGCAGCACTCCAGGCCTCCCTGTCCATCACCAACTCCCAGAGTTTACCCAAATTCATTTCCATTGAGCTGGTGATGCCTTCCAACCATCTCATCCACTGATGTCCCCTTCTCCTCCTGCCTTCAAACTTTCCCAGGATAAGGGTCTTTTCAAGAGAGTCAGCTCTTTACATCAGGTGGCCAAAGTATTGGAGTTTCAGCTTCAACATCAATCCTTCCAATGAACACCCAGGACTGATCTCCTTTAGGATGGACTGGTTGGATCTTGCTGTTCAAGGGACTCTCAAGAGTCTTCTCCAACACCACAGTTCAAAAGCATCAATTCCTCTGTGCTCAGCTTTCTTCACAGTCCAACTCTCATATCCATACATGACTACTAGAAAAACCATAGCTTTGACTAGCACTTCATGGGAAATAGATGGGGAAACAGTGGAAACAGTGTCAGACTTTATTTTTTGGGGCTCCAAAATCACTGCAGATGGTGATTGCAGCCATGAAATTAAGACACTTACTCCTTGGAAGAAAAGTTATGTCCAACCTAGATAGCATTTTCAAAAGCAGAGATTTACTTTGCCGACTAAGGTCCATCTACTCAAGGCTATGGTTTTTCCTTTGGTCATGTATGGATGTGAGAGTTGGACTGTGAAGAAGGCTGAGCACCGAAGAATTGATGCTTTTGAACTGTGGTGTTGGAGAAGACTCTTGAGAGTCCCTTGGACTGCAAGGAGATCCAACCAGTCCATTCTGAAGGAGATCAGCCCTGGGATTTTTTTGGAAGGAATGATGCTAAAGCTGAAACTCCAGTACTTTGGCCACTTCATGCGAAGAGTTGACTCGTTGGAAAAGACTCTGATGCTAGGAGGGATTGCGGGCAGGAGGAGAAGGGGACGACCGAGAATGAGATGGCTGGATGGCATCACGGACTCGATGGACGTGAGTCTGAGTGAACTCCGGGAGATGGTGATGAAAGGGAGGCCTGGCGTGTTGCGATTCATGGGGTTGCAAGGAGTCGGACACGACTGAGCGACTGAACTGAACTGAACTGACTAGACAGACCTTTGTTGACAAAGTAATGTCTCTGGTTTGTAATATGCTGTCTAGGTTGGTCATAGCTTTCCTTCCAAGGAGTAAGCATCTTTTAATTTCATAGCTACAATCACAATCTGCAGTGATTTTGGAGTCATCAAAAATAAAGTCAGCCACTGTTTCTACTGTTTCCCCATCTATTTGCCATGAAGTGATGGGACAAGATGCCATGATCATAGTTTTCTGAATGTTGAGTTTTAAGCCAACTTTTTCACTTGCCTCTTTCACTTTTATCAATAGGCTCTTTAGTTCTTCACTTTCTGCCATAAGAGTGGTTTCATCTGCATATCTGAAGTTATCAATATTCCTTCTGGCAATCTTGATTCCAGCTTGTGCTTCATCCAGCCCAGCATTTCTCATCATGTACTCTGCATATAAGTTAAATAAGCAGGGTGGCAATTTTAAAACAAGCAGTCTGTGCAGGTATGGCCATAATTTCCCTGTAAACGTTCAGTAAGATAAATGCGATTTCTGTTCTGTAACTTTTTATTTCTATATGGATGAGAAGTGTTATGTCCTTAAAGGTCGAGCCTTGGAAGTGTAGCCTGGAGAAAGGGCTACTATGTACATTTCAGGCTATGTGTTTTTTTTTGGTCACTTAGTCACATTTGACTTTTGTGACCCCATGGAGTGTAGCTCACCAGGCTCTTCTGTCCATGGGATTTCCCAGGAAGAATATTGGAGTGGGTTAACATTCCTTCCTCCAAGATATGTTCCTAACCCAGGGATCAAACCTGAATCTCCTGCACTGGCAGGCAAATTCCTTACCACAGAATCATCTGGGAAGCCCATATTTCAGGTTCTAGGTAAAATTACTATTTGAGGAGACAAAACTGCAGAGCCAGCCTATGCACAGAAAATGGAGCACAAAATTTAAAGCAAAAGGAATAGTTTCATTATGTGTCAGGTTTATTCTTAACTGTTACTTTCTTATGTAGGGGCTTCCCTGGTGGCTGAGATGGTAAAGAATCTTCCTGCAATGCAGGAGACGCAAGTTAAACCCCTGGGTTGGAAAGGTCTTCTGGAGGAGGAAATCGGTACCCACTGCAGTATTCTTGCCTGGAGACCCATGGACAGAGGGGTCTGTGGGGCTACAGTCCATGGGGTCTCAAAGAGTTGAACATGACTGAGTGACTAACACTTTCACTTTCTTAAATACCAAGAGACTGCAGAATATTTACTACAATTCTAAAAGCCTGCTAGCTCAGTTTTCCCAGGTTTGTACATAACCTTTAATGTCAGCATAAGTTCTGTGGGGAAAATACCCACGTGCTTTAGCATTCTTAGTTTCTCATCTATCATGAAAGCCCCTAGCATGTGACCATCAAATTAGTGGTCTGACAAAATCTCCACTCGTTTCTTGATCTGGCAGTAAATCTCTGTGATGAAAACAATCCTGAATTCTTTTCTATGCTCAGAAATAGAAAGTTCTCCCAGGGAAGAAATGGCTAATAAATATGGTTGGTGTAGAAATGACTCAGCCTTTACATAACCTTAGTTTATGTCATTGTCATTTTTCCAGTGTCTTTAAAAATAACATTTTTAAAATAAATCCTATTTTTTAATTGTTGAAGTAGGAGCATTGACATACCACAAGCTCTTATATTTACCAAGAAAGATACTTCTCACACTCATCATTAAACATACTACTATAGGATATATAATTCTAAATTTATATTATATGTATGTTATGTGATATATATATATATATTATTTAAATATGATATTTCAGGTCTTTCAAGGTATTAGGTTCAGTGCAGTTCAGTTCAGTTCAGTCACTCAGTCATGTCCGACTCTTTGTGACCCCATGAATCACAGCACACCAGGCTTCTCTGTCCATCACCAGCTCCCAGAGTTCACTCAGACTCACATCCATTGAGTCAGTGATGCTATCCAGCCATTTCATCCTCTGTCGTCCCCTTCTCCTCTTGCTCCCAATCCCTCCCAGCATCAGAGTCTTTTCCAATGAGTCAACTCTTCGCATGAGGTGGCCAAAGTACTGGAGTTTCAGCTTTAGCATCATTCCTTCCAAAGAAATCCCAGGGCTGATCTCCTTCAGAATGGACTGGTTGGATCTCCTTGCAGTCCAAGGGACTCTCAAGAGTCTTCTCCAACACCACAGTTCAAAAGCATCAATTCTTCGGTGCTCAGCCTTCTTCACAGTCCAACGCTCACATCCATACATGACTACTGGAAAAACCATAGCCTTGACTAGACGGACCTTAGTCGGCAAAGTAATATATCTACTTTTGAATATGCTATCTAGGTTGGTCATAACTTATCTTCCAAGGAGTAAGCATCTTTTAATTTCATGGCTACAGTCACCATCTGGTATTAGGTTAGGTATGCTAAATTTTGTCGGTGATTTCCATTTCATAGCTGAAAATTTCCTTCCTTTGACTGATTTTTAAATGTTCTCTATAACTTTGATTTTTAAGCTTTGTTAAGAAATTCTTTTGGATAGTCTTTATGATTATCCTGAATTTCCATTGTAAATTATTTTAACAGTTTTGGAAACATTTTCCATTAACTTTTCAAATTATGGTTTTATCATCTCTATTCTCTCACACTGGACGTATAGGTATATTAGATCCTTCACTTTTACAAAATATCTCATGTAATTTCCTATATTTTCTGTCCTTTTACTGTTCTATGACTCAGTTGACTATTTTTCACTAGCCTGTTTTCCAGCTCACGAACTTTCTTTGAGCTGTTTCAAATTTGCTGTTGAAACTAAAGACTAAGTACTTAATTTCAATTTTCAAACTTTACTTCTAGAACTGTCTTAAGATTTTAATTTTAGATTCTTGTTCCTTACCAATTTTTTTTTCATTTTCAAACATACTAGACAAAGTATTATTAAGTTTGATAATGTGTTGACATTTGATAATGTCAATAACATCTCCTGAGTCTGTTTTTACAGTCTGCATTTTTATGTTGTGTTTAGGTAATTCTTTTTAAAATATGCTTATTATCTCATTTACTTAGATATTAAATATGAAAAAATATACAAGAATAATGGCTCTGTGTGATACTCTATTCCTCAAGAAGGATTTCTAAACAAAAGTTAGAAAATAAACAGAATAGTTTACTCCAATCAAATTGGCACATTTTGAGCATATTTGAAAACACTAGAGTCAATGGGGGATCTGGTTTGTTTGTCATTTACTGTAACCACTATGATGAAGTCAAAACTGAGATCCTGAGGTGTCTACTTAAGATTTTGCCCTTTCTGGACCCTCAAATTCATTCAGTTTTTGTCATTCAGTATTATGATACTGCTGGATGTTCTACTGATATTTTCATCTTTTCAGTTATTGCTTTTTACTCCATTGTTTATGCTCATAGCCACAGGTTTTGAAATGTCTTAAGAGAAAATAAGTTGCCAAATATGAAGCTGACATTTGAAATGGGTTTTCTTTCTTCCCAGGATTTTGGCTTTACAATTCTTGTTGAGTTAATAGTGTTTGATGGTTTCAAATAGATGTTCTAAAATATCATTCAATTTTATTAGATGATCCCAGCGGGCAAGTTGTTCCAAAACAAGTTAGTTCAAAATTTCTGTGAGCAGAATTCTTATTGAATGATTTTTTTTAAATGGGCCTATTAACCATTTTACTTAATATATAATATGCATGAATATATTACATTGGTATAATAGTATATTAATTAGATCAAGTGAATAAAACAGACAATACAATATGAAGTATTTTGTTCCAAAATACAATTGTATTTTGTCTCCCAAATACAATTTATCTTTTTTCCACAAATAAATTTTGGAAATTTGTATTTCCAAAGACAAATACATTGTCTCCCAAAATAATTTACTTTTTTAAATATAAATTTATTTATTTTAATTGGATGTTAATTACTTTACAATATTGTATTGGTTTTGGCATACATCAACATAAATCCGCCATGGGTATACATGTGTTCTCCATCCTGACAGTTTTATACTGTTAACTAGGTATATGGCTTTTAAGTGGAAAATAAATTTTGAAGTCATTAACCACTGAATATGATCATATGACTAAGTAATTACTGTTGAAAAGTAGGCAAAAATGATGTGTGTGATGTAAAATCACTAGCTAAGAACCAATGATTCTATCCTTCTTGCTCTAAGAAGGAACACAATCTTGTAGCTAGCCTTGCTTTGCCATTCAAATGAGAAAAGCACCCTGGCCTTTAAAGAGGAAGTGGTGAAGGAAAAATGGAAAGAATGGAAGGAAGGAATAAAGGTGGGATGGAAGTAGCGAGGAAGCAAAAAAAGGAGGAAGAAAGGAAACAGAGGAACAGTAAAGAATTCTAAGCCCTTTGAAGGATCTAATTGAGTTAAAACATGCAAACTAGTACAGCCACTATGGAGAACAGTATGGAGATTCCTTAAAAAACTGGAAATAGGACTGCCAAAGCACCCAGCAATCCCATTGCAGGGCATACACACCAAGGAAACCAGAACTGAAAGAGACATGTGTACCCCAATGTTTATTGCAGAACTGTTTAAAATAGCTAGGACATGGAAGCAACCTAGATGTCCATTGGCAGATGAATGGATAAGAAAGCTGTGGTACATATATACAATGGAATATTACTCAGTTATTAAGAAGAATGCATTTGAATCAGTTCTAATAAGGTGGATGAAACTAGAGCCTATTATACAGAGTGAAGTAAGTCAGAAAGAAAAACACCAATACAGTATATTAACACATATATATATGGAATTTAGAAAGATGGTAATGATGACCCTATATGTGAGACAGCAAAAGATACAGAGATAAAAAAACAGACTTTTGGACTCTGTGGGAGAAGGCAAGTGTGGGGTGATTTGAGAGAATAGCACTGAAACATGTACATTACCATATGTGAAACAGATCACCTATCCAGGTTCGATGCATCATACAGGATGCTTGGGACTGGTGCACTGGGACAACCCTGAGGGATGGGATGGGGAGGGAGGTGGGTGGGGGGCTCAGGATGGGGGACACATGTACACTCATGGCTGATTCATGTCAATGTATTGCAAAAACCACTACAATATTGTAAAGTAATTAGCCTCTAATTAAAATAAATGAATCAATTAAAAAAATACCACCAATCTGAATCATCAACTCATTTGCATAATTAAAAAAGAGAAAAAAAAAACATTTCTATCATATTTATACTAATATATCTTGGAATCTTTTAGCCTGAATTCTATTTAATGCATCAAGTTTAGGGCTTGCAGTATGCTTGTGTTATGTCTTGTATATTTTAATTTAGGGGAAACAGTGGAAACAGTGTCAGACTTTATTTTGGAGGGCTCCAAAATCACTGAAGATGGTGATTGCAGCCATGAAATTAAAAGATGCTTACTCCTTGGAAGAAAAGTTATGACCAACCTAGATAGTATATTCAGAACCAGAGACATTACTTTACCAGCAAAGGTCTGTCTAGTCAAGGCTATGGTTTTTCCAGTGGTCGTGTATGGATGTGAGAGTTGGTCTGCGAAGAAAGCTGAGCACTGAAAAATTGACGCTTTTAAGCTGTGATGTTGGAGAAAACTCTTGAGAGTCCCTTGGACTCCAAGGAGATCCAACCAGTCCATTCTGAAGGAGATCAACCCTGGGATTTCTTTGGAGGGAATGATGCTGAAGATGAAACTCCAGTACTTTGGCCACCTCATGTGAAGAGTTGACTCATTGGAAAAGACTCTGATGCTGGGAGGGATTGGGGGCAGGAGGAGAAGGGGACGACTGAGGATGAGATGGCTGGATGGCATCACTGACTCGATGAATGTGAGTCTGAGTGAACCCCAGGAATTGGTGATGGACAAGGAGGCCTGGCGTGCTGTGATTCATGGGGTCACAAAGAGTTGGACATGACTGAGTGACTGAACTGAACTGAACTGAACTGAATAGCTAAGTAGAAGTTTTCTATTTCTTTAAAAATTGCAGCATTTGAGACAGAGATATATGCAATCCATTGTTATAAAGGCAATGTCCCATTCATGTTCCATTTTAATTTCCAAACTTCTAATGCTGACATATCTAGATGATATTAATGATCATGATGATATACTTTGCAAAGCTTGTGTTATTTATATGCTGATGAATCAATGCAAAATGCCACAATTAAGAGTTTTATGAACCAGCCATTTAGAGACCCTCTCTGAACTGGTTACTTGTCAGGATGGAGGTGATCTCCAGTTTGAATTTCTATGGTACTGAAGTAATCCTGGATCATTATTAATTTTGGCTTCATACTTGATTGAGATCTCCCCAGTATGTTCATGTTGTTTTTGTTGTTTCTCAATCTCTGTCTCATGCAACTCTTTGTGACCCCATGGACACACCACACCAGGCTACTCTGTCCATGGGATTATTCAGGCAAGAATACTAGAGTGCAATGCCATTTCCTTCTCCAGGAGATCTTCCTGGTCCAGGGATCAAACCCATGTCTACTGATTGGTGGATGGATTCTTTTTTACCACTGAGCCATCTGGGAAGTCCTAATAATTATATATATAATAAAGTATTTGATGGAAGTGGGTAAAAAAAAATATAGATCATACCAAATTTGCTTATTCCTGAAACAAATAATCGGGTAATCTATATATTCCAATAACATTTGAAATGCAAGTTTTAAACATCCTGAGGATGAGTTGATAATATTAATTTAGGAAATATTCCTATTATACAGAGTGAAGTAAGCCAGAAGGAAAAACACCAATACAGTATATTAATGCATATATATAGAATTTAGAAAGATAGTAATGATAACCCTGTATGCGAGACAGCAAAAGAGACACAGAGGTATAGAACAGTCTTTTGGACTCTGTGGAAGAGAGAGAGGGTGGGATGATTTGGGAGAATAGCATTGAAACATGTATAATATCATATATGAAATGAATCGCCAGTCCAGGGTCAATGCATGATACTGGATGCTTGGGGCTGGTGCACTGGGACGACCCAGAGGGATGGTACGGGGAGGGAGGTGGGAGCGGGGTTCAGGATGGGGAACACGTGTATACCTATGGCAGATTCATGATGATATATGGCAAAACCAATACAATATTGTAAAGTAATTAACCTCCAAATAAAATAAAGTTTTAAAAAATGAAAATGCTCAGTAAAAAAAAGAACTAGGACCCAGGCCTACTTGGAGAGGATTTAGGGTCCAGATGTTTCCAAAATGAAAAAAAGAAAAAGAAATACCCCTAAAACATTTGACTTTATTTAAAGTCACGTTTTAGCAGCATACAATGTCAGAAAGTCAGTATTTTATTCATATTTGCCTTTAAAACGCATAAATGATATTTTCTAAGTTTCCGCTCAGTTGTAGAAGGCCTTTAAGAGTGATTGTTCTATGTTCTAAAGTGAAAAGTGAAAGTGAAGTCGCTCAGTTGTGTCTGACTCTTTGTGAGCCCATGGACTGTAGACTACCAGGCTCCTCCGTCCATGGGATTCTCCAGGCAAGAATACTGGAGTGTGTTGCCATTTCCTTCTCCAGGGCATCTTCCCAACCCAGGGATTGAACCCAGGTCTCCTGCAACGCAGGCAGACACCTTAACCTCTGAGCCACCAAGGAAGCCCAAATATTCTAAATTTAAAATATTAATGATT
Source organism: Cephalophus harveyi (assembly GCA_006410635.1). Taxonomy (NCBI): domain Eukaryota; kingdom Metazoa; phylum Chordata; class Mammalia; order Artiodactyla; family Bovidae; genus Cephalophus; species Cephalophus harveyi. The sequence goes on along the minus strand of SJYT01052650.1, from coordinate 415,879 downwards.
TCATCTGTTATTCACAGTGTGCATTTTCTCCAACATTTTGTTAAATGTTCTGGTCCTCAATTGAGACTCACACAGAAGTATAAAATAAAAAGCATAAGTTGATTAATTAACCTATATCCATCATTCTATACAATCATAATTGTATTTCTGCGATCTGTTTTTTGAATACTATTTTTGCTATGACACTTTTAATTTACTTAAAAGAGTAATTTAAAAATTAAACTTATCATATTAATATCCTGACTTTCTCTATATAGAATAAAAATAAAATTTCATTTTAATGGCTTTTACCACTTTCTATTTAGCAAAATAAAGTTAAAGTAATATTTAATACATAAGTGTCTTATTTTTATTTCTACAAATTCAATTTCACCTTTTATCTTAAAATATATCTTTTTATTACAAGTAAAAGCATTTCTTAATTTGAAATATATTTAAATTGTCATTTTAAAATTAAAGGACACTATGAGTTACTATGTGAACTAGGGCCAAGTGGTGGTATGCAGTGTTTTCTGAACAAAGGTATAGAAAAATATCATAAACAGAAATCTTTTTAATATAAAATTTTGAGGATGGCAGAAAAATAAAACTAACAGGACTTTCTTGTGAATAAAATTGTCTAAAGTTGAATGTACAATTGCATATGAAAAAAAGCACACATTCTCTGTAGGCATTAATGTAGAAAATAAAATATGCCTATTTCTCTGTGAATCTCATTTAGAAAAAGGTCTTTTTTTTTTTTTTAATATGCAGATCCCACAGTATGAAGCATCAGTTCTTCAGTGCTCAGCTTTCTTTATAGCTCAAACTAACATCCATACATGAATATTGGAAAAATCATCGCTTTGACTAGACAGACTTTTGTTGGCAAAGTAATTTCTCTGCTTTTTAATACACTGTCTAGGTTGATCATAGCTTTCCTTCCAAGGAGCATGCATCTTTTAATTTTATAGCTGCAGTCACCATCTGCAGAGATTTGGGAGCCCCCAAAAATAAAGTTCTCACTGTTTCCATTGTTTCTCCGTCTATTTGCCATGAAGAGATGGGGCTGAATTCCATGATCTTAGTTTTCTGAATGTTGAGTTTTAAGCAAACTTTTTCACTCTCCTCGTTCACTTTCATCAAGAGGCTTTTTAGTTACTCTTCACTTTCTGCCATAAGGGTGGTGTCATCTGAATATCTGAGATTATTGATATTTCTCCTGGTAACCTTGGTTCCATCTTATGCTTCATTTAGCCCATCATTTCGCATGATGTTCTTTGCACTCTAAATAAGCAGAGTGACAATACACAACCTTGACATACTCCTTTCCCAACTTGGAACCAGTCTGTTGTTCCATGTCCATTTCTAATTGATGCTTTTTGACCTGCATACAGATTTCTCAGGTCAGGTGGTCTGACATTTCCATCTTTAGAAGATCCACAGAGTCAAAGGCTTTGGCATAGTAAATAGCAGAAGTAGATGTTTTCTGGAACTCTCTTGCTTTTTCAATGATCCAGGGCTATGGTTTTTCCAGTAGTCATGTATGGATGTGAGAGTTGGACTGTGAAGAAGGTTGAGCAATGAAGAATTGGTGCTTTTGAACTGTGGTGTTGGAGAAGACTCTTGAGAGACCCTTAGACTGCAAGGAGACCCAACCAGTCCATTCTGAAGGAGGTCAGCCCTGGGATTTCTTTGGAAGGAATGATGCTAAAGCTGAAACTCCAGTACTTTGGCCACCTCATGCGAAGAGTTGACTCATTGGAAAAGACTGATGCTGGGAGGGATTGGGGGCAGGAGGAGAAGGGGACGACAGAGGATGAGATGGCTGGATGGCATCACTGACTCGATGGATGTGAATCTGAGTGAACTCTGGGAGTTGGTGATGGACAGGGAGGCCTGGCGTGCTGAGATTCATGGGGTCACAAAGAGTCGGAAACTACTGAGCAACTGAACTGAACTGAACAAATTTTGGCAATTTGATCTCTTGTTCCTCTGCCTTTTCTAAATACGATTTGAACCTCTGGAATTTCATCGTTTACATGCTGTTTAAAGCTTGGCTTGGAGAATTTTGAGCATTATATTACTATCATGTGAGATGAGTGCAATTGTGTGGTAGCAGTTTGTACAGTCATTAGGGTTGCCTTTTATGGGGATTGGAATGCAAACTGACCTTTTACAGTCCTGTGGCCACTGAAGAGTTTTCCAAATTTGCTGGCATAGTGAGTGCAGCACTTTAACAGAATCATCTTTTTGGATGCTTTTGAACTGTGGTGTTGAAGAAAGCTCTTGAGAGTCCCTTGGACTACAAGGAGAGCCAAGCAGTCTATCCTAGAGGAAATCAGTCCTGAATATTCATTGGAAGGACTGATGCTGAAACTGAAACTCCAATACTTTGCCCACTTGATGTGAAGAACTGACTCACTAGAAAAGACCCGATGGTGGGAAAGATTGAATGTGAGAGGAAAAGGGGATGACAGAGGATGAGATGATTGGATAGCATCACCAACTCGATAGATATGAGTTTGAGTAATTTCCAGGAGTTGGTGATGGACAGGGAAGCTTGGCATGCCACAGTCCATGGGGTCACAAAGAGTTGGACATTGCACTAATAGAAATACTAAAGAGAAACAAAAGTTATGTTTGAAGATAAATACTGCAGTTTTTTTTTTAAACTAATTAGAGGTGCAGGGATAGAGAAATATGAAATATATATAACATGAAGATATCTAACCAGCAAGAATGATGCCTTAATTTTCTCTAGATGTGAGGTAATTTAACTTGCACAAGAGAGAACTTATGACTAGTATTTTCCTCCTTAACAATAAGCAAATAATAACTTTTATTTTCAAAATGCCATTTCTGAGACTCATGCAAGAAAATTTAAAGGTAAAGTTATTATTTTTAGGTTGTCTATTTACATCTTACAGAATAGATCATATTTTTTGAAATAGCTTTATAAAATAATTATCATAGATGTGTCCAAATTGAGGCTCATTTACTTTAATAAAAATAGCCTCCCTTATCATCATGAGATTTTTGTTTGTAGCCTATTCAGCTGTATTTGCAAATATTTTTTGAACAATTGTACCATATTAGTAAGCAAAGCAGGCAAAAAAAAACCCTTGTCATCATGGACCTTACTTTCTGAGAAAGTAATTTAGGAGGCAATAAAGTCTTAAAAAAAACTATATCCAACTTTGGTGGGAGGAAATGTTGAAATGGGTGATGATAAATTCATATAATTTTAAATACCACATATTCATTTTTCTATCTCATTTCACTATGGATAATCACATCTATTTGTGAGTTGGAGTTATCTCTGTAACTAGTATGGGTTATCACCATCTACTGATTTCATTTTGTGAATTCTTTATTCTTTAGCTGCTTTTCTTAGGTATTTTGCTCTTTTTGATTTACAATTTTCTAGGAATTCTTTACATATAATATAAAGAACTTCATATTATGCATAATGTTGTCTTTTGGTGAGATAAATATGTCATGTGCAAAGACCATTGGTGTCCCTGGAAGAGATAAGATGGGATACAGATGATAAGATAAGGTTAGCTTCTCCTTTAGTACTCAGTCTATTAATAGTTTCACTAATCTTTACAGGCTTATGTGCAGCTGCCTTGCACCTAACACAGTCTCAGCACAGAACAACTGTGTCCAGCACTTCAAGTTGGCAAACCAATATGAAGTGCTGAATACACCTTGATTCAGGATAGTGCTGGTGGGCCATGTGCAGAGATGCTTTCACCCAGCACCTTGATCTGATGTGCTGAGTACAACACAGCTGTGTCCAACTGGCAAGGACTCCACTACACTTCCCTACTAACAAGAACCCTGTAAAGCACCCTGTATAGCACAAGAGTCAATAACTTGCTAGGGATATTGTCTACTTTAGAGCATGAGTTCACACTTCATTCTTTGATCAAAGAATACAACTTTCCTTTCCTTCTGAAAAAAACTCAGAAGTGAAGTTTGTACCTTGTTGGTGTAAGTGACACTGGGCATGAGGACTCTTTTGGGGCCCAATCAAAAGGATCAGTAACAAATAGAGGAGATCATTTTAAAAGTATAACCATTTTTTTATTGTTGAAATTTAAAAATTAAGAAGATCTTTAGATTAAGATCTTTAGATTAAAAGGGTTTCCTGGTGGCTCAGAAGTTAAAGCGTCTGCCTGCAATGAGGGAGACCTGGGTTCCATTCCTGGGTCAGGAAGATCCGCTGGAGAAGGAAATGACAACCCACTCTAGTATTCTTGACTGGAGAATCCCATGGACGGAGGACCCTGGTTGGCTGCAGTCCACGGGGTCGCAAAGAGTTGGACACGACTGAGCAACTTCACTTTCACTTTAGATTAAAAAAAAAATCTGTCTGGTATATTCAGAGATAACCATATCACTTTGGTGCTATGATTTTGAAGTGATGGTCTGCCTTAGTAACTTTCCTAATGCAGAAATATGCTTGTATCCCTTAAATAAAACCTAATCAATCATGATGTCTAATCCTCTCAGTATCAGAGAAGGCAATGGCACCCCACTCCAGTACTCTTGCCTGGAAAATCCCATGGATGGACGAGCCTGGTAGGCTGCAGTCCATGGGTTTGCAGAGTCCGACACGACTGAGCGACTTCACTTCCACTTTTCACTTTCATGCCCTGGAGAAGGAAATGGCCACGCACTCCAGTGTTCTTGCCTGGAGAATCCCAGGGACTGGGTAGGCAATGGCACCCCACTCCAGTACTCTTGCCTGGAAAATCCCATGGATGGACGAGCCTGGTAGGCTGCAGTCCATGGGTTTGCAGAGTCCGACACGACTGAGCGACTTCACTTCCACTTTTCACTTTCATGCCCTGGAGAAGGAAATGGCCACGCACTCCAGTGTTCTTGCCTGGAGAATCCCAGGGACTGGGGAGCCTGATGGGCTGCTGTCTCTGGGCTCGCACAGAGTCGAACACGACTGAAGTGACTTAGCAAAAAAAAAAAAAAAAAAAAAAAATCCTCTCAATATACGTTTTATGTTTATTAGTATTTAAGATGTTTGCTACAGTATTCAAAAAAGTTATATTGTAGAATTATTTAAATTAATATGTTATCAATTTATTGTATTATTTTCAATTTTTAAAGATCAATTTAGTTCGGTCACTCAGTCGTGTCCGACTCTTTGAGACCCCATGAATCGCAGCATGCCAGGCCTCCCTGTCCATCACCAACTCATGGAGTTCACGCAAACACATCCATAGAGTCAGTGATGCCATCCAGCCATCTCATCCTCTGTCGTCTCCTTCTCCTCCTGCCCCCAATCCCTCCCAACATCAGAGTCTTTTCCAATGAGTCAACTCTTCGTATGAGGTGGCCAAAGTACTGGAGTTTCAGCTTTAGCATCATTCCTTCCAAAGAAACCCCAGGGCTGATCTCCTTCAGAATGGATTGGTTGGATCTCCTTGCAGTCCAAGGGACTCTCAAGAGTCTTCTCCAACACCGCAATTCAAGAGCATTAATTCTTCGGCGCTCAGCCTTCTTCACAGTCCAACTCTCACATCCATACATGACTACGGGAAAAAAAAAGGCTTGACTAGACGGACCTTAGACGGCAAAGTAACGTCTCTGCTTTTGAATATGCTATCTAGGTTGGTCATAACTTTTCTTCCAAGGAGTAAGCGTCTTTTAATTTCATGGCTCCAATCACCATCTGCAGTCATTTTGGCGCTCCAAAAAATAAAGTCTGACACTGCTTGCACTCTTTCTGCATCTATTTCCCATGAAGTGATGGAACCGGCTGCCATGATCTTCGTTTTCTGAATGTTGAGCTTTAAGCCAATCTTTTCACTCTCCTCTTTCACTTTCATCAAGAGGTTTTTTAGCTCCTCTTTACTTTCTGCCATAAGGGTGGTGTCATCTACATATCTGAGGTTATTGATATTTCTCCCGGCAATCTTGATTCCAGCTTGTGCTTCTTCCAGCCCAGCCTTTCTCATGATGTACTCTGCATATAAGTTAAATAAGCAGAGTGACAATATACAGCCTTTATGTACTCCTTTTCCTATTTGGATCCAGTCTGTTGTTCCATGTCCAGTACTAACTGTTGCTTCCTGACCTACATACAGGTTTCTCAAGAAGCAGATCAGGTGGTCTGGTATTCCCATCTGTTTCAGAATTTTCCACAATTTATTGTGATCCACACAATCAAAGGCTTTGGCATAGTCAATAAAGCAGAAATAGATGTTTTTCTGGAACTCTCTTGCTTTTTCCATGATTCAGTGGATGTTGCAATTTGATCTCTGGTTCCTCAGCCTTTTCCAAAACCAGCTTGAACATCAGGAAGTTCATGGTTCACGTATTGCTGAAGCCTGGCTTGGAGAATTTTGAGCATTACTTTACTAGCATGTGAGATGAGTGCAATTGTGTGGTAGTTGGAGCATTCTTTGGCATTGCCTTCCTTTGGGATTGGAATGAAAACTGACCTTTTCCAGTCCTGTGGCCACTGCTGAATTATCCAAAATTTCTGGCATATTGAGTGCAGCCCTTTCACAGCATCATCTTTCAGGATTTGAAACCGCTCAACTGGAATTCCATCACCTCCAGAAGCTTTGTTCATAGTGATGCTTTCTAAGGCCCACTTGACTTCACATTCCAGGATGTCTGGCTCTAGGTGAGTATTCACACCATTGTGATTATCTGGGTCATGAAGATCTTTTTTGTACAGTTCTTAATGTGTATTCTTGCCATCTCTTCTTAATATCTTCTGCTTCTGTTAGGTTCATACCATTTCTGTCTTTTATCGAGCCCATCTTTGCATCAAATGTTCCCTTGGTATCTCTAATTATCTTGAAGAGATCTCTAGTCTTTCCCATTCTGTTCTTGTCCTCTGTTTCTTTGCATTGATTGGTGAAGAAGGCTTTCTTATCTCTTCTTGCTATTCTCTGGAACTCTGCATTCAGATGCTTATATCTTTCCTTTTCTCCTTTGCTTTTCACCTCTCTTCTTTTCACAGTTATTTGTAAGGCCTCCCCAGACAGCCATTTTGCTTTTTTGCATTTCTTTTCCATGGGGATGGTTTTGCTCCCTGTCTCCTGTACAATGTCACGAACCTCATTCCACAGTTCATCAGGCACTCTATCTATCAGATCTAGGCCCTTAATCTATTTCTCACTTCCACTGTATAATCATAAGGGATTTGATTTAGGTCATACCTGAATGGTCCAGCGGTTTTCCCTACTTTCTTCAATTTAAGTCTGAATTTGGTAATAAGGAATTCATGATCTGAGCCACAGTCAGCTCCTGGTCTTGTTTTTGTTGACTGTATAAAGCTTCTCCATCCTTGGCTGAAAAGAATATAATCAATCTGATTTCGGTGTTGACCATCTGGTGATGTCCATGTGTAGAGTCTTCTCTTGTGTTGTTGGAAGAGGGTGTTTGCTATGACCAGTGCATTTTCTTGGCAAAACTCTATTAGACTTTGCCCTGCTTCATTCCGTATTCCAAGGCCAAATTTGCCTGTTACTCCAGGTGTTTCTTGACTTTCTACTTTTGCATTCCAGTCTTTATAATGAAAAGGACATTTTTTTGGGTGTTAGTTCTAAAAAGTCTTGTAGGTCTTCATGGAACCATTCAACTTCAGCTTCTTCAGAGTTATTACTTGGGGCATGGACTTGGATTGACAGCATTTATCTTTTTAAAAGATTAGGTGGCATAATTTAATTATACATATATATATATATATATATATATACACAACTTCTTTACCTATTCCTTCTTTGTTGGACAATTAAGTTGCTTCCATGTTCTGGCTATTGTAAATGGTGTTGCAATGAATATTGGGGTACATGTATCTTTTTGAATGCTTTTATCTGGATATAACCAGGAGTGGGATTGCTGGATCATACACTAGCACTATTTTCAGTCTTTTATGGAATCTCCATATGGTTTTCCATAATGGCTATACAAATTTGCATTCTCACCAATGTTGGAGGGTTCCTTTTTTTTCACACTCTTCAGCATTTATTGTTTGTAGAGTTTTTTAATTTTAAATGTTTTAAAATTCATTTTTAATTGGAGAATATTTTCTTTACAGTGTTGTGTTGGTTTCTTCCATGCAACATAAATCAACCACACTCAGTGCTCTGTGACAACCTAGAGGTGTGGGATTGGGTGATTGGAGGAAGGATCAAGAGGGAAGAGACATAGGGACACTTTTTTTTATATAGATTTTTGATGGTTGCCATTCTGACCAGTGTGAGGTGATACCTCACTGTAGTTTTGATTTCCATTTCTCTAATAATTAGTGATGTTGAGCAATTTTTATGTACCTCTTGGCTATCTGTATGTCTTCTTTGGAGAAATGTCCACCCACATTTTGGTCTTCCAAATGTTAGGTCTTCCACCCACATTTTGATTGGATTGTTTATCTGTTTTTGATATTGAGCTGCATGAACTTTTTGTATATTTTGGCAATTAATCCCTTATTGGTTGCTTCATTTGCAAACATTTTCTCCTATTCTGTGGATTTTTATTTTGTTTTTGATATCCTTTGCTGTGCAAAAGTTTTTCAGCTTATTTAAGTACCATGGCTAATTTATGTTTTTATTTTATTACTTTAGAGGGTGGATCAAAAAAAAATCTTCCTATGATTTGCATCAGAAACTGTTTGCCTATGTTTTTCTCAAAGAATTAGATAGTATCTGACCTTATATTTAGGCCTTTAATCTATTTTGAATTTATTTTTGTTTGTGGTGTTAGAGAATGTTTTGGTGGCAGTGACATGGAAAGACCTAGAGGCTGTCATAGTCAGTGAAGTAAGTCAGAAAGAGAAAGACAAACAACATATGATACCATTTATAGGTGAAACCTAACAAAAACATGATTATAATTTGAAGAATTATTTGAAACTCAAGGTCTAGTAAAATCTAGTATTGGTTAAAACACAAAACATAGAGGAACATAAGAATCATTTCTATTGATGGGCATCCTTACAAAATTTGACCCTTGAATATTGAACCCTGTGAAGATATTCTATTTCTAAAAATTAAGACCCCATCACTTCTAAGACTTTGTGACAACTGCCTTAAATGTTGACGCTTTCAAACTACACTACAAACCTATGATAGCCAAAAAAGTACGTTACTGGCACCAAAATCAAAAACAAACAGACAAAAAATCACCAATGGAATAGGATAGAGAGCCCAGAAATGAACCCACAACTGTATGGACAATCAATATATGACAAAAGAGGCAAAAATATACATGAGATAAAGACAGCTTCTATGACAGAAAACGAAGATCATGACATTTGGTCCCATCACTTCATGGGAAATAGGTGGGGAAACAGTGGAAACAGTGCCAGACTTTATTTTTTTGGGCTCCAAAATCACTGCAGATGGTGACTGCAGCCATGAAATTAAAAGACGCTTGCTCCTTGGAAGAAAAGCTATGTCCAATCCAGATAGCATTTTCAAAAGCAGAGACATTACTTTGCCGACTAAGGTCCGTCTAGTCAAGGCTATGGTTTTTTCTGTGGTCATGTATGGATGTGAGAGTTGGACTGTGAAGAAGGCTGAGTGCCGAAGAATTGATGCTTTTGAACTGTAGTGTTGGAGAAGACTCTTGAGAGTCCCTTGGACTGCAAGGAGATCCATGCAGTCCATTCTGAAGGAGATCAGCCCTGGGATTTCTTTGAAAGGAATGATGCTAAAGCTGAAACTCCAGTACTTTGATCACCTCATGAGAAGAGTTGACTCGTTGGAAAAGACTCTGATGCTAGGAGGGATTGCGGGCAGGAGGAGAAGGGGACGACAGAGGATGAGATGGCTGGATGGCATCACGGACTCGATGGATGTGAGTCTAAGTGAACTCTGGGAGATGGTGATGAACAGGGAGACCTGGCGTGTTGCGATTCATGGGGTTGCAAAGAGTCGGGCACGACTGAGCGACTGAACTGAACTGAACTGATCCAAGCACAAGCATGGCAAATATCAGGTTTATGTAAAACTTTAGAGGAGGCCAATCGTTGGGAGAGTTAACAATTAACTCTCATTTTTTTCTTTTACTTGATAGAGCCAAATAGTTTTATTTTATTTTTAATTTATTTGCTTTACAATACTATATTGGTTTGCCATACATTGACATGAATCCACCATGGGTGTATACGAGCTTCCAATCCTGGATCCCCTCCCACCTCCCACCCCATATCATATCTCTGGATCATCCCTGTGCACCAGCCCCAAGCATCCTGTATCCTGTATCGAACATAGACTGGAGCTTCATTTCTTAAATGATAGTATACATGTTTCAATGCCATTCTCCCAAATCATCCCACCCTCTCCCTCTCCCTCAGAGTCCAAAAGTCTGTTCTATACATCTGTGTCTCATTTGCTGTCTTGCATAAGGGTTATCATTACCATCTTTCTAAATTCCATATGCATGTGTCAGTATACTGTATTGGTGTTTTTCTTTCTGGCTTACTTCACTCTGTATAATCGGCTCCAGTTTCATCCATCTCATTAGAACTGATTCAAATATATTCTTTTTAATGGCTGAGTAATACTCCATTGTGTATATGTACCACAGCTTTCTTATCCATTCATCTGCTGATAGACATCTAGGTTGCTTCCATGTCAACTTGTCTGACTTCAGGCTCTACTACAAAGCCACAGTCATCAAGACAGTATGGTACTGGCACAAAGACAGAAATATATATCAATGGAACAAAATAGAAAGCCCAGAGATTAATCCACACACCTATGGACACCTTATCTTTGACAAAGGAGGCAAGGATATACAATGGAGTAAAGACAATCTCTTTAACAAGTGGTGCTGGGAAAACTGGTCAACCACTTGTAAAAGAATGAAATTAGATCACTTTCTAACACCACACACAAAAATAAACTCAAAGTGGATTAAAGATCTAAACGTAAGACCAGAAACTATAAAACTCTCAGAGGAGAACATAGGCAAAACACTCTCCAACATAAATCACAGCAGGATCCTCTATGATCCACCTCCCAGAATACTGGAAATAAAAGCAAAAATAAACAAATGGGATCTAATTAAAATTAAAAGCTTCTGCACAACAAAGGAAACTATAAGCAAGGTAAAAAGACAGCCTTCTGAATGGGAGAAAACAATAGCAAATGAAGCAACTGACAAACAACTAATCTCAAAAATATACAAGCAACTTATGCAGCTCAATTCCAGAAAAATAAACGACCCAATCAAAAAATGGGCCAAAGAACTAAACAGACATTTCTCCAAAGAAGACATACGGATGGCTAACAAACACATGAAAAGATGCTCAACATCACTCATTATCAGAGAAATGCAAATCAAGACCACAATGAGGTACCATTTCACACCAGTCAGAATGGCTGCGATCCAAAAGTCTACAAGCAATAAATGCTGGAGAGGGTGTGGAGAAAAGGGAACCCTCTTACACTGTTGGTGGAAATGCAAACTAGTACAACCACTATGGACAACAGTGTGAAGATTCCTTAAAGAATTGCAAATAGAACTGCCTTATGACCCAGCAATCCCACTGCTGGGCATGCACACCAAGGAAACCAGAATTGAAAAAGACACATGTACCCCAATGTTCATAGCCAAATAGTTTTTTATTGTACTTTTTATTTTGTCTTGCAAGTAAACTTTTGTTGTCTGTCTTTTTCTTCTGGTTTATAATCTCTTTAAAAAATGTGCTTGTGTATTTCTTTGTGTGCATAAATATTCATAGCATTTACATCTTCATTATGAAATAAAACTTTTAGCATTATAAAAGTTCTTCTCTGTTTTATCTAATGCTGTAGATATGAATTCAAGAATGGCTGAGTCATGTTATCAACACATGCTTTCTTTTAATTAGCATTTACTTACCATATGCTTGTCCCTTCCATTAATGTTAATCTTAATACACATCTTATTTTAGGTCTGTCTCCTAAAAATAGCATAAATTTAAGATTCTTCATGACATATTTTCTTTTCAGTAAAAATTAAACTTATTTTATATTTGTTAATGAGATTTTTATGTATATTTTTCTGTAGAATCCATTTTCTTTCATTTATGTTTATATGTATTTTTTTATTAAAAATATTTGAGTTTTTGTTGTAGTGATCACCTTTTTAATTTTAACTTTCTGCAGTACTCTCTGTCTGATATTTCTTTTGACAATATCTCTTATTATTAAGCTATGAGCCTAGTTAAATTAGTGGATATCCTGTTCTTTCCTCCTCACTTCCCTCATCTCCATATCTGCGTGTGTGTGCATGCCAATGTGCTTCAGTTATGTCTGACTCTTTGCGACCCTGTAAACATTAGCCCATTAGGCTCATCTGCCCATTGGATTGTTCGGGCAAAAATATTGAAGTGAGATGCCACGCCCTCCTCCAGGGGATCTTCCCAAGACTGAGATTGAACCCTGTCTCTTACGTCTCTTGCATTGGAAAGTGCATTCTTTACCAGTAGTGCCACCTGAGAAGCCCATATCTGTGTATATATCAATTTAAAAACCTATTATTTATTCGTTTATACTAAAAATACACTTACTTCAAAATTTCTTTATATATAATCAGTGACAACTTGGAACAGATGGCCAAGAACTTATCTGATTTATTGTCTTTTTTGCTGCATTTCTTGTTATTTATATACGTTTTTCATGAACAATGTATACAATATTTACATTCTGATTAATCACCCTGTTCCATTGTTTGATTGCATTTTATTTGTATATCTAGTTGTTCATGCTTAGTCACCTCAGTTGTATCTCTTTGTGACCCCACAATCTGTAGCATGCCAGACTCCTCTGTCCATGGGATTCTCCAGCCAAGAATACTGGAGTGGGTTGCCATTCTCTTCTCCAGAGGATCTTCCCAACTCAGGGATCAAAATTTCCTCTCCTGTGTCCCATGCATTGCAGGTGATTTCTTTCCCTCTGATCCACCTGGAAAGTCTAATTTTAGTTGTATTGATGCTCTTAATCAGATTTTTGAGATGATTTACTAAATTACCATTTATTTTAATACATTTTATCATTTTTCTAAAGAGAGTTTCATTGGAAAATATTTCCTGATTCTTAAAAAAATCTGTCTCAGTTCAGTTCAGATCAGTTGCTCAGTCGTGTCAGACTCTGCGACCCCATGAATCGCAGCACACCAGGTCTCCCTGTCCATCACCAACTCCCGGAGTTTACCCAAACTCATGTCCATCACGTGGGTGATGCCATCCAGCCATCTCATCCTCTATTATCCCCTTCTCCTCCTGCCCCCAATCCCTCCCAGCAGCAGGGTCTTTTCCAATGAGTCAGCTCTTCGCATCAGGTGGCCAAAGTATTGGAGTTTCAGCTTCAACATCAGTTCTTCCAATGAACACTCAGGACTGATCTTCTTTAGAATGGTCTGGTTGGATTTTCTTGTAGTCCAAGGTACTCTCAAGAGTCTTCTCCAACACCACAGTTCAAAAGCATCAATTATTTGGTGCTCAGCTTTCTTCACAGTCCAACTCTCACATCCATAAATGACCACAGGAAAAACCATAGCCTTGACTAAACGGACCTTTATTGGCAAAGTAATGTCTCTGCTTTTGAATATGCTATCTAGGTTGGGCATAACTTTCCTTCCAAGGAGTAAGTGTTTTTTTATTTCATGGCTGCAGTCACCATCTGCAGCAATTTTGGAGCCCCAAAAAATAAAGTCTGACACTGTTTCCACTGTTTCCCCATCTATTTCCCATGAAGTGATGGGACCAGATGCCTTGATCTTAGTTTTCTGAATGTTGAGCTTTAAGCCAACTTTTTCACTCTGCTCTTTTACTTTCATCGAGAGACNAAAAATAAAGTCTGACACTGTTTCCACTGTTTCCCCATCTATTTCCCATGAAGTGATGGGACCAGATGCCTTGATCTTAGTTTTCTGAATGTTGAGCTTTAAGCCAACTTTTTCACTCTCCTCTTTTACTTTCATCAAGAGACTTTCTACAACTTCCAAATTTGAATGTCATCATAATTGGATATAAATATATATATTGGACAAAAAATAGATATATGTGCTTCTTCTTGGTTTTCTCACAAGGAACTGTTGCTAATATCTGTCCTTTGTGTAACACTACTTTGTGTAATACTTTGTTTAAACTAAGGATTCTTTATGAGCATTAGTACATCTAAGTGTGGACTCCCCAGGTGGCTCAGTGGGTAAAGAATCCACGTGCAATGCACGAGACACAGGAGACCAAGGTTCCATCCATGAGTTGGGAACATACTCTGGAGAAGGAAATGTCAAGCCACTCAAGTATTTTTGGTTGGAGAATCCCATGGACAAAGGAGCCTGGCAGGCTACATTTCATGATTTGTTTTCTTTCACTACTGATTAGTTTGCTTTTCCTGTATGTATAGAAATGAAATGATACAGTATTTTTTAATATGATTTCTTTTATATACCATAAATTTATGATATCCATCCATGATATTATGTATACAAATTGGTCAATATTTTCCACTGTAAAGTAATATTCTACATAAGCATATAAAATGTTTATTTGTTCATTCATTTGCTGATACAAATTTAGATTGTTTCCATTTTTGTTAATGAAGGTAAAACTTCCACGAATAGTTCTTTGTGTGAGTTTACATGATCATGTAGTTTAATTTCTTTAGGGCAAAAACATAGCTATGGAAAAACTTAATGTGCATTTAATACTTTATAAAATTGATCAACTGTTTTCCAATTTTATATTTCCAGAAATAGTGTATGAATGTTCTGGTTGGTATACATCTTGATCAACACTTGATATGGTCAGCCTTCTTAGTTTTAGGAATGCTAAAGTGAAGTGATATTTTACTATGATTTCAATTTGCATTATCCTGAATACAAATGATACTGAGCATATTTTTAGGTGTTTACTTGATTCATGTTTATCTTCTTTGGTACAGTGTCTGCTATATGTTTTTGTATATTTTAAAATTTATTTCACTTTCTTCTTGTCAGATTTTGAGTTTCTTATTTTAGAAACAACCTTCTAATTTGATATATAATTTGCAACTATTTTCTTTTAGTCTTTGCCTTGTCTCTTCTTTCCTCTAACAACATCTTTTACAGAGCAGATATTCTAACTTTTTATAAAGTCTGACAACCTCTGCTTTTTTCCTCTCTTCCCTTTTTTTATGGTTTAACATTTTTGTGTCCTTATTTAACTTAAGGTCACAAGATTTTTGTTCCCTTCTCTTTTTCTACAAATTTTATCGCTTGGTTCTTACTTTTCAGTCTATCATCATTGTGAGTTAAATTTTGCATGTGGTGCACACAAGGTTAGAGATTCATTCTTCTGCTTCTACTTCTACCTGTATGAAAATATTTATTTGCCAGCACTACTTGCTGAAAAGACCATCCTTTCTTCAATGAAATACCATAGTAGTGTTGAAAATCAATTGCCAGATGTGTGGGTATATTTCAGGGCTCTCTATTCCATTCCACTGATTTATAGGCTTATCTTTCTTTCCCAGGATTATTTGGGAGCTTCATATTCAACATTTTTCCAACTACCTAGCCTTTGCTTCACTTCAGCTCACATCCTCAATGCATATTCTATCTCATTTAGACTGGTTTACATTTCATTTATTATTATCTTCACATGTGTTTCACATCTTTATAGTTCTGAATGAACGTCTCCTTTCTGTGAAAACTTTTTATCAGTACAATCAGAATCAATATTCACTATTTTAAACACATATTTTAGTAGCACACAGTCTTGTTGTTTCTTAAAACAAAAACCATGCATAGCATAGTTGCTGGCTCAAAATTAAAACTCACTAAATATTTCCTAAATTGAATGATTTTTTAATATCAGAATGATTTCTGAAATATTTAAACTCTTTTTATGGAATTTTAAGTCCTTCACTACCTGGGATATGGTATACTCATACTTTGGCTTCATGTTGCTCAAAAATTGATAGCATAAATGCATAAATGAATAATTAATTTTCTTAGCTAAATTTTGTTTACACTTCCATCCATTATCTTGAGTCATTTGCCAACCTAAATTTGTTTCAATTTACTTTAATCTGAAATTTCAGAAATCTTTGGTAAAATATTTGATTCCAAGCACAAGTGAACCACTAGTGAGATCTTTATGTTCTTGTATTATTATTCCCTCAACTCTAAATTCATATGATTGAAATTAATTTATCTAAGATAATTTATAAAATTAAAAACCTGTCTCTTATACACATCTCAAGTGGTGCTGGGAAAACTGGTCAACCACTTG
>SJYT01052650.1:344036-399108 GCA_006410635.1 Cephalophus harveyi | reverse complement strand
TTTATACTTTCTAAATTTCATGTTAACAAAACTAATAAAATGTTATTTATAATCTGTTCAAAAGTGGGCAAATAAATTTTATAAAGAAAAACATAAAATTGGGTAATTAGGAAAAGGGGTAATTAGGAAGCAGCTGTTTTTATAAATAATTAAATATTTTTCTCTGATTCTTTAAACTTTGTTTATTTCTTTTCCATATAGGGCCGTACTTGCCTGAAACTTTGCAAACAAAATAATAGCTCTTATTCATTGTAGATCAACTTTGCGTGTTCTTTGGAAGGAATGATGCTAAAGCTGAAACTCCAATACTTTGGCCAACTCATGCAAAGAGTTGACTCACTGGAAAAGAGTCTGATGCTTGGAGGGATTGGGGACAGGAGGAAAAGGGGATGCCAGAGGATGAGATGGTTGGATGGCATCACCGACTCGATGGACATGAGTTTGAGTGAACTCTGGGAGATGGTGATGGACAGAGAGGCCTGGCATGCTACAATTCATGGGTTCGCAAAGAATCGGACACGACTGAGTGACTGAACTGAACTGAACTAATTCATTGTATAAAGTAACTACAGATTTCTTATAAAATCCTGAGATAGGATAAATTTTTCATTAGTTATCTCATCTGTACATTTAAATTCAGTAAAATACTTACACTTTTAAAAATTAATCTAGCATTTTCACTGTTTTATTCTTTAAACATTAGTGATAATAGAATCTCAAACTTTTGTTTTAAAACATATTCAGAGTTTTTTCAAGGTGTACAAAATAGACCTAAAATTTTTTTTAGAATGCAACCAATGATTCCAATGCATTTGTTGATATTTTAAAAGTAGATGAAAACCAAAATGCATATTTACTGTCTGGCCTGAATCATCTTTCAGTTCAGTTCAATTCAGTTGCTCATTCATGTCCAACTCTTTGTGACCCCATGAATCACAGCACGCCAGGCCTCCCTGTCCATCACCAACTCCCAGAGTTTACTCAAACTCATGTCCATTGAATCGGTGATGCCATCCAACCATCTCATCCTCTGTCGTCCCCTTCTCTCCTTCCCCCAATCCCTCCAAGAATCAGAGTCTTTTCTAATGAGTCAACCCTTCGCATGAGGTAGCCAAAGTATTGGAGTTTCAGCCGCAGCATCAGTCCTTCCAATGAACACCCAGGATTCATCTCCTTTAGGATGGTCTGGTTGGATCTTGCAGTCCAAAGGACTCTTAAGAGTCTTCTCCAACACCACAGTTCAAAAGCATTAATTCTTTGGCACTCAGCTTTCTTCACAGTCCAAATCTTACATCCATACATAACCACTGGAAAAACCATAGCCTTGACTAGATGGACATTTGTGGTCAAAGTAGTGTCTCTGCTTTTGAATATGCTATCTAGGTTGGTCATAACTTTCCTTCCAAGGAGTAAGTGTCTTTTAATTTCATGGCTGCAATCACCATCTGCAATAATTTTGGAGCCCAAAAAACAAAGTCTGACACTGTTTCCACTGTTTCCCCATCTATTTCCCATGAAGTGATGGGACCAGATGCTATGATCTTTGTTTTCTGAATGTTGAGCTTTAAATCAACATTTTTCACTCTCTTCTTTCACTTTCATCAAGAGGCTTTTTAGTTTCTCTTCACGTTCTGCCATAAGGGAGATGTCATCTGCATATCTGAGGTTATTGATATATCTCCCAGCAATCTGGATTCCAGCTTGTGCTTCCTCCAGCCCAGCGTTTCTCATGATATACTCCATATATAAGTTAAATAAGCAGGATGACAATATACAACCTTGATGTACTCCTTTTCCTATTTGGAACCAGTCTGTTGTTCCATGTCCAGTTCTAACTGTTGCTTCCTGACCTGCATATAGATTTCTCAAGAGGCCGGTCAGGTGGTCTGGTATTCTCATCTCTTTCAGAATTTTCCACACTTTATTATGATCCACATGGTCAAAGGCTTTGGCATACTTAATAAAGCAGAAATAGATGTTTTTTCTTGAACTCTCTTGCTTTTTCAGTGAGCCAGCAGATGCTGGCAATTTGATCTCTGGTTCCTCTGGCTTTTCTAAAATCAGCTTGGACATCTGGGAGTTCATGGTTCACATATTGCTGAAGCCTGGCTTGGAGAATTTTGAGCATTACTTTACTTAAATGAATAAATTATAACTAAACATTTATATTGCATTCAAAAAGATAAAAGTAGTATATTTGTATAAAATAACTACTTATTTTCTTTTAAAATCACTGCTTATAATAGTTAATACATAATTCTGTTCCACATACATTTTGTGGTCACAATTGCTGGAATCATTTCCAGTTATGGATAGAAAAAGAATCTCAACAGTTCCTAAATTATCATAGGATTATATAATAATAAATATTTTAATATCATAGATATAACAGCTGAGCATATAATGGCCAATGTTCTAAAATTTTCTGATCCACTTGATAAACAATTAAAATTTGAAGCACTTGAAATGACTCATGTTTTTATAAATAATAGTTTCTTTAATTCCTAGAACTGCTTGAAAAGTGATGTGACCTAATGCCAAAAACGTGGGGTGGTCCAGCAATAACTAACCAAAAATAAACTTTTATGTGATGACAAAGCTGGTATTTTCAACCTCTATTTGTATACTAAAACATTATAGGAAAAGATCTGTAAATTAGATATTTAATAAGGCAAGTTTATAAATTTTCACAGCAGTTTCAAATGCCTCATGTCAACTTGATCTACCACTCTAATAGCTAACTACCTTCTTATTGAAGTTCTAGTAGGCATTAACATAGCCTTACTAGTCTAAAAGATATTCAACCTCTAGCCAAAATAACACATTTGTCTTTAAAAAATGTATTGCAAAAAGTGTATTTAAAATAGCTATAATTAGTTATTAAGCAGAGTGTTTTTATGAACATTTTCAAAATTAATTAATTTTATCTGCAGTCCTCTAACTTTATCACAGTGTGAAATATAAAAATGTTATAGGTATATATTAATAAAATGGATAAATCAATGAGCTGAATGTTCCTGATGATGATATATTTTTGTGTTTTAAAATAATATTAAGGTACACTTTCAAAAAATGTACATAAGTGTCATTAGTTTGAAACTCAATGAAGCTTCATAAACTGAATAAATCCAAGTAAAAGGAGTCTTCATAAAAATAGAACATTATCAGCAACAGAAGAGCTCTGTCACCTTCGATTATTTCTAAATATTAGCCCTCAGCACTAACACTACCAGGACTTATAAAAGCATAGATATTTTATCTGATTTTATAGAAAAGAAAATATACTTTTTTTGGCTATCTTCTGCAGTGTTCTGTTTTTGAGATTGTTCATTGTATGAACAATCTCAGGCACACATTAATAGCACTCTACATTTTCAGATATAACAGTTTTTGTGGAGTGGGGAGGGAAGTAAAAGTAGAGAAGTGGCAGAGTGTCCACAGTCCTCCTAATCCTGATCATTCCACAGCATCAGTTGGGCAGAGATAGTCCCTATGCAAATTTCCAATATTGTTTTTGCCCTTTAACCTATGAACCCTACTCACCTTCAGTTTCTGTTAAGTGTCTTAACAAGGACACCAGTGACTTCTGATCTGGTCATCGTCCCAGCAAGGTATTTCTTTCACTACAGTTCTTATACTTGGGCTGATATTGCTCTTCATTTCAGAAACTTTCAACCTAGTGTTCATCCTTCTAGAAAATCTTGATAAGCTATTTATTTTTAAAGAAAATTCCATTCCTTGAAACAAGATTTTTTTTTCATTTTGTTAAAAGAGAAAAGCATGTTATATTTAAATGTAAATTCCACATAATCTTTTTCCATATAAATTTTAAGTTCTGTGAAAAGTTAAAAACATAGTAACAAAGGCAAAGAATTTGCTAGACTCATCAGTAGATTAGACATAACTGAGCACAGTACATCATTAGAAACGCTTGACTGGAAGAAACACAAGCTGGAATCAAGATACCAATAACCTCAGATATGCAGATGACACCACCCTTTGGCAGAAAGTGAAGAGGAACTCAAAAGCCTCTTGATGAAAGTGAAAGAGGAGAGTGAAAAAGTTGGCTTAAAGCTCAACATTCAGAAAATGAAGATCATGGCATCCAGTCCCATTACTTCAAGGGAAACAGATGGGGAAACAGTGGAAACAGTATCAGAATTTTTTGGGGCTCCAAAATCACTGCAGTTGGTGACTGCAGCCATGAAATTAAAAGACACGTACTCCTTGGAAGAAAAATTATGACCAACCTAGATAGCATATTCAAAAACAGAGACATTACTTTGCAGACCAAGATCTGTCTAGTCAAGGCTATGGTTTTTCCAGTAGTCATGTATGGATGTGAGAGTTGGATTGTGAAGAAGGCTGAGTGGCAAAGAATTGATGCTTTTGAACTGTGGTGTTGGAGAAGACTCTTGAGAGTCCCTTGGACTGCAAGGAGATCCAACCAGTCCATTCTGAAGGAGATCAGCCCTGGGATTTCTTTGGAAGGATTGATGCTAAAGCTGAAACTCCAGTACTTTGGCCACCTCATGTGAAGAGTTGACTCATTGGAAAAGATTTTGATGCTGGGAGGGATTGGGGGCAGGAGTAGAAGGGGACGACGGAGGATGAGATGGCTGGATGGCATCACTGACTCGATGGACGTGAATCTGAGTGAACTCCGGGAGTTGGTGATGGACAGGGAGGCCTGGCGTGCTGCGATTCATGGGGTCTCAAAGAGTCGGACACGACTGAGTGACTGAACTGAACTGAACTGAGGAGATAATCAGTAAACTTGAAGATAGTCAATGGAAAGTATCATGGAAGATACCAGTGAAAACTTAACTAGAAAAGCACAAACAGAAAACAACAAGAACAAAAAGTACCCAAACAGGGTATAGATTCCAAAGGCTGAAATGATTTCTTGTGAAATATTGCATGTGTAATTGGAATTGCAGAGGAAAAGAGAATGTGGTAGAAGAGTGTTTGAGAAAACAATTGGTAAGAGCTTTCTAAAAGTAATAAAAGACATTCAGTCTTAGATACAGAAAGCTCAGCAAACACAAGAGAACATTAGTAACAATTGTAATAGCAGCAACACAACTAGAAAAAAATTCAAAACAATAAAATACAAAGATAAAAAGAAGATCTTACGGATAGCTAGAAGGGGAAAATGCATTATCTTTACCTTTGACTTGTTGGGAAAGTTTGCCAAGAGTCTTCTTATAACCATATTTTCATCACAATAGATGAGAACATCTATCATGAATGATTGTTTTGGATGATTGTCCAACTCCAAAATTACTAAAAAACTTAGGATACACACATTAAAATTAAATCATCCCAATCCTGGTCCCTAGTCTTGCATTTGTCCAGGATGATGGACCTTGAACTAATTCAGAGAGTCTCCTAAAAGGTTTCTCATTTTCTTATTGTCTCAATTTCTGTTTCATAGTAGCAAATATTTCTGGAGGGAAAACTGTACTACATATTTTACTTATTTCCCTAGATTTTGTTCTTCCTCTAGGTTCCATCCCAATTTTCTTTGTTATTTTGATGAATCTCTAATGTTTTGACTCAATATGTTTAATTTTCATTATTTTTCAGTATTGATTTTAGATTTTCTAATGGTGATCAAGAGGAGATCAGTTTATACAACCTAGTGAAAAGTTTCCAGTGGTCTCCATAGTCTCGTCTCTTCTTTCCCTTAACTGAAGTTTCTTACATTAATATATTGCAAGTTATCAATTTTCTTCTTGGAAATTTTTTTTGTCTCTCTTAACTAATACACTTTTTACCTCAAGGCCATGAAAATGCTCTCATATTGTATTTTTGACAAGCTTTGTAATTTACCTGTTTAAATTTAGTTTTTATCCAGCAGATTTGATCTGATTGTATCTTATGAGTAAATTGTCACTAATTTTTAATATGATCATCATGTTAACCCAGCAACATCTACTTAAAGAGTTGCTCTTTCTCTATCACACTACTCTATTCTGTGATACACTAAGTATTAGTGTAGTTTAGATCTGAACCTAGATCTACTGGTCTGTCTTTCATGAGTTCCAGAAATACTTAACTTTTGTATTAGAAAGATAATTCCTCAAATATCTTTCAGATTGTCCTCCAGGATTCCAAGAGAAATAGTCCTTTCACTTCAAGATTATTTATTAAGAGTTTCTTGGCTATTCATGGTCCTAAGTACTTTCCTATACATTTTTGAATCAGTATTCCAATTTCCACCAAAAAAAAATTGCTCAAATTTTTATTGAAATCGTCTCTTAAAATAGTACAGATAGTGTTCCAGGATAAGGACCCATCTGTTTTTCAATTTTCTATTATAAAGTATTTAGGAAAAGATCTGTATGAACTGGCTTCCCTTGTGGCTACCTGCTATTATAGTTAACTTGAGTTTGATTCCTGGGTTGAGAAGACCTCCTGGAGAGGAAATGGCAGCCTACGCCAGTATTCTTGCCTGGGAAATACCATGGACAAGGAAATCTGGCAGGTTATATAGTCCATGGGGCTGCATAATTCATATTTACAGTTTTTCTTCCTTTGTTTGCCCATGACCACGTTAACTCTCTCACAATTGCTGGACATGGATGCAAGTCAAATATATTTCTGCTTCACCCTTAAACTTAAGTATAGCCCCTTGAAGATCCAGCTAAGTATGCAGGTGATGCACTCTAGACTCTTCTGCCTTTAATGAGTCCCAAATTTTTAATGTATATCTCTCTTTATCTTGCAAGGTTGTCAAAATTCTCAGCTTTGGGTGGAATTTAATACTGTCTGGACAAAAAACATCATTTGTGCTGTTTCCTCTATGGATTTTTTAAAATATTTTGTTGGAAATTTTCTTATTCATGTAAAGAATATTTTAGAAATGCATTCTGGAATATTTTTATTTGTTGCATTTTAAATGAGATGGTTGGTTCAAATAATCTGGTTTGTCATATTTCCAAAATAAAAGTTTGTTCTTTTATCTGTATTATTCATAGGTACTTAATAAACACTTGCTAAATGATACAAAAAATGTCTCCTCCCTTCTTTTCTGAATTCTATTATGGGCAAAATTCCTCTATTTCATCATGGTGTATGTATGTGCACAAAAGGAACCTATATTAAAACAGAGCTGTGGCTTGCCTGCTGGTATCAAAGTGTTAGTCACTCATCAGTGTCCAACTCTTTGCAACTCCATGGACTATAGCCCACCAGCCTCCTCTGTCCATGTAATTATTCCAGCAAGAATACTGGAATGGGTAGCCATTCCCTTCTCAAGAGGATCTTTCTGGTCCAGAGATCAAACCTGAGTCTTCTGCAATAGTAAATTTGATATTGATATGTTTCCATAACTTATTTTAATATTCTATTGATATTCAATAGGTGAAATTTTGAAGTATTTGCCCTTGTGATGGATAGTTGCAGAAAGCATTTCACTTTCAATCTAGTCTTATTCCCCAGAAGTAAGAGAATCTAAGCCTTTTCTTTCAAGAGGGATGAATCTTCCAGCATCTTAATAAGACAGAGACTTAACAGGTATTTTATAGCTAAAGCTGTCAAGTTACTATGAAAAATATATTGCTGTTTATTAAATACACAAACCCTACACTATTATCTTCCTTAATGATTCAACTATGGTCATTTACATTTCACACCTGTAAGTTATTTATATTTAAAAGTGCTCCATTACTAGAAATGATATGCTGTTAGAGAACTCTGTTCATGACACCTGAACTAGTTGGGTTTTCCTTAAACACATTGAAATCCTCAGCATTTTTATATATGTACTTGAAATGAGACTGATTATTTCATATTAGCTTACTTAAGATGCTGGGAAATATTGATAGCAGGAGCAGAAGGGGGCAACATAGTGTGAGATGGCCGCATGGCATCACTCTACAAGATAGTAAAAGACAGGGAAGCCTGGTGTTTTGCAGCCCATGAGGTCGCAAAGAGTCAGACATGACTTAGTGACTGAGCAACAAGTTTTCCTTGTAAGATCAGTGTTTACTCACCATCTACTCTAGGTTCATCTACTTATATTTCTTCATTGTGATTTATTAGAAGTCTTAAATATACCCTGCATATAATCCACCATTATAAATTTTTATCAGAGTTTTATAAAAATATGCCCAGATTTTTATACTAAAACAGTTTACACAGGAGGAAGTATAGCTGACCATCACTGTGGTCTAAAATGCCACCTCAACTGTGTAGGACAGGTTGAAAAAATATCCCAGATTTCAAGTCACCTAAATTATACACTAGCTCAATATAAATTTTAAATACAAACCTTTCACCATCTATAAGCATTTTTCTTTAGTCCTTAATTTTAGCTTTGCTTTATTATGATATATATGCTTTTTTAATGTAGTCAGAAATCTCATGTAATTAGATAGCAATGAGCCACGAGTCAAACTCAAGGACTAGAAAAAAGTCTAATGAATCAGTTTTTGAGGAGTGAAAATAGAAAAGGAAACACTATAGAGAACTGAAGAGCCATTCTTCCATACAAAAATAAAGACAACGATCTTCTTTAGGAGTATAAATGATATCAACAATTTGCTAGTTAGTAATTGATTATGAAGGCAGGCTGACACCTGCTGCCATGGTAGTACTGTTTGCAGCTGTACTCCTCATACTCTTTTAAAGTTTGAGCATCTCTTCCACCTATCTGAAAGGCTAAACTGTAAGGCATGAAACTTGGCACCCTTTTATTTTGCTTTGATTCCCATTTATCATTACTGAGTTTAAACATCTGTTTAAATTTTAGAGAGAAAAGCCCTTCTCATTTTTAAGTTTATATATTTTCATTTTTTAGGATAGTGCTTGTAAAGCTTTCTACTTCCTAATATTTTTGGAAATAATTTAGAATTTCCATACATCTACAATCTTTGCATAGTCACAAAATTAAAGTTTCCATTTAGGCACTATCTTCTTCTCATCACAATAGAATGAAAGAATCAGAGAGAGTGAGGATCTGAATAATTTCAACAGTGTTGTTCAACAACACAGAAATCTGTGCCTCAAGAAGCTCAGCTATTATGAATCATTGACAGGAGTATTCAGAGCTTAGTTTTGAACACGTTGAATTGAGGTGCTTCTTGGATATCACAGTGGGAATGTTTAGTGATTTATAGAAGACCTGGTTCAGAAACAGAATAAAGCCTGAAGTTACAATAAGTACTTCAAAATTATCAGCTCAAAACTGACAATATAAGCCATTCTAAGGCACACAAACACTCATGCAGGTGAAAATAGAAAAGTGTTGAAGATAGAATACTGAAACACACTAATGTTTAAGTGACTCTGTCAGAAAAAAAAAAAGAAAAAATTGAGCTATCAAAGTAGGAGAGTAACAATGACTCTCATGGCAAGAGAGCAGAAAGAAGAAAATGATACCTTGAATAAGGAGGATAGCAGTAATTAAAAGAGAAATGAGAGATCTGCTTTACTAAATCCTCTAGAGATGTGTGCCCAAGGCAACACACACCTAGGCAACTTCTGTGTTTGAAAGAGCTTAATAAAATGGAACTGGTAGAACCATTCTAAGGGCTTCAACATAATTCATCTATATCAAGACCTGAGAAAAATGAAAACCATCAAATCTACATGCTAGCAGAAAAATTAGTTTTGCCTAGAAGAATTGAGTATATTACTAGAAATCACTTTTTAAGTTTAAATAAGGCTTAGGTATACATAGTCCAGGCTCTGGAGAAGCACTGTTACTAATTGGAATCATATAAGCAATTTACTGATATAAGAAATCCATTTGTTCAAAGGACAAAATTCTCAGTAACATATTTCATCTGTCTTGTAGACGTAATTGATGATTTCAAGATTTTCTAAAGTTGAAAAGTGGACATAGAGAGACAAAATCTTAATAATTAGTAAAATCTCTCAAATTAGAATGTGTCTTAATCAGAAAATATTTTGTTATAGCAATCAATAATGATATAGAAGAAAGTCTGATGTACTATGATGGATACTATCATGATGCAATATTTTTAATATTAAAAAGTCATTTATTACAGTTACCCTGACAGTGTGGAAAGGCATAACTGTAAAAAAAAAAGTAGTGAATACAATATAAATACACACATATATTTTTTATGGCTATGTAGCTCAATTTTTGATAAATAGTTTGATAGACAAGTTGATATAATTAAACTTATCCACATCTCCACAGATGAAGATGGCTTCTAAATGTAAATAATGTACAAATAATTAAAGGGAAACTTTCAGAAAGACATCTGAAAGTGCTGTGCATTTGAACATAGCAAATTAAGGAAAAATACTTTTTATTGAATGAATTTAGAAAACAGATGAAGAAACAGATGACTTGAATCATGAGATTCATGTCAATGTATGGCAAAACCAATACAGTATTGTAAAACACAACAAAGTAAAAATAAAATTTTTTTAAAAATCAATCTTTAAAATACAAGGAGTCTTTATTATTTGAACAAAGTCATGATATAATTTATGGGACATTTTCATGATTGTTTATCTTATAAACATTAGTGATAGTCTTAAAAATGATAACCTGATAAATGACAGTCTTAAAAATGTGACCTGATTGTGGATAGTCAACCATTGTCTTGATGTGTATTGACATAGGTTAATGTAATCTCTTTCACCTCAAACATCAGGCCATTCTATTTGATATCAGCATCAAATGAGGTCAAATTTAGTGTACGAGGAGCAGTAGAAAACAAGAACAACATATATTCTCAAAAAGAAAAAAGTTATTCTTAGACATGGAAGTATTTATATTCTCTAATCATTGTGATACTTTAAAAAATTACAAGTAAAATATTAAAACTTGAGATGTAAAATAAAAACAACCTGTTGCCATCACTGATCTGTTTTTGATTTATTTCTCTTCATGTGTCTTTCTGGCTAGTAAAGCCATTTTATATTTTGCAGCTGCACTTAACATCATTCTTTATTTTATTTTAGCTTAGTTTCTTAACTTCATCCTTTAGTTCAGTTTAGTTTCTTGTGGGTTTAGTCGCTAAGCCATGTCCAACTCTTTGCAACCCCATAAACTGCAAAGCCCACCAGGCTCTTCTGTCCTGGCATTTCCCAGGCAAGAATACTGGAGTGGGTTGCCATTTCCTTCTCCAGTTTAGTTTCTTAACTTCATCCTTTATTCTTTCAGTAAAGATTACAGGGTTAACACACAAGGCCCTCAAAATCCCATTATAGTATAGCAAGAAGAATTTGGTACCAACAGTATGAATAGAGGGAGACTCACTTAAGAAAAGACTCCTTGGGACTTGCAGAACCATAGAAAGATTTAGGATTAGAAATCCCAGGTACAGAATGAGAGCAGTGTTGACCAGAGTAAAAAGCAAGGATTAAATTAAGATCTATCTATGAAAGAGAGAGAACTTCCTGCCAACTCTTCTCCATTCTTCTCCCTTGTAGACAACAGCAATAGTTGTAGACAACTCCAATGTAGAAGTGTGTTCTTCACCATATCAATCTAAATAGAAAATTCCAAAATGCTACAAAACAAATATAGAGCTTATAAGCAACTTTTTAAAGGTTTCACACTTTGATTTGAACAAGGATTACCAATATTATGAGAATTTTCCAATTATATTTGCTTTTCAAAATTTAAACCCTTTCTATAGGAATTATTTTCATGCATATTCTCTCTGTCTCTCACAACAGTGACAACTGAGGTGATCCCTGGGTCAATTTCCTGACATAGATGTGTCAACTGAAATCCTAGAACTTCTCAGTTTTAGAGGCACTATATTTAGAATATTAGCCTAGACTGTACATCCTTAGTGCTCAACAATATTCTAAGTTATTTAAAGTTTAATAAAGATTTCTTTAATTATATTGCATAAGTATTGGTTATTTACAACTGAGATCACTGGCTTATATATACACTGATACTTACATTAATAGTGATGAAGTTAACTTTGGGAGCTTAATAGGGAGCTGATATTTGTTATCTGGTCTGTTTGTGGCTGAAGGCAGAGAACATTCAGGTTGGATTAAGACATGGAATTCTGGCAGCCCATGACATTCAGTGGCAAACAGCTAATTAAATTATTACCTGTGGTCACCTAGAATGAAGTGTCTATTAATGACAAGGCTTTGAAAGACTGAGTCACCTCTCAAAAAGAACAGAGTAAAGGGCATGAGGAATTCAAGGTTTTAGGGTGGGCTGGTTGCTTTTACTTTTGCTGGACAGCTTAAAGACAATGAATAAAAGCTCAAGGTTCAAAATTGTTAGTTAAAAACTCACACAGACAATCAAGGATTTTCAGTGTCTCTCATGTCTTTTGCCTCTAGGCTGAGATAGGTGAAAATCAAGGTAAAACTTGATCCTAAGGGTTTCCAATTTATGTAGGTTGAATTATAAACCTGACAATACATCAAATGTAACAAAGCTTTGATAAAGAAAGAATAAAACACTGAATGTGGGTATAAAGACATGTTAAGAGATTTGGACATTTTAAAATACACCAATTATCCAAACTCCCAATCAACCATTATTTCCAGTGGAGACATTGCCCCTATCTGATATGACTATTCCTGTCCTACTCAGAAATCTTAAAATTATTTGGCCAAAGAAGTCTTTTTTCCAAAGAAGATTTAACACTTTCCATATTCCATACTCAACATCTGTCTTATTGTCTTCAGACTGTTCAAACTAAAATCAAATGCCAAGAGATGTACAAAATTACATATTTGAACATAAGAGAAAAATACTTATAATCAAAAAAGAATACAGTATTTTGCATGTATATATTTTTAAACTGGAAAATACATGAGATAATGTATTTTAAGTGTGCTGGATAAAGAAAAATAAGGAAAAACATAACTTTAAATGCAGCTGAGCTTACAGATACAGGTAAACTAATACAGATTCTGGGTTTATTGTGCTAGCTTGCATAGATATGATCATTTACTTGAATGGTTACTGAAATATTGATTCAAAGGTCATTCACACTAATATAAGTGGACAATCTAGAAATTCCTTTGAATGCATACAGAAAAGAAATGAAAGACTTAAGGTTGTATTTGTTATATATGATATTTTTATATATTTTCTAAAATTGGAAGGCCCAGAAACTATCTTCCTCACCAAAGTACTAGGAAAACCAAGAATGAGGAAGGGACATGCATCACTGAAAGACCAGGAGCAGCGATTCTCCTGGAGATGTGGTTACTGATGGAGGATAATGCAAAATTTGAAATGTATCTCAGATTCAAAGTAGATATTACAGGAATAGGACTAGTGAGATAATGAACTGATTTGTAAAACAGGAATCTTTTAAGGTCGCTATTTTTTTCATGGAGTTTTAAGACTGAGACTAGTATTTTGTCAAATAGGTTCTTCCTTACCATTAAGAACCAAAAATTGTATTAAGTTTGGGGCTTTCCTGATGGCTCAGTGGTAAAGAATTTGCCTGCAAGGTAGGAGAGGCAGGAGGTGCTGTTTCAATCCCTGAGTCAGGAAGAGGGAATGGCAACCCACTCCAGCATTCTTGCCAGGAAAATTGCATGGACAGAGGAGCCTGGCAAGCTATAGCGCAAAGGGCAGCATAGTTGGACATGACTGAAGAAACTGAGCACATGCTAAGTTCGGCAAAAAGAACATTGATGATCGTTTCCATACCTAGTTTTGGTTTCTTGTCTCTTATTACTTCATGGACTTATGGTGTCTACAATTAAGACTGTGACAAGTAATCTTGAGAAATTGCATCGAAATAAGAATAAATATTTCTCCTATGACTACTGCAATTCATCTGCAAACATTCACCAGAATCATTATTCACAGCTGAAAGGGAAATAAACAATATTTGGGAAAATGATTGGATTACACTGGGTCTCAGTTCAGTTCAGTTCAGTTCAGTCACTCAGTCATGTCCGACTGTTTGCGACCCCATGAATCGCAGCATGCCAGGCCTCCTTGTTCATCACCATCTCCCAGAGTTCTCTCACACTCATGTCCATCCAGTCCATGATGCCATCCAGCCATCTCATCCTCGGTCGTCCCCTCCCCCTCCTGCCCCCAATCCCTCCCAACATCAGAGTCTTTTCCAATGAGTCAACTCTTCGCATGTGGTGGCCAAAGTACTGGAGTTTCAGCTTTAGCATCATTCCTTCCAAAAAAATCTCAGGGTTTATCTCCTTCAGAATGGACTGGTTGGATCTCCTTGCAGTCCACGGGACTCTCAAGAGTCTTCTCCAACACCACAATTCAAAAGCATCAATTCTTTGGCACTCAGCCTTCTTCACAGTCCAACTCTCACATCCATACATGACCACAGGAAAACCATAGCCTTGACTAGACGGACCTTAGTCGGCAAAGTAATGTCTCTGCTTTTGAATATGCTATCTAGGTTGGTCATAACTTTTCTTCCAAGGAGTGTCTTCTAATTTCATGCTGCAGTCACCATCAGCAGTGATTTTGGAGCCCCCAAAAATAAAAGTCTGACACTGTTTCCACTGTTTCCCCATCTGTTTCCCACGAAGTGATGAGACTGGATGCCATGATCTTCGTGTTCTGAATGGTGAGCTTTAAGCCAACTTTTTCGCTCTCCTCTTTCACTTTCATCAAGGGGCTTTTTAGCTCCTCTTCACTTTCTGCCATAGGGGTGGTGTCATCTGCATATCTGAGGTTATTGATATTTCTCCCAGCAATCTTGATTCCAGCTTGTGCTTCTTCCAGCCCAGCGTTTCTCATGATGTACTCTGCATAGAAGTTAAATAAGCAGGGTGACAATATACAGCCTTGACGGACTCCTTTTCCTATTTGGAACCAGTCTGTTGTTCCAAGTCCAGTTCAAACTATTGTTTCCTGACCTGCATACAGATTTCTCAAGAGGCAGGCTAGGTGGTCTGGTATTCCCATCTCTTTCAGAATTTTCCACAGTTTATTGTGATCCACACAGTCAAAGGCTTTGGCATAGTCAATAAAGCAGAAATAGATGTCTGTCTGGAACTCTCTTGCTTTTTCCATGATCCAGCAGATGTTGGCAATTTTATCTCTGGTTCCTCTGCTAATGCTAATTTTTGTGGTCCAGGGCAATACTGTTGTCCACTGATGAGACAAAGCTTACAGCTATCAGGTGATAAATGGAATTTTCACCTAGAATATAACTGACATGGTGAGCTATTAAATCCCCAGTTCATGACTTCATGGTTGAAATAGTTATGCATGAATAACATCAGTCATGTTAGAAAGAGCCAAGTGAAACCAACTAGCACTGCACTCTTCTTCCAAAATAGTAAACCAAAAGTGGAAATGTATTCCTGTGTTCATCATAAACATTATTACTGTTGAGTTTTAGAATATCAAGGAAAAGTGGTAATTCCTATTTCATTTGCATGTAATCCCTGTTTAACTAAACAGAACTTAGATGAGACAGGTTTTTAGAAAAACACTAAGATTATAAACTAAATCAGTTCAATATCAGCTGTTAATACATATGTCTACTGTTCCTGTGGAAATCAATACAGCCTTTGACTGGCATGTAGACATTAACTACAATGTTCTTTTGTATCTATCTTAATATGTAAGACTATCAGAAACTGTGTACTTTCTCCTGCCAAAGACATAAATACACACTAAACCCACAAAGTCAAGTCTCTGATAGGTGACTTAGTCAATAGAAACTTTGAACATCTCATCACATCATGGGATGCCACACTGTCAATTATATTGTGACATCATTCTGCTTATACTTGGGAAGCTAAAATCAACAGACATTCTAGATGACACTAAATATCCAAAGTTATGAGTCAATAAAACAACAAAAAATATATGTTAGTCAATCCAGTGAAGTTCTCAGAGGTTTAGTAATCTTAGGATATAGTGAAATTAAATTTCCAAGGAAAAGAACCAAGTGCTGTTTTCACCATCTTTTACTATTTTATTATTATTTTTTTAATTTTTACTTTATTTTACTTTGCAATTATCTTTTACTATTTTAAAAGATGCTAATTTCATATTTTAGGAGTTTGGAGACAGTGTAGATACTATTTAAGCCTGTCACCCAGAATTGTCTATTGAAAAGCCAAGAAAGTTTTTATCTTTATTTGGGATTAGTGCAATAAAAGTTATCAGTCTGCTCCAGAGTGTGGCAGTGTCATTGCTATTACTTGACCACCTGAGACAGCAGATATGATGTTCAGGCTACAACATTTCATTCATAGTGCAGTTCTAGAGACCCCATTCAAAGCTGATCAAAATGTGAATGATGCACCTGGAATTAGGGAGTATCTAACCTTTCTTGATACATAATGGTCCTGAGTGTTACATGGAAAAGTAAAATTCTCTTTAAATCTGTGAGAAAGTCTTACGTGAATTCCAAAATAGACTCCCCTAGGAATTTGGACCATGACTTCTTTAGAAGGCAAAAGAAAATGTGGATCATCTAAAAAAGTTGCTCTTGGATTTTCTGAGCACTGATAGAAACTGAAAGTTTTGTTCTGAGACTTCAGGTGATCATATCACTGTGTCCTCGTGACTTGGTGTTATCTGATCATTGAAGATAAGTATAACCCACAGTGTTCATTATTGAGCACTATAGATGGGACCAGGTTCAAATAGAGTTTGAAGGCACAGTAAGTTGTATACCATATAGCTTACTAACCTATGATACCTGTCCTAACACTCTTCCCTCAGTCTACATTTATGGCTTCATGGACATAACATATACAGTTTCTGTAAAAATATATATTGAGTTTAAAGAGAGACTTTTAAAATTCTCTAGCAACAGAAAGGAATGAAATATCTTTCATTAAAGTTCACAAGAGATGATAGGGTATCAGGGAAATCCTTTTGGGCACAGATGCTAATGATTATTGCATTGCCATCTTTGTTAGAAATAAAAAAGAGATGTTTAGAAAATCTCTACCATTTGAGACTAATGTTTTGAATATATTTTAAGTGACTTACTAAGGCTAACATTGGAGTTCAAATGCTTAGCTTTGTGGAAGAGATAAGCGAACAGTACAGAAGCATGATTGTCCTTTGTAAATGCTCAACAAAGGTTTCATCTGTGGAGAAGATTGTGAATGGCAACCACCCTTTTACCTGATTCTCAATTTTCATAGGAGGAGTCATGAACCACAACAGCAGTGTAAGGGACAAATGTGGTAGATGGCCCAACACTGACTATATCTTAACAAGGCTGATCTGATTAACAAAACAAGTAGATGTAGATAATTCCCTAGTGACATGAACTAATCTTATGTGCCACTATACCCTAGGACAATCAGATAATATGTTAGCAACTTTTTTAAATTTAATATTTCACATCTTGAACATAAGCCACTGTTGATTTGAAATTCAAGCTACATGTACTGTGTTTTATTTCAGTTCATATTAGTCGCTCAGCTGTGTTTGACTCTTTGCAACCCCACAGACTGCAGCATGCCAGGCTTCACTGTCCATCACCAACTGCCCGAGATTGCTCAGGCTCATGTCCTCTGAGTCAGTGATGCCACCCAACCATCTCATCCTCTGTTATCCCCTTCTCCTCTTGCCTTCAATCTTTCCCAGCATCAGATCCTTTTCCAATGAGTTGACTCTGCATCAGGTGACCAAAGAATTGGAGCTTCAACTTCAGCATCAGTCCATCAAATGAATATTCAGGACTGATTTCCTTTAGGATGGATTGGTTGGATCTCCTTGCAGTCCAAGGGAGTCTCAAGAGTCTTCTCCAACACCACAGTTCAAAAGCATCAATTCTTCAGTGCTCAGCTTTCTTTGTAGTCCAACTCTCACATCCATATATGACTACTGGAAAAACTATAGCTTTGACTAAATGGACATTTGTTGGAAAAGTACTGTTTCTGCCTTTTACTATGCTGTTTAAGTTGGTCATAGCTTTTCTTCTAAGAAGCAAGCATCTTTTAATTTCATAGCTGTAGTCACCATCTGCAGTGATTTTTGGAGCCCCCCCCACCCCCCAAAATAAAATCTCTCAGTGTTTCCATTGCTTCCCCATCTATTTGCCATGAAGTGATGGAACTGGATGCCATGATCTTAGCTTTCTGAATGTTGAGTTTTAAGCCAACTTTTTCACTCTCCTCTTTCACTTTCATCAAAAGGCTCTTTAGTTCTTCTTCACTTTCTGCCATAAGGGTGGTGTTATCTGCGTATCTGAGGTTATTGATATTTCTCCTGGCAATCTTGATTCCAGCTTGTGCGTCATCCAGCCTGGCATTTTGAATGATGTACTCAGGATATAAGTTAAATAAACAGGGTGACAATATACAGCCTTGGTGTTCTCCTTTCCTGATTTGGAACCAGTGTCTTGTTCCATGTCCAGTTCTAACAGTTGCTTCTTGACCTCATGCAGATTTATCAAGAGGAAGGTAAGGTGGTATGATATTCCCATCTCTTGAAGAATTTTCCACAGTTTCTTGTGATCTGCACTTTCAAAGGTTTGGCATGGACAATAAAGTAGAAGTAGATATTTTTCTGGAACTCTCTTGCTTTTTTGATAATCCAGTGAATGTTGGCTATTTGATCTCTGATTCCTCTGCATTTTCTAAAACCAGCTTGAACATCTGGAAGCTCACAGTTCACATACTGTTGAAGCCTGGCTTGAAGAAAGCCCCTATTTTATTTAGCATATTCTTAAACAAATTTCCTGAAAGTGTTATTTAATATCATGATCTAATCCACAAAAATACGTATGACCATAAGTATTAAATATATATATATATATATATATGGTTGTATACTACAGCTTATGGGATTCATTAATATTGACAAGCATTCTATCTTTCAGAACAGCTGCTCTAGAGTATATTGGAATTTTATATAAAATTTCATTAGGTGACTACTTCTTATAATTATTATTGAAAAGTGAAAGTGAAAGTCACTCAGTCATGTATGACTCTTTGTAACCTCAAGGACTGCATAGTCCATGGAATTCTCTAGGCCAGAATACCAGAGTGGGTAGCCTTTCCTTTCTTCAAGGGATCATCTCAACCTAAGGCTCAAACCCAGGTCTCTTACATTGCAGACAGGTCCTGTACGTCCTGAGTCACCAGGGAAGCCCATAAATATTATTGGTTACCCAAAAAACCCTAGCAACTGACTAATAAAAGGTGTTTTTTTATTTTTTCCTCCCATCCTGAATATATGGATCCTGAAGGAAGGAAATGGAAATGGAAGAGTCACTATCACATCCATGATCTAGTTGAGAATGTACAGTCTATTCCTTGTTATTCAAGACTCTGCTTCTTCAGTGATCTTATGCTAAAGGCAAGATTGTGTACATGAGAGTTTCCTTTGCACTGACAGCCATTTTAAGCTGCACATGTTTCTGGATGAATAAGAAAAGATGAATTATTTTCTAATAATTAAACCTTATTCTAAAGAGGGATGTAGAACCCCTAGTACACAAAGAAAAGAAAAGAGTATGGATAAAATCATGACATCCCCTGGGACTGTCTAGTACTGCTACATCCAACAAAAACATTTAATAGAATATCACAGCCATCTCATGCAGACTGGACCTGAAAACTCAGTAATGAATATTTAGAATAGCCTCTTATAAAGAAGTATTCTGTGGTGCTGCCTGATAGCACAGGAAACATGAAATGGACAAATGAGAAAGGCAGCTGAAAATACTACTTATGGCCTAGGGGTCAACTACAGAAATGAAAGTATAGTGACAAATTATTGACCCTTCTTTTAACATTTAATATATATTAGCTAATAACTTTAAATCTCAAATAATTTTCCTTTTCAAATATATTTTCTAAATACAGAATGTCACTATTCAGATATATACTAATAATTTTCTGCTTAAGTACATAAGCCCACAAAAAGTGGCAATTATGAGCTTTCAGCTACTCAGGCCAAAGATCTTGGAAACCTAACTCCTCTTTCTCGTGTACTTTGACTAGTCTTTCAAAAATTTCTGTGGCATCCAACTTTGAAATATGGGCAGAATCATAGTTTCTTATTACTTTGTTACCACTGACAACTATTCTTTTTTGGTGAAACTCTAGGCAGGTTCTTCTGAGCTTTATTAAGATCCATTCTTAAGAGGGCTTCCCTTGTAGCTCAGAGATTAAAGTGTCTGCCTGCAATGCGGGAGACCTGGGTTCGATCCCTGGGTGGGGAAAATCCCCTGGAGAAGGAAATGGCAACCCACTTCAGTATTCTTGCCTGGAGACTCCCATGGATGGAGGAGCCTGGTGGGCTTCAGTCCATGGGGTCGCAAAGAGTCAGACACATTGAGCAACTTCACTCACTCATTCACTCATTCTTAAGAGGAACATAGGCTCCTGTCTCTAAGAGCCCAGTTCCAGCAAAAATACTGCTAAGTCAATTTAACCAGAATCCCCTGTCTTTGATATCTGATCATCCTTTTTACGTGTTTGAGCTCCTCATCTTTCACTATCCCTCAGATGATATGTGATACCCTAGCTGTCTTCAGCAAGAATCCTATTTGGTCTATTTAGTCAGAATACCCCCTTACCCTTGGTGTTTCCTTTTAATAATTTTCCATCCACTAAATTCCACTCCATTCTGTTTCTTGAATATACTTTCCCACTTTTCCTTTTTTTTTTTGCTTGTTTTATTTGGAGTTGAGCTCAATCTATCACTCCTACTATAAGATCTCATTATGTTAACCCCTTATGTAAAATCTGCCTCACCATCTTTTAACAAATGCTATGAATATTGGATATTTTAGTTACCATCCAAGCCTATTTCACCATCAACAATTTCTGAGACAATCACAAGCTTCCAGACCAATCTCCCAGATTGTCCACTGCTTCATTAGATTCTTTCCTCAAAATAGCAACCAGTATGTTCCTTTCAAAAGGTAAGTTTGGTATGTTATTACACTGTTTAAACCCTCCATGGACTTACTGCAATATGTAGAGTTAAATACAAGGTCTTCTAGCTTTTTAGTCCAAAGCTTAGAACAAAGTTTCTACACTAGGAATTCAAAAATTCCTAGCATTTTTTAACCTCTCATCTTTTCTCCTACCACTTTTTCCCTTTCTCATTCATTGCAGTAACATTGGCTATCTTTAAAATCAATCTTTTTTTCCAAATTATCATTGATTCCCTGAGGTTATAAGGAAAAAAGTTTATTGTTTTCTTTCCACTCCAAATATTCTTTTACTTACTGAAGGCTAGAGGGGAAATTGTAACACATTAGGTTTTGTTTTTGTTTTTCTTTTTTTGATAATAACTCAGCGTGCTTTTTAAAATATCTATCTACTTCTTCTTGAAACTAAAAACATACATGAGTAGATTAAAAGTAAGTGGATGGAGAAAACATAGCATACCACTCCTGATCAAAAGAAAGCAGATGTAGCTATATTAATTTCAGAGAGTACAGGCTTCAAGGCAAGAAAATTTACCAGGGACAAAGAGAGGCATTATATAATGATAAAAGGATCAGTTCTCTCAGAAGCCATAACAGTCCTTAATGTGTGTGTACCTAACAACAAAGTGTCAAGCTACATGAGGCTAAAATGAATGGAACTTCAAAGTGTATTAGATGAATCTACTGTTGAAGTTTAGATTTTAGCACCCCTCCTCAGAAATGGCAGAAAATCAGTACAGACATAGTTGAATATCAATACTTTCCAATCTGATCTATAGGTTCAAAGCATTATGTATCTATGCTCTGAATTTTAACAGTACCCCATTAAGATCAAGCTAAAGTGATGTATGGAAGATCTTTGCAAAAGATTGATCATATTATAGACAATATTATGTTGGAATTAAGTTGGAGTTTAGAGACTGTGAGAAAGTAAATTAAAGATGCACTGAAGAATTTTCCAGAAAACTTAAAACTTTTCAGAATGACTGGATCAAAATATTTTTTAATCCTAAATAATTATTGGTATTATTTTCTTCAACATGCTAGCAAATTAGTGTTTAGAGACTGGTACAATTGTATTAACAATCTCACTATTTTACTTATCCATGTAGCTATAGTTTATCATTTGACTATGAAGTTTGCCCCATTTACAGTGGGGCTTGACTTTGACTTTTGAAAATAGCTGATTTTAGCCAATTGAATATTAGTAAGTATAGGTTGACCAGTGGCTAGAAAAATACATGTGCAGTTAAGATTTATATCCCATGCTCAATCAAAATCTATGAGAAGAATACCTTTGGGCTACCTACTAGTCCCTCAGAAAGGATGAAGAGCATATGAAACACAGCTAGGACTAGCCAAAAACCCTCAGGGAAATGCCCAGAATTGCTTGTGTGCCCAATCAAAATGTATTAAATCATTTTTAAAATAATTTACAAAAATAAATAAATGAGTTCTAATTAAATTTGAAAGTTTTGCAATACAAAGGAAACCATAAACAAAACAAAAAGACAACCCACACAAAAAGAGAAAATATTTGCAAATGATGGAGCTGACAAGGAGTGGTCTTCAAAATTTACAAACAGCTCATGCAGATTATTATGATCAAAATAAGCAACTCTATTAAAAAAAAAAAAAAAAGCAACATAGACATTTCTCCAAAGACATAATGGATGAAAAAGAGGCACATGGAAAGATGTTCAACATCACAAATATTCAGTTTAGTTCAGTTCAGTCACTTAGTTGTGTCCGACTCTATGAAACCCCATGGACTTCAGCACGCCAGGCTTTCTTGTTTATCACCAACTTCTGGAGCTTTCTTGAACTCATGTCCATTGAATCAGTGATGCCATCCAACCATCTTATCATCTGTCAACCCCTATTCCTCCTGCCTTCAATCTTTCCAATCATCAGAATCTTTGCCAATAAATCAGTTATGCCCATCAGGTGACTGAAGTATTGGACCTTCAGCTTCAGCATCAGTCCTTCCAATGAATATTCAGGACTGATTTACTTTAGGATTGACTGGTTGATCTCCTTGCAGTCCAGGGTACTCTCAAGAGTCTTCTCCAACATCACAGCTCAAAGGCATCAGTTCTTTGGCACTCAACGTTCTTTATTGTCCAGCTCTCACATCTGTACATGATACTGGAGAAAAACATAGTTTTGACTGTATGGATTTTGTTCACAAAGTAATGTCTCTTGTTTCTAGTACACTATCTAGGTTTGTCATAGCTTTTCTTCCAAGTAGCAAGTTTCTTAATTTCATGGTTGCAGTTCCCATCCACAGTGATTTTGGAGTCCAAGAAAATAAAGTCTGCGACTGTTTCTATTGTTTCCCTATCTATTTGACATGAAGTGATGGGACCGGATGCCATGACCTTAGTTTTTTGAATGTTAAATTTTAAATTTCCATAAAAATTGTGAAATTATTTGTTCTATCTCTGTGAAAAATACCTTTGGTAGCTTGATAGGGATTGCATTGAATCTACAGATTGCTTTGAGTAGTATACTCATTTTCACTATATTGATTTTTCTGATCCATGAACATGGTATATTTCTCCATCTATTAGTGTATTCTTTGATTTCTTTCACCAGTGTTTTATAGTTTTCTATATATAGGTCTTTTATTTCTTTAGGTAGATATATTCCTAAACATTTTATTCTTTTTGTTGCAATGGTGAATGAAATTGTTTCCTTAATTTCTCTATTTTCTCATTATTAGTATATAGGAATGCAAGGGATTTCTGTGTGTTGATTTTATATCCTGAAACTTTACTCTATTCATTTATTAGCTCTAGTAATTTTCTGGTGGAGTCTTTAGGGTTTTCTATGTAGAGGATCATGTAAGAATGGAACTGGAGGAATCAACCTGCCTGACTTCAGGCTCTACTACAAAGCCACAGTCATCAAGACAGTATGGTACTGGCACAAAGACAGAAATATAGATCAATGGAACAAAATAGAAAGCCAGAGATAAATCCATGCATCTATGGACACTTTATCTTTGACAAAGGAGACAAGAATATACAATGGAAAAAAGACACTCTTTAAAAGTGGTGCTGGGAAAACTGGTCAACCACTTGTAAAAGAATGAAATTAGAATGCTTTCTCATACCATACACAAAAATAAACTCAAAATGGATTAAAGATCTAAAAGACCAGAAACTAAAACTCCTAGAGAAGAACATAGGCAAAACACTCTCTGACATAAATCACAGCAGGATCCTCTATGACCCACCTCCCAGAATATTGGAAATAAAAGCAAAAATAAACAAATGGGACCTAATTAAAATTAAACGCTTCTTCACAACGAAGGAAACTATAAGCAAGGTCAAAAGACAGCCTTCAGAATGGGAGAAAACAATAGCAAATGAAGCAACTGAAAAACAACTAATCTCAAAAATATACAAGCAACCCATGCAGCTCAATTCTAGAAAAATAAATGATCCAATCAAAAAAATCAGCCAAAGAACTAAACAGACATTTCGCCAAAGAAGACATACAGATGGCTAACAAACACACGAAAACATGCTCAACATCACTCATTATCAGAGAAATGCAAATTAAAACCACAATGAGGTACCATTTCACGCCAGTCATAATGGCTGCTATCCAAATATTTGCAAGCAATAAATGCTGAAGAGGATGTGGAGAAAAAGGAACCCTTTTACACTGTTGGTGGTAATGCAAAGTAGTACAGCCACTATGGAGAACAATGTGGAGAATCCTTAAAAAACTGGAAATAGAACTGACTTATGACCCATCAATTCCACTGCTGGGCACACACACCGAGGAAACCAGAATTGAAAGAGACACATGTACCCCAATGTTCATCACAGCACTCTTTATAATAGGCAGGACATGGAAGCAACTTAGATGTCCATCAACAGACAAATGAATAAGAAATCTGTAGTACATATACACAATGGAGTATTACTCAGCCATTAAAAATAACACATTTGAATCTGTTCTAATGAGATGGATGAAACTGGAGCCTA
Organism: Cephalophus harveyi; assembly: GCA_006410635.1. Lineage (NCBI taxonomy): Eukaryota > Metazoa > Chordata > Mammalia > Artiodactyla > Bovidae > Cephalophus > Cephalophus harveyi. Next base: position 374,282 of record SJYT01052650.1, on the reverse strand, counting down.
TTATGCAGAGTAAAGTAAGCCAGAAAGAAAAACACCAATACAGTATACTAATGCATATATATGGAATTTAGAAAAATGGTAATGATAACCCTGTATGCAAGACAGCAAATGAGACACAGATGTATAGAACAGTCTTTTGGACTCTGTGGGAGAGGGTGAGGGTGGGATGATTTGGGAGAATGGCATTGAAACATGTGTAATATCATATGTGAAACGAATTTCCAGTCTAGGTTCAATGCATGATACAGGATGCTCGGGGCTGGTGCACTGGGATGACCCAGAGGGATGATATGGGGAGGGAGGTGGGAAAGGATTTGGGATGGGGAACACGTGTATACCCGTGGAGGATTCATGTTGATGTATGGCAAAACCAACACAATTTTGTAAAGTAATTAGCCTCCAATTAAAATAAGTTTATATTAAAAAAATTTTTTAAAATAAATTTAAAAAAAAGAATTTTAAGCCAGCTTTTTCACTATCCTCTTTCATCTTCATCAAGAGTCTCTTTAATTCCTCTTTGCTATCAGCTACAAGGGTGATGTCATCTGCATATCTGATGTTATTTATATCTCTCCTGGCAATCTTGATCTCAGCTTGTGCTTCATCCAGCCTTGCATTTCACATGATGTACCCTGCATATAAATTAAATAAACATTGATGATATACAGCCTTGACATACTTCTTTCCCAATCTGGAATCAGTCCATTGTTCCATGACCAGTTCTAACAGTTGCTTCTTGATTTGCATGAGAGTTTTGCAGAAAGCAGATATTCTAATATCTTTAGGAATTTTCCACAATCTTTTGTGATCTACAGAGTAAAAGCCTTTCAGTTCAGTTCAGTTCAGTTCAGTCACTCAGTCATGTTCGACTCTTTGCGACTCCATGAATCACAGCACACCAGACCTCCCTTTCCATCACCAACTTCCACAATTCACTCAAACTCACATCCGTTGAGTCGGTGATGCCATTCAGTCATCTCATCCTCTGTCGTCCCCTTCTCCTCCTGCCCTCAATCCCTCCCAGCATCAGAGTCTTTTCCAAAGAGTCATCTCTTCGCATGAGGTAGCCAAAGTACTGGAGTTACAGCTTTAGCATCATTAGCATAGTGAATTAAGTAGAAGTAGAATTTTTTGTGGAATCCTGTAGTTTTTTATGATCCAACAGATGTTGGCAATTTGATCTCTAGATCCTCTGCCTTTTCCAAGTCCAACTTGACCGTTTGGAAATTCTCAGTTAACATACTCTTGAAGCCTAGCATGAAGGATTTTCAACATTACTTTACTAGCATGTGAGCACAATTTTTTGGCATTGCCATTCTTTGGAATTATAATGAAAACTGACTTTTTCCAGCCTTGTGCCCACTGCTGAGTTTTCCAACCTGCTGGCATACTGAGCGCCACATTTTAAGAGCATCATCTCTTAGGATTTGAAATAGTTCAGCGTGAATTCCATTAACTCCACTAGCTTTGTACATAGTGATGTTTCCTAAGGCCCTCTTGACTTCTCATTCCAGGATGTCTGGCTCTAGGTGAGTGATCACACCATCGTGATTATCTGGGTCGTGAAGATCTTTTTTGTATAATTCTTCTGGGTATTCTTGCCACCTCTTTTGAATATCTTCTGCTTCTCTTAGGTCAATACTGTTTCTGCTCTTTATTGTGCCCATCTTTGTATGAAATGTTCTCTTGGTATCTCTAATTTTCTTGATAAGATTTCTAGTCTTTTTCCATTCTATTGTTTTCTTCTATTTCTTTGCATTGTTCTCTTAAAAAGTCTTATCTCTTCCACCTGAATATATAAAAGTGAATCACTTTTCTGTACACCTGAAACTAACATAGCATTGTTAATTAATTATATTCTAATATAAAACAGGTAGCTTTAAAATAAATAAAAAAATAATGATAATTGATAACTTTTATAAACAGTGTTTTTGACTAAAAAGTATTAAATGATACAGCACTTTTATTTCCTCTGCTATATATTATAAGAGAAGATAAAGCAAATTTTCAAGGTCATTATGCAGCATTTGGAAATAAATTTTAAATAAAACTCAAAGACAATAGCATTGAATAAAGTCATAAAATGAACAGGAGCATATTGTTGATCAAGAATGGTAGTAGTGAATTTCTGGGGATGTGAGTGGAAAGGATGAAATGGGTGATAGGAGAGACCAGGGAAGTGATATTCTCAGAAATAAGTCAGAGATCTACTCACAACATCTACTCACATTTTCTGTTTCTATCCATCTTCTACATTCATAATCCATCACTTTCCTCCCAGAGTGCTGTCTGACTTTTCTAGCCAAAATCTAACCTAGAACAGAGGGGTCACTGAAAAGGCTTTAAGACTTGGCAGAGGAAAGCTGCTGAGGATCATGATTAAGATGCCTAGAGAGTTTGGATTTATGATGATTCTTACTTAATCTATGAATACATGTTTTCATAGAAACAGCTCATTCTGGTTGTTTAGATTTTAAAGCACTAAATGCATAGCTATGTCTCAAGTTCACTATTGAAAAAAATAATCTTTGGTGAACAAATCAAGAAAATGTCAGTTCTGTGTATGGCATTGCTAATAAGAGATAATGTGTTCATACATTGTTGTAACTTTGACAGCATTGAATTGCTTTAGAATATCATCTATTTTTAATTGAAAACTGCCTGTGTATATTAAAGTAATAATTTTTAAAAGTGTCATCTTGCATAATGGGTTAAATGAATAAAATATCCAGTAAACATATTCTGTGAATAAAATAAAAAGAAATATTTTTAGATATGTTTCTACTATTTAATATTTTGTTTTGATTATTTAAATTTTTTGAATTTAAAAAATCAAAATACATATAGAAACTAAAGAAGCAACTGTTTACATTTAAATATCTTTATTCATTTGAAGTAATCATATTTTGATTCAAATATTTGCATTTTTATTTCTCACAAAATATTCATGTTTTAAAATCTTCGTTTGGCTAAATATACTGTAAAGGTTTGCCAAACATTATAAAAAGGATGGATTTGAAAGAGAGATAAACTGCTTATGATTATTTTATAATTTTTTGAGATGACAAACCTGAATATGTAAAGAGGGACTATTGACAAGTGACTAAAATTAACATTTTTAGAATGGAACCTGGAGTAAGGAAACATTTGAAGCTTTTTAATCTTGAATATACAACTGTCAAAATTAGAATTTCAAAATGGCACTTCCAGGTCCAAATCCATGTACACCAGTTGATCAATATTTTCCAGAGGACTTTCTTGATGGTTGTTGGTTTCAGGATCTGAATTATTTAATATCACATCTCAGGACAACTGAGAAGAAGTCTCAGGGCTTTGTCTAATTTTCAGCAAGTGCAATAGAAGGACTCTCTTAACTGCATGAGTGGAGTAGCCCTCTCCTTTCAGAGTTTGTATTCTATATGTAGCTTCTTCTCTTCTCTTTTATCTCTTTGCTTATTTGGCCAATTCCTCTCTGCTGTTGGTATCATGGGTGGCTGTCTGATCCACATTCTTGTCACAAGCCCTTAGACTAAACCAGACTTCCTGGGCAGTAAATTCCAATTACAACAAATTGTGTAATTTTTAAAGTATCTAATAAATAGAGTGTGTGTTTGTGTGTTTGTGTTAGTCAGTCAGTTGTGCCTGACTCTTTGTGACCCCATGGACTAATGCCCTCCAGGCTCCTCTGTCCATAGAATTCCCCAGGCAGGAATACTAGAGTGGGTTGCCTTTCCATCCTCCAGGGGATCTTCCCAACCCAGAAATTATATCCGGGTCTCTTGCATTGCAGGCAGTCTTTACCATTTGGGTCACCAGGGAAGATTATCTAATAAATAGGGTCAGAATTAAATAAACATATGCAGAAAGTTGACTGTAATGCTTGGAATATATGTCAATTAGTATCTCAAGTATTTTAATTATTATAACACAAGTTAATACAACATACTACAGCAGAAGTTATGAGTCCAGAGGAAAAGTTACAGCTTTCAGAAGTGGACAAGATTGGGTTAAAGAAAAAAATCATGGCTGAAGAAGACAGTAGATATTTAAAAATGTAGACATGGTGAAGGACAATCAGTGATGAAGATGAATGAAGCATGAGTAAAACCAGAAAACAAAATTCAAGTTTGATACAGAAAGTAATAGGTAATTCATTTGATAGAGTTTCAGAAAAAGTGAAAAGTAACAAAGAATAATACATTTTAGTATACCAACAGAACCAGTTCTTACTTGGTTTTTAGTTCTGAAGAGAAGTCCTGCCCAAATTTCAATCTTGTTTTTTCACCAATGTATATCTTGATGAATATTAGTATATGTACTATTTTTTTCCATCTATAATATGAGGTCAATAATTTCTACTTTATAAGGTCATTTTGAGAATTAAAGAAAATATAAACCCATTGAAATATGTAGCATATAAATATGCTTATGTATAATATTGCTTAGAATAGTTTTTGACATATAATAAATATTGATTAAATAACAGATATTTCAATATCATTGTTGTTAGCAATATAATAAAGAGACATTATCAAGAAGTTAATCAAATGGGCTTATTTAAAACTGATGTCTAAAGCCTTAAAGAAAGTCATGCTATTACTTTCAGAGACATGAGAGAAAGTAGAGATTCAGGCTGAAAAGATAAAACTTAGAGTTGGGATGGCATTCAACTGAAGGTTTTTGTAGGACTTTCAGTTATAGTTGTTCACATGTCAGTGAAGAGTTTTAAGGTTTAAAGCAAGGGTCCTCAATCCATGGACCATGGCCCATTATTAGTCTGTTAGGAACTGGCCCGCACAGCTGGGAACGCATGGCAGGCAAGGTAGCAAAGCTTCATCTGTTTTGACAGCCACTCCTCATAGTTTCCATTATCACCTGAACTCCACCTCCTGTCAGACCAGCAGAGGCATTAGAATTCCATAAAAGCAAGAATCCTACAATGAACTGCACATGTGAAGGATCTAGGTTATGTGCTCCTTATTAGACTCTCATGCCTGGAGATACGAGGTGGAGCTAAGGCTTTGATGCTAGTGCTGGGGAGCGACTGCAAATATAGATTATCATTAGCAGAGAGGTTTGACTGCACAGAGATCATAAAAAATCAGTTGTTTACAGACTCATATCAAAGCCCCATCAGTGAGCAGCAACTGACAATTAAGCTGCCTCTGGTGGCAGGCTTTTTGGTGGCAAATGAGTTGATGCACTTCAATTGTACAGCTGCCTCTGGTGGCAGGCTTCAAGGCAGAATTAGACACTTATTTTAGTCAAAACATGACCCGCCCGTTATTTCAGTTACCGCTTCCATCCATGCCACTTTTCCTATGCACTTGTCTCAGTCACAGTTTTGGTAAGCCCACAATCGAATCCTAGCCCAAAATGAGTAAAAGCAAACATCACTGGAGAGCTTCTTTCAAAAGAGGAAAAGACCCAGTGATGAAACAACAGAAGACTCTAAGACTACCAACTAACAGAAAACTGCATTTAAAAGAAAATGCCAAGAGTCCTCCTTAAATCATGTTTTTCATTGCAACAGGTGATTCACATTCTCCAAAACCTTCAAAACTGTTTTGCCATGCAGAGACCAAGTGCTGTTCCTTAAAAGCCTATACTTTGGAGTTTTTCAAAAGAAAAAAAAAGATGAAGCAACTATTAAAGGCCACCATTTCATCAGATGTGTCTGCATTGAGAGCATCATTCTTGTGACTACCCATATTGCTAAAGCTAAGAAGTCCTTTATTTGGGGTAAGACTTTATCCTGTGTGCTGCTAAGGACATGTGTCAAGAACTTTTAGGAGAGGCTACAATTTAAAAAGTGGCACATTTTCTTCTCTTGGCTAGCACCAAAGCTAGACAAGTTGGTAAAATAGTAGAGGATACTGAGGCACAGTTGTTAGAGAGGATGAATGAGTCTCCATGGTACACAATCCAGGTGACAAGTCTACTCATGTTGACAAAAAGGCAACAGTGGTTTTGTGTAATCTATTTTTCAAAAGGATATGCATTAGGCTATGCCATGTGCACTTTTGTTGTCAACCAATACCACAGCTGCAGAACTATTCCAGTCTTTGAATGATTACGTATCAGGAAAACTGAATTGGTCATTCTGTGTCAGTGTATTCATGGATGAAACAGCCACCGTGACTGGCCGGCTGTCTGGTTTCACTACTCAGGTCAAAGATGTTACTTCTGAGTGTGAGTCGATGTATAGTGTCATCCATAGAGAAATGCTGGCTAACCTAAAAACGTCACCTGAAGTTAATAATGTTTTGCAGGATATGATTAAAATTATCAACTGCATTAAAGTACAAGCCTTTAACTGATTTTTTTTGTGCAGCTCTGTGAGGAGATGGGCACAGAGCACCCTCATCTTCTCTCATACATAGAAGTGAGCTGGCTTTCTAAAGGCAGACCACTGCTCAGAGATTTTGGGTTACAACAGCCACTCCAGAGATTTAGAAAAACAATCACCACTGGCAGCACATTTCAGTGATGCAGAATGGGTCACAAAACTTGCTTACTCATGTGATGTATTCAACCCACTCTGTGAACTCAATCTATCTCCACCAAGGAGAATGAAAACTGTGTTCAAGTCGGCAGATAAAGTGGCTGCATTCAAAGTCAAACTGGTATCTTGGGGGTAGTGAGTGATCCTTGGGGTTGTTAACATGTTTCAAACATTAGTAGAGATTTTGAAAGAGACTGATCCAAGGCCTTCTTTCTCCCAGCTGGTTCATGATCACCTATCTTAGTTTTTAAAACAGCTTGAGAATTACTTCCCTCCCACCAAAGGTCCCCAAACTGGGAAGGACTGGATCTGTGATCTGACTGTGAATAAACCAGGTGAATCAGCCTTGTCCATACTAGAACAGGATCAGCTGTTTGAGATCAAAAAATGAAGCTGGCCTTAAAAGTGTGTTTGAGACAACATCAAATCTCCATACATTCTAGATTAAAGTCAAGGTGGAATATCCCAAGATTGCCGCAAAAGCACTGAAAATCTCACTTCCATTTCCAACATCTTATCTTTGTGAAGCAGGGTATTCTGTGGTGATAGCAACCAAAATGAGATTGTGGAGGAGACTGGACATAAGCAACACACTTTGAATGCCACTCTCTCCCATCACCTCCAGATAGGACCATCTAGTTGCAGGAGAACAAGCTCGGGGCTCCCACTGATTCTGCATTTTGGTGAGTTGTATAGTTATTTCATTATATATCACAATGTAATAATAATAGAACTAAAGTGCACAATAAATGTAATGCATTTGAATTATCCTGAAACCATACCCCTCCAATGTCTGTGGAAAAAGTATTTTCCACAGAACCAGTCTGTGATGCCAAAAAGGTTGGGGACTTCTGGTTTAAACGTTTTTTAGAAAACATCAAGATGTAACTATGGAGTGTGCTTAAGTAACATCAGAGATGCATGGAGGTTGGTAACAGAAGGCAGAATAATGCATTCTATGCAAGGCTCTGGGACTAATGAGTAGTAACTTTGGGATTCAGAGGTTAGATTGATTAGTGCACATGACTTAATTTCTTTCTCATTCAATTATCTATATAATGGTGGTATAGGATTATAGAACCTCTTTTCTCCCTGTCAAGAAGAGTCTGATAATTTTAACAGAAATTCTTTAACTAATCTTAAGCATGGGCAATTGATTTGAACATAATCTATGTTTTAACAAAATTAGAAAAAGGAAATATTGGATTCTGTGAACCTTATAATGTCATTTCAGAACTATCTTCACTTTTTTCAGAAATTTATTCTAATTTCCAAAAAGTTTTGTTAGAGAAAACAAGAAAAAAGATTAAAAGGTCAATATATTCATTATAAACTATGACATTGCTTTAGGTGCAGAATTGTAGCTTTCTGTGACCTACTACATAAATAAGATGCATACACAAGTATCTGTTTCTGAACTATTATCTTTTTCACATTTGTTAAAAATTTCAGGTTTAAAATGACTATTTTCCTGATGATAAAGCATTCTCTGGAGAAGGCAATGGCACCCCACTCCAGTACTCTTGCCTGGAAACTCCCATGGATGCAGGAGCCTGGTGGGCTGTAGTCCATGGGGTCGCTAGGAGTCGGACACGACTGAGCGACTTCACTTTCACTTTTCACTTTCATGCACTGGAGAAGGAAATGGCAACCCACTCCAGTGTTCTTGCCTGGAGAATCCCAGGGACGGGGGAGCCTGGTGGGCTGCCGTCTATGGGGTCACACAGAGTCGGACACGACTGAAGCGACTTAGCAAAGCATTCTCTTACAGTTTTAGCAAATGTGTATCCTTTAACATTCAAATATTAATGATGATGCTGGTGGTGGTGGTTTAGTTGCTCAGTCATGTCTGATTCTTGTGACCCCTTGGACTGTAGCCTGCCAGGCTCATCTTTCTCTGGGATTTTCCAGGCAAGAATACTGGAGTTGGGTCTTATTTCCTTCTCCAATTAATGATGATAAAGTTATTTAATTTTTCTATTGCAAAAGTAAATAAAATTATATTTTTATTATGAAAAGACTCAGTACTTATTACCTTTTGGACTTATTTGAAAACTTATATTCATTTAGCTGAAGCACATGGTAAAAAAATAACATGTACATTCATACATGCACATTGGCCTTCTCCAAGACTTTGCTTTTTTGTTTTGTTTCTCTCATTGCAATCTTATATTTTACTTGTCATCTTAGAGCTTACATATGCTTTATTTACCAAACTATCCTAAAATCTCTACATAGGACACAGTTATAGTAAGATTTTTTTCATTAAGAACTAGCTAATCAGAGGAAATATTAAAATACCCATTATAACTTTATAAGTTACTCTTCTACTTTCTTTTTTATAAGCTCTCATGTTCCTTTGTGACACTGCTCTTATTCTCCAGAAATCCATAGTCATTGAAAGAATGTTCTCCTATTCTTTGTCTCTGTGTCCTAACTGCCCGTTGATACTCCAGTGCACTTTTGTTTGGTCTTTACTCCTGTACTTACTATTAAACTATTCATATTAGCTTATCATTGCATTATAATTGCTTAATCCAGCAAACTCAATTCATTCTTATTTGTATTATCAATTGCTTAATGATGAATTACTACAATTCTCTCTACTAAACAAACAACGTTTATTTCACCAGTTTCTGTGGGTTAGGAATCTGGGCATGGTTTACTTGAATCCTCTAGCTGTGTTTCTCACAAGGTAATAATCAAGCCATCAGCCAAGATTAAAAAGATCTTACGGCTTGATTGACATAAACTCATTTATGTCATTGCTGTCTGAGTTCAGTTCATTTTGGGCTATTGTACTGAATGAAAGTAAAAGTTTTCATTTTTTATTTTTTGGCTGCACCTTGCATCATGAAGGATCTTAGCTCTTCAACCAGGGATCAAATCAGGCCTTCAAAGTGAAAGCACCAAGTCCTAACCAAGGCGCATCCAGGGAAGTCCCCCAAAGCTATCATTTCTAATATGACTGCTGGGTGTTAGGCACTGATAAAGCACATACATTAAATATTTTATTGAAATAAATTATAATAGATATTATATATTATTAATTTTATTAAGTAATATATATATTCATGGAATAAAAATTAAAGAAAGCAGGCAAGCAAATAAAAGTAAGTAAAATAAAATACTGATTTCTGTAAGCAGTCATTGCAAACATTGGTATACCCCTGAATCTTTTTAGACACATATTATGCTGAATTGTAAGGCTTACCCAGTGGCTCAGTGGTAAAGAATCCACCTGCAATGCAGGAGATGTGGGTTTCATGTCTGGGTCAGGAAGATTCCATGGAGAAGAGAATGACAATCCACGCCAGTAATCTTTCTTAGGAAATCCCATCGACAGAGGAGCCTAGCAGTCCATGGTATCACAAGAGTGTGACATGACTTAACAACTAGACCACCATCACCACCATGTTGAGTTGCTTTCCTTAGCAGGAAACCTGTCCCTTTTCTCCAATTTTTCTTATTTTGGATACAGTCAGTTCTTGCTATTCATAATAGTTATGTTTTGTAGAGTCACAATAAAAATTAAATTAGCAATAATGAAGTACTGCTGCAGGCAATACATAGGGTTAGTTTCCTGTGTATCTCCAATCACAGCAACTAATACAAGACATAACCTTGTTTTATATGTGCTTATGTTTAAAGACAGGCTACATAATACACACTGTTGATTCATTAACATTGAACTCCTGGTCAATAACATTATAACTCATGCCTTAACTACACTTATCTAATACACTTTTTTTTTTTCTTTTTTCTGTAAGGCAAAGTCATGAGCTAAGGAGTTTCAGGCATCACTTTACCACTGTATTTAAGGCCATTTTTAACAGGAAAACCACAGGCAATAAAAAAGCACTGAAATGCAAATTTTAAAAGTGCTAAATATACTAAAAAGCAAAAAACAACACTTATTTACACTAGGAGAGCTTAAACAAAGAAGCAGAGCACTGCCTTATTTGACCTTATTCTATGAGGAATATATACTGTGAGGGACTCAGAGTTTTATCTCTCTGCATATGTCCTCAAATGACTGCAAAAGCAGTAAAATCCAATATGAGGCCTACAAAAAATTTTAACAAACAAACAAAATCACAAATATGAAATCAACAAATGATGAAGATTATTGTATTAAGATTTTTCTCACTCTGTCAATCAAGCAAGGCTTGTTATGTTATTCTTATAAATATTTTTGAATATTATTTGACTTCCCAGGTGGAGAGAGTGGTAAAGAATCTGCCTGCCAATGCAGGTGATACAAAAGATGTGGGTTCAGTCCCTGGGTGGGGATGATCCCCTGGGGTAGGAAATAGCAACCCACTCTGGTATTATTGCCTGGAGAATTCCATGGACAGAGGAACCTGGTGGGCTACAGTCCATGGGGTCACAAAGAATCAGACATGACTGAGCATGTGTGCAGTTGACATTTGAGTTTTTTTTTCCCCAGTTTCCTACTGGTGCTATAGGCTAAACTCTTCTCTTCTCCTCTCTATTTTCCTACCTTAGCCTGTTATATGCAGCGAAGACAGAAATTAGTAAAGAGTTTTCACTTTCTCCCCTTCACATTTCCTACCAAGGACAAGGAATATGTTTTCTAATTGGATGAATTGAGATGGAATTGGGCATGCATAATTTTAGAAGATGCTATTGTCTAGTTCTGCTGGTAACTAAGAGGGCTCATGTACTCAGATGAATAGTGACTCCTCCAAAATTTATGTGCACTGGAATCTATATGTATATATATATGAGCTTATTTGGGAATGAGATCTTTGTAGATGTAAGTGAGTCAAATGAGGCCATCTTGATTAATTCTGAAAGTGTTAGTCACTCAACTGAGTCTAAGTCTTTGGAACCCCATGAACTGTAACCCACCAGATTCCTCCATCCTTAGGGTTCTTCAGGCAAGAATATTGGAGTGAATAGCCATTCCATTCTCTAGGGGTTTTTCCAACCCAAGGATTGAACCTGGGTCTCCTGCATTGGATGCAGAGTCTTTATCAACTGAGCCATCAGGTAAACCCAGACTTGATGAAGGTGGGTTCTAAATTGAATGACTATTGTCCTTGTATGGAGGTGGATGGGGGTGATTTGGAGAGACTCAGAGATATGCAAGTAAAATGGATGAAGGCAGAAATTAGAGTGAAATAGCTATAGTCCAGGAATACTAAGGATTGTGACATAAACTAGGAAGAGGCAAAAAAGATTATTTTCCTACAGCCCTCAGTGGAAGATGTTACTATTATCCAGTACTCGGAAAGAATACATTTCTGTTGTTTTAAGCCCTCCAGTTTGAAGTCATTTGTAATGGTTGCTCTAGGAAACTAGTAAGTCAATTTAATCCTGGAATGAAATATTACAGAACTGACATAATCCTACACCAAGTGTCCCAAATGCCTACATAAAGAATGTGTGCTTATTCTTTTGTCTTCTTTTGTCTACTTGAGTAGGAGGATGAAGAGGAAGGGGAGCAGGTGGATAATTTACTGTTTAATTAAAATTTCATTTTATTTTCTCACTAAGAAGGTCACGTTTATTAACATAAATATAGCAACAATTATAAATGAACTCTGGAATATTTGTTGAAAAATACTTTCTAAGATTCAAGAAAGAAAATCATCAAACACTTTGGAATTGTATCTTCTTAGAATTGATATTGTTTCTGATTTCAAGACTATTGCTTCTGAGTATTTATTGTCATTTATAAATATATAATGTCACATCCTGCATTAAACTGTGAGCCCCCTATTTGGAGGGACCATACTACACTATTCTTGCCTGGAGAATCCTGTAGACAGAGGAGACTGGTGAGTTGCTGTCCATAGGGTCGCACAGAGTCGGACATGATTGAAGCGACTCAGCATAGCATAGCAAAGCATATGTATAATAACAGCTATTTTACCTCTGTTATTTGAACGGTATCTGACATATGATTAGCCTTCAGTAAATACCTACTTAATTATAAATTACTAAATGAACATACATTTTCCAATGTATCATTGAAAAACACAGGATGAAGTCATGACACCAGCCACATATCTAATAGAAGGAACAGAAAACTAGGAAAAATTTAATGCAAAAGGTCAACAATCTGTGTATATATAAAAGATTTTGTTTCAAAATATTCAAGAGCAAAACCAATTGGTAAAGAATAATAAAAGTTTAATACATAAGAACAGAGAAAGCCTCAAGAGAAGGATCTGGCCACGTGGTAATAATGCAGATACACATATTACATACTCACAAAAACAAAGCATAACCCCCAAAATTGTTCTACCATGGCTATTTCCACATGGTGGTACTTTATTGTTTTGTTATTGCTAATATGTTTATTCTAAATCTTGCTTCATAAATATGTACTATTTTATTTTCTTAAAAATTATAATATACAATACCTAATAACAACTAACTTAAAAACGTAATACTTAATATTGAGTCTTAAACAGTGCCAGACACATATCCATCAGTTTATAAATAACTACCATCATTGCTATTGTGATTGCTGAAAAATTGCTAAGGTATAGTGCCTCATTGGAAGGACTGATTCTGAAGCTAAAACTCCAATACTTTGGCCACCTCATGCAAAGAGCTGACTCATTAGAAAAGACCCTAAGTCTGGTAATGACTGAAGGCAAGAGGAGAAGTGGGTGACAGAAGATGAGATAATTGGATGAGATCACTGACTCAATGGACATGAGTTTGAGCAAGCTCTGTGAGGAAAGACAGAGAAGCTTGGTATGCTGCAACTGTGGGGTTTCAGAGTTGGACATGATTGAGTGACTGAAAAACAAGTGCCTGCTATGTGAAAATACAGATCTGGTTGAATCCTAGAGAATAACAATGTTTATAACCTCGGACAAAAAGTGCACGTGTGCCTGCATTCATATATGTTTGTGAGCCAAGAAAGGTTTCTCATTTTCTTATCTGTCTTATATGTAGGATTATAATGATTAATCCCATGAACAGTATGAAAAGGCGTAAACATAGCACACTGAAAGATGAACTCCTCAGGTCAGTAGGTGCCCAATATGCTACTGGAGATCAGTGGAGAAATAACTTCATAAAGAATGAAGAGATGAAGCCAAAGAAAAAACAACACCCAGTTGTGGATGTGACTGGTGATAAAAGTCTGATGCTGTAAAAAGCAATAGGAACCTAGAATGTTAGAACCATGAATCAAGACAAACTGGAAATGAACAAACATAAGCTGGCAAGAGAAAATTTCAACACTTAAGGAATCAGCAAACTAAAATGGACTGGAATGGGTGAATTTAACTCAGATGGCAATTATATCTACTATTGTGGGCAAGAATCCCTTAGAAGAAATGGAGTAGTCATCATAGCAAACAAAATTCCAAAATGCAGTACTTAGATGCAGTCTCAAAAAAGACAGAATGATCTCTTCATTTCCAAGCAAACCATTCAAAATCACAGTAATCCAAGTCTGTCCTAAACAGTAATGCTGAAGAAATTGAAGTTAAAAAGATCTATGAAGACCTTCAAGATCTTCTAGACTAAACACCCAAAAGAGATTCCCTTTCCATATAGGGGATTGGAATGAAAAAGTGGGAAGTCAAGAAATACCTGGAGAAACTGGCAAACTTGGCCTTGGAATGTGGAATGAAGCAGGGCAAAGTCTAATAGTGTTTTGCCAAGAAAATGCACTAGTCATAGCAAACACCCTCTTCCAACAACAGAGAAGAAGACTATACACTATGCATGGACATCACCAGATGGTCAATACTGAAATCAGATTGATTATATTCTTTGTAGCCAAAGATGGAAAAGCTCTATACAGTCAGAAAAACAAAAACAAAAACAAGATCAGGAGCTGACTATGGCTCAGATCATGAACTCCTTATTGTTAAATTCAGACATAAATTGAAGAAAGTAGGGAAAACTGCTAGACCATTCAGGTATGACCTAAATCAAATCCCTTATGATTATATAGTGGAAGTGAGAAATAGATTTAAGGGACTAGATCTGATAGATAGAGTGCCTGATGAACTATGGACTGAGGTTCGTGACATTGTACAGAAGACAGGAATCAAGAACATCCCCATGGAAAAGAAATGCAAAAAAGCAAAATGGTTGTCTGGGGAGGCCTTACAAATAGCTGTGAAAAGAAGAGAAGTGAAAAGTAAAGGAGAAAGGGAAAGATATACCCATTTGAATGCAGAGTTCCAAAGAATAGCAAGGAGAGATAAGAAAGCTTTCCTCAGTGATCAATGCAAAGAAATAGAGGAAAATAATAGAATGGAAAAGACTAGAAATCTATTCAAGAAAATTAGAGATACCAAGGGAACATTTCATGCAAAGATGGGTGAAATAAAGAACAGAAATGGTATGGACCTAACAAAAGCAGAAGATATTAGGAAGAGGTGGCAATAATACACAGAAAATCTATACAAAAAAAGATCTTCATGACCCAGATAATCACGATGGTGTGATCACTCACCTAGAGCCAGACATTCTGGAATGTGAGGTCAAATGGGCCTTAGGAAGCATCAATATGAACAAAGCTAGTGGAGGTGGTGGCATTCCAGTTGAGCTATTTCAAATCCTAAAATATGATGCTGTGAAAGGGCTGCACTCAATATGTCAACAAATTTGGAAAACTCAGCAGTGGCCAGAGGACTGAAAAAGGTCATTTTGCATTCCACCCGAAGAAAGGCAGTGCCAAATAATGCTCAAACTACTGCACAATTCCACTCATCTCACATGCTAGCAAAGTAATGCTCAAAATTCTCCAACCTAGGCTTAACAGTATGTGAACCATGAGCTTCCAGATGTTCAAGCTGGATTTAGAAAAGGCAGAGGAACCACAGATCAAATTTCAACATCTGTTGGAACATCAAAAAAGCAAGAGAGTTGCAGAAAAACATCTACTTCTTTATTGACTATGCTAAAGCCTTTGACTGTGTGGATCACAACAAACAGGAAAATTCTGAAACAGATGGGAATACCAGACCACCTGATCTGCCTCTTGAGAAATCTGTATGCAGGTCAGGAAGCAATAGTTAGAACTGGACATGGAACAATAGACTGGTCCAAAATTGGGAAAGGAGTACGTCAATGCTGTATATTGTCACCCTGCTTGTTTAGCTTAAATGCAGAGTGTAGCATGAGAAATGCTTGACTGGATGAAGCATAAGCTGGAATCAAGATTGCCAGGAGAAATAACAATAATCTCAGATATGCAGAATACACCACCCTTATGGAAGAAAGTGGAGAAGAACTAAAGAGCCTCTAGATGAAAGTGAAACAGGAGAGTGAAAAAGTTGACTTATAACTCAGCATTCAGAAAACTAAGATCATGGCATCTGGTCCAATCAGTTTATGGTAAATAGATGGGGAAAGAGTGGAAACAGTGACAGAATTTATTCTTTTATGGGCTCCAAAATCACTGCAGATGGTGACTGCAGCCATGAAATTTAAAGACACTTGCTCCTTGGAAAAAAAGTTATGACCCACCAAGACAGCATATTAAAAAGCAGAGACATTACTTTGCCAACAAAGGTCCATCTAATCAAAGCTATGGTTTTTCCAATAGTCATATATGGATGTGAGAATTGGACTATAAAGACAACAAAAGAGACACAGATGTATAGAACAGTCTTTTGGACTCTGGAGAGGGAGAGCGTGGGGTGATTTGGGAGAATGGCATTGAAACATGTATAATATCATATAAGAAATGAATCTCCAGTCCAGGTTCAATGCAAGATACAGGATGCTTGGGGCTGGTGCACTGGGATGACCCAGAGGGAAGGTACGGGGAGGGAGGTGGGAGGGAGGTTCAGGATGGGGAACACATGTACACTCATGGTAGATTCATGATGTATGACAAAAGCAATACAATATTTTAAAGTAAAAAAAAAAATAAAGAAAGAAAGCTGAGCTCTGAAGAGCTGATGCTTTTGAACTGTGGTGATGGAGAAGACTCTTGTGAGTCCTTTGGGCTGCAAGGAGATCCAACCAGTCCATCCTAAAGGAAATTAGTCCTGAATATTCATTGGAAGGACTGATGCTGAAGCTGAAACTCCAGTACTTTGGCCACCTGATGTGAAGGACTGACTCATTGGAAAAGGCCCTGATGCTGGGAAAGATTGAAGGCAGCAAAATAAGATAATGACCAAGGATGAGATGGTTGGATGGCATCACTGACTCAATGGGTATGAGTTTGAGTAAACTTTGGGAATATGTGATAGTCAGGGAGGCCTGTTGCACTGCAGTCTGTGGGGTCATGGAGAGTTGGACACGACTGAGCAAATGAACTGTACTGAAGTGATAATGACTAAATATTTGATGCTCTGCAATTTTAGTAAAATGTATAAGAACAAGTAAATCAACAATTTCCAGAAGGGAATGATCTGATAGAATGATCAAAATGGTTCAAAATGGTTCAGTAGATGAATCCAAGTTCTGTTTATTCTAGCTAATAGAATGCTGCTTTGATTAAATTACTCCAAAGCCCAGTAGCCTCTTTTGAATTCTATAGAATGTTATTGATTTAAGTGCTGCTTAACTCTAATAAGAATACAGTCAAATGTTCAGATAATTTTGTTTTTCTTTGGTATATTATAATGAAAGGGGAAAAAGATATCTGGCTTAAGATCAATTTGTTAAATCCTTAAAAATCTAGATTCAATTTTAAATTAAATACAAAGATTTAGTTAAAAAATAAGAGATGTAACTTATAGAATTGTAAAGTTAGTATCGAATATATGACAAAACAAAGTCAGTACAATTTAGTGGTAACTCTCTAATTTTACTAACAGTTATTTTACTATAAATTCAACTCAATAGGTAGTCATTGAGAAACTACTACTTATATATTCCAACTAATTAGGAGGCTCGGAAAATACAGTGTTTTTGATAATGAAACAGTCTTTAGATGTGTATAAGAGACAGACTATACACTATGCATGGACATCACCAGATGGTCAATACTGAAATCAGATTGATTATATTCTTTGTAGCCAAAGATGGAAAAGCTCTATACAGTCAGAAAAACAAAAACAAAAACAAGATCAGGAGCTGACTATGGCTCAGATCATGAACTCCTTATTGTTAAATTCAGACATAAATTGAAGAAAGTAGGGAAAACTGCTAGACCATTCAGGTATGACCTAAATCAAATCCCTTATGATTATATAGTGGAAGTGAGAAATAGATTTAAGGGACTAGATCTGATAGATAGAGTGCCTGATGAACTATGGACTGAGGTTCGTGACATTGTACAGAAGACAGGAATCAAGAACATCCCCATGGAAAAGAAATGCAAAAAAGCAAAATGGTTGTCTGGGGAGGCCTTACAAATAGCTGTGAAAAGAAGAGAAGTGAAAAGTAAAGGAGAAAGGGAAAGATATACCCATTTGAATGCAGAGTTCCAAAGAATAGCAAGGAGAGATAAGAAAGCTTTCCTCAGTGATCAATGCAAAGAAATAGAGGAAAATAATAGAATGGAAAAGACTAGAAATCTATTCAAGAAAATTAGAGATACCAAGGGAACATTTCATGCAAAGATGGGTGAAATAAAGAACAGAAATGGTATGGACCTAACAAAAGCAGAAGATATTTGAGATGTGTATAAGAGACAGTAATAAGACTTTGAAATTCCTGTTATTCAAAATATGTTTATTAAGCATTTCATCTCTGTTTTTCCTGTATTACTTAAAAGAAAATATAAATATTGTATTGCAAGTCTTCCCTTACTTTTTGCCATAGTCTCATTTTTATTAATTTATTTATCCATGTATGGTGAATGTATTTATAACCTTTTCCCTGTGTAAATATAATGATATCACACTGGGAAGATTTCTGAGCAGAAATTTCCCTACCTTATAGACAGATAAATAAGCTTGGATTTAAGAAACTATCACCATGGTAATCTTAAGAAGATTAAAAATAAGAGTATATATGTATATATAAATACCAGCAGTTAAGATGTATATTCTAACACTGTGGAATTGAGTTGACTGGTATAAGTGCCAAACATACTCCAAACAATTATACTGAAAAGAGAACAAGGAGAAATTATTTTTGCTCTTATTTTCAGAAGAGAAAATCTGTATTTCATTAGATAAATTATCACCCATTCAAAAAGAGAGCCTTTTATAATTACTTCAATATATGTGCTTTTCTTAGAACAAGTCTGAAGTAGACGTTGGGGACACAAATGCAATTTGAAACATTTCATTTCTACATTACTTCTATAGTCTCTGTTATTACAGTTTCTCTCATAGTTAGAGAAGAAATGGAGCACTGAACTTTATGTCACCCAAAGGGAATAGAAAAACAACCCCCGAATTCAAGACTGTTTAGTCCAATTTATGAAATGATTTGAGGAAGGTAATTCAGATACTGGAAACACTGTCTTTCACTTAAGTACCAAAAAAATCTAACTTAATGCAGGTGATATTCATCCCTGACAGGAAACCTATTTCATCTTCACTCTAGTATAGGTTGCTACTATATGAAGTGACAGTGAGTTGACATGTTCTACATGTGTATTTATTTATTGAACAGAGCTGAGGGGCCATCATTTTTCAATTCTGTTTGCCATTTAATTTTTCATTCTAGGAAGGCTCAAAGTATGAAATGAACACAGTGATCTTATTATTTTAAATTAACTTAGCTTCACAAAGAGGAAATGATTAGTTAAATAATTAGCACATGCCTAAAGATTGAGGATATTAGTATGTCTCCTATTCTGATATCTTAAAATTATTTATTAAAATTCATTCTATGAATGCTTTTAAATAACTGCTACCCACCAAGATTTGAATACCAAATCTTTCTACCTTTTTTTTTTTTCTCTTTTCTTCTCTGTGGCTAGCATTTTAGTTTCAAATTCTACCTATTTATAAATCTATCTACCTATCTACTAAAGAAAGCTGAGCTCTGAAGAATTTATGGTTTTGAACTGTGGTGGTAGAGAAGACTCTTGAGAGTCCTTTGGGCTGCAAGAAGATCCAACCAGTCCATCCTAAAGGAAACTAGTCCTGAATTTTCATCGGAAGGACTGATGCTGAAGCTGAAACTCTAATACTTTGGCCACCTGATGCGAAGAACTGACTCATTGGAAAAGGCCCTTATAGTGGGAAAGATTGAAACTGGGAGGAGAAGGGGACGACAGAGGAGGAGACAGTTGGATGGCATCACCAACTCAATGGGCATGAGTTTGAATAGGCTCCGGGAGTTGGTGATGGACAGAGAAGCCTGGCATGCTGCAGTCCATGGGGTCGCAAAGAGTCGGACATGACTGAGTGACTGAACTGAGCCGATCTATCATCATTGTCTACATATCTCATTTAAAAGATAATTTCCTAAAATATTGAAATGCATAAGAACTAAATAGTAGAAACAAGAAATGTAAGTATAAGTAATATAGAGGAGAAAATTCTCTCAATACACTTTAGAGTCACTTCCTCTGAGCAAAGAAGTCTAATCACTCAAAGGACAGTAAAAAAAAAAAAAAAAAAAAAAGAGAGAGAGAGAGAGAGAAATGGACTTTGTAAACACAGGGTGCAACTGTAAAATAATGATACAATTATAGTCATTATCTGCATTTCTATTTATTTTAATTAATACACAGCTTGTTCATATGTAATTTACTTGGGTCTTTTCTGACTTGAAACACTATCTTTGCAATATGTCTTGCAACTGTTTCTATTCCTCAGTGCCTTGTGATTATATTAGACTTACCTCAAATACTTTTCATTTTGAATAGTCAAGTAATCAATTTATTCCACAATTAATTGATTGATTTTTCCTGGAATAATTATATTTTCCTATTAAATCACCCTTATTAATATTACTACCTCAAAGTTACTGGAAAAAGTGTAAACTAAATTGCTTAAAATTCAAGTAGTTCTACAATCTAGTCAATCTAAACTTGATTGATAAATTCAAGAGTCTTCTATCCCTATTTTAAGAAATAAGTTTCAGAAAAGCTTATATTTCTAATCTAGAAATGTAAATGTATATAAAGGTTGAATGGGTGCTCAGTCACTCAGTTATGTTCAACTTTTACGTGACCATGTAGACTGTATCCTGCCAGGCTCCTCTGTCCGTGGCATTTTCCAGGTGTGGGTTGCCATTTCCTCCTCCAAGGGATTTTCCTGACCCAGGAATTGAACCCACTTCTTCTACATCTCTTTCACTGAAGGTGGATTATTTACCACTGAGTCATCCGGGGAGCCATATATGAAGTATGTGAAGTCAAAATCCTATATCTTCAAAAGAAATATCCCAGAAATGTAAAATAATCTGCACAAGTAACTAGATATCAGCTAACGAAACAAATCTGCAAATAAACCACAAACCTCTAGAACTTCAGCATTTCAATAGAAATCTCTGATGTTCCCTCCCCTTTAGTACGTATTTACTCTCCCATGTTCATCACTAATAACCATCATTGGATAATGCACTGCTCTATTTCCTATCAATCACTGTTATCAGGATTATAGCGCTCTTGGACCCAGGATTCTCATTGAATTAGAGAATCTTTTTGTCAGCACCATTACCTTGGAGTGTCAGAAAAACTCCAGGTTTCATTTTGTCCATGCCTGTCCCATTGTATTTTAATTAAAGTTGTCCACAACTCCCAAATAATGCAATCAATCAACGTGGTATTTTGCCTAATTAAAAAATATGCTAGATATATCAGGAATCAAAAGAAAAGAGGATATATTCCAACAAGCTTTAAGAGTGAGATAAAATACATATTTAAAGGATTTCACTTTATACTGAAAGAAAAATGGATGAAGAATTTCAAAGTATTTGATATCAACCTTAGAGATCAAATTTGCCAACATCTGTTATATCATTGATAAAGCACGAGAACACCAGAATAATATCTACTTCTGCTTTATTGATTACTCCAAAGCCTTTGACTGTATAGATCATAACAAGGTGTGGAAAATTCTTAAAGAGATGGGAATACCAGACCACCTTACCCGCCTCATGAAAAATCCGTATGCATGTCAAGAAGTTAACAGTTAGACCTGGTCATGAATAGCAAACTGGTTCCAAATTGGGAAAGGAGTATGTTAAGGCTATATATTGTCACCCTGTTTGTTTAACTTATATGAAGAGTACATCATGCAAAATGCTGGGCTAGATGAAGTGCAGCTGGAATCAAGATTGCTGGGAGAAATAGAAATATCCTCAGATATGCAGATGACACCACCCTTATGAAAGAAAGTGAAGAAGAACTAAACAGCTTCTTGAAGAAAGTGAAAGAGGAGAGTGAAAAAGCTGCCTTAAAACTCAACATTCAAAAAACAAAGATCATGGTATCTGGCCCCATCACTTCATGGCAAATAGATGGGAAGACAATGGAAACAGTGACAGACTTAATTTGGGGGCTCCAAAATCACCACAGATGGTGACTGCAACCATGAAATTAAAAGACTTGCTCCTTGGAAGAAAAGCTATGACCAACCTAGACAACATAGTAAAAGGTAGAGACATTACTTTTCCAACAAATGTCCATCTAGTTAAAGCTATATTTTTTCCAGTAGTCATGTGTGGATGTGAGAGTTGGACTATAAAGAAAGCTGAGGACTGAAGAATTTATGCCTTTGAACTGTGGTGTTGGAGAAAACTCTTGAGAGTCCCTTGGACTGCAAGTAAATCCAACCAGTCCATCCTGAAGGAAATCAGTCCTCAATATTCATTGGAAGGACTGATGCTGAAACTGAAGCTCCAACACTTTGGCCACTCCAATACTTTGATGCAAAGAACAGACTCATTGGAAAAGACCCTGATGCTGGGAAAGATTGAAGATGGGATAAGATGGTTGGATGGCATCGCGACTTGATGGACATAAGTCTGAGCAAGCTCCAGGAGTTGGTGATGGACAGGTAGGCCTGGCCTGCTTCATTCCATGGGATCTCAAAGAGTTGGACACGACTGAGTGACTGAACTGAACTGAATGGGTTGTATTGTGTGTGACATGATCGGAGCTTCCCTGGTGGTTCAGATGATAAAGTATCTGTCTGCAATGCAGGAGACACATGTTTAATCCCTGGATCAAGAAGATCCCCTGGAGAAGGGAATGGCAACCCACTCCAGTATTCTTGCCTGGAGATTTCCATGGACAGAGAAGCCTAGTGGGCTACAGTCTATGGGATCACAGAGTCAGACATGACTGAATGAATAACACTGTGACGTGATCAGACAGGTTCTGTTTGTGATTAGAGATTGCTAACAAAATTATTTCTTCAGAAAAAGATTTTATAAGTTCAAGGTTTGACAACCAAGGAAGGAAATGAACATAATTTTAAACTGAAATGCAAATAAAATAAATAACAAGCATTATTCCTTGCTGAGGGAGGACTCTACCAGACTCCTTCTGACCAGTATCTAGATTTGTCCTGGGCTCATGATTCAAAGTAAAATTAAAGTTTAGTGCAAAAAAAAAAAAAAAAATATATATATATATATATATATATATATGAATATGAAATGATCTGAAAAAGGAATTGACAATCCACTCCAGAATTCTTGTCTAGGAGTTCCCCTGGATAGAGCAGCATGGTGGGCTATAGTTCATGGGGTTGTGAAGAGTCAGATATGACAGCAACAAAACAACAGTGAATATATGGAATTAGATATATAAAAACTTGCAAATTAGAATTTTTTTTGTTTTGTTTTTTCAATCAGTCCACTTCACTCAATACACAAGCCTTAACTCTCTCTATCCACAACCATAGACAGTCAGAGGGTTGGCCATTGTCTACATAGCTCTATCTGTAAAGTTTGCATGGGCCACTTTGCTACCTACTTTGAACAAAGTGATAAATAAGTAGTATGACTTTGATTATGAATTTGACTAATATAGATCATTTTCTTCCTTTACAGTGCATAGCTATTAGATCTGATCTTTAGTGTGCATTTTTTTAGTGCATAAGGATTGTACACCAAATTTAATTCACTAATTATGCAGAAGAATTCTGGAGTTAAACAGTTCTTACTTGAATGCTTACTTCAACTATTCTAAACCTTTGACCTTGATCAAATCTAAGCGTTTTCAACTCTAAAGTGGAAATCATGGTACCTACTCAATATGTTTAGTGTGAGGATTCAATGTAAATTTTTGTAATATATAAATAGTACTTGTTCACCACATGAAAGTGAATTTGCCCAGTCATGTCTGACTCTTTGTGACCCAAGGGACTGTAGCCCAACCAGGCTCCTCTGTTCATGGGGATTTTCCAGGCAAGAATACTGAAGAGGGTTGCCATTTTTTTTCTTCAAGGGATCTTCCCAACCCAGGGATCGAACCCAGGTCTCCTATACTGGAGGCAGATGCTTTACCAGTTCACCACATGAGTTCTTTTATTTTCTTGCTTTATTCTTCCATTCTTACACTTCTGTTGCATGGCTGTTCCCAAGTTACGTTCTCACTTTTAAAGAGAAATTTTCTCTTGCTCTGCTTTCATTTTCTCCATAAACTTACCATTTTTCAAGTTTATATTTTATTGCCATTAAATTCACTAATTAAGGCACCAGAGACCTTGCTTTACATTTGTTTTCCCTGCAGTTTTTTTAAATAAGAAAATAGAGTTGAGGATAGATAGTGTACTAAACATCACTATTGTTGAAAAAATTAAATGCAAAATACAGAGTACAGTTCTTTATCTGTTATATGTTATGAAAATCATAGTCAGTTCAGTCAGTTCAGTTGATTAATCATATCTAACTGTTTGTGACCTCATGAACTGCAGCAGGCCAGGCCTCACTGTCCATCACCAACTCCCGAAGTTTGCTCAGACTCATGTCCATTGAATCGGTGATGTCATCGAATCATCCCATCTTCTGAGTTCCCCTTCACCTACTCCTTCAATCTTTTCCAGCATCAGGGTCTCTTCAAGTGAGTCAGTTCTTCACATCAAGTGGCCAAAATACTGGAGTTTCAGCTTCAACATCAGTTCTCCCAATGAATATTAAAGATTGATTTCTTTGAGGATTGACTGGTTGGATCTCCTTGCAGTCCAAAGGACTCTCGAGAGTCTTCTCCAATACCACATATAAAAGGTTTCATTTCTTATGTGTTCAGCTTTCTTTATAGTCCAACTCTTACATCATACATGACTACAGGATAATCCATAACTTTGACAAGATAAGCCTTTGTTGGCAAATTAGTGTCTCTGTTTTTTTAATATGCTGTCTTGGTTGGTCATAGTTTTTCTGACAAGGGTCAAGTATCTTTTAATTTCATGGCTGCAGGATTTTGGAGCCAAAGAAAGTAAAGTCTCACTGTTTCCATTGTTTCCCCATCTATTTGAAGTGATGGGACCAAATGCCATGATCTTAGTTTTCTGAATGTTGATTTTGAAGCCAGCTTTTTCACTCTCCTCTTTCACTTTCATCAAGAGGCTCTTTAGTTCTTCCCTTTCTGCCATAAGGACTTATCTGAGGTTATTGATATTTCTCCATGCAATGTTGATTCCAGCTATGTGTCATCCAGTTTGACATGTTGCATGGTGTACTCTGAATATAAGTTAAATATACAATGTGCCAATATACAGCCTTGACGTACTCCTTTCCCAATTTGGAACCAGTCTGTTGTTCCACGTGTGGTTCTAACTGTTGCTTCTTGACCTGCATACATTTCTCAGGAAGGAGGTCAGATAGTCTGGTATTCCCATCTCTTTTAGAATTTTCCACAGTTTGTTGTGAACCACACAGTCAAGTGCTTTAGTGTAGTCAATGAAGCAGACGATTTTCTGAAATTCTCTTGCTTTTTCTATGATCCATTGGATGTTGGCAATTTGATCTCTGGTTCCCCTGCCTTTTCTAAATCCAGCTTGGATCTCTGGAAATTCTTGGTTCACATACTGTTGAAGCCTTGATTGAAGAATTTTGAGCATTTCTTTACTAGGGTAAAGAAATTGGGCTAGTGGGCTACAGTCTATGGGATCACAGAGTCAGATCCCATAGACTGTGTTATAGTTGTGTTATGCAATTGTGTTATGCAATTGTGTTATAGTTTGAACATTCTTTGGCCTTTCCTTTCTTTGGAATTGAAATTAAAACTGACCTTTCCCAGACCTGTGACCACTGCTGAGTTTTCCAAATTTGCTGGCATATTGAGTGCATCACTTTAACAGCATCATATTTTAGGATTTAAAATAGGAATTCCCTCACTTTATCTCGTGTATTTTAATATCATAGAAATCATTATGAAAATTTATTTTAAGAAACCTAACTATATATTCTAAAAATCTTTATAGATAACCCAAAGCATACCTGGTGTTCCAAATGCATTTTGCATAAACAGTTCTTACTATGTTAAAATATTTGTTCATCAAATACAAAAAGCATTATATCTTACAATAAATGCTTGTGTACATAATGGAAGTAGGGTTACCATTTATAAAACAGGGCTGTTTATGACCTCAAGCAATCTCTAAAAGAAATATTCACTTCAGTTCTGTCAGTCGCTCAGTTGTGTCCGGCTCTTTGTGACCCCATGGACTGCAGCATGCCAGGCTTCCCTGTCCATCACCAACTGCCTGAACTTGCTCAGATCATGTCCATCAAGTCTGTGATGCCATAAAACCATCTCATCCTCCATCGTCCCCTTCTCCTTCTCCCTTCAATCTTTCCCAGCATCAGGGTCATTTCTAATGAGTCAGTTCTTCACATCAGGTGGCCAAAGTATTGGAGTTTCAGCTTCATCATCAGTCCTTCCAAGGAATATTCAGAGTTTTAAACTTCCTTTAGGACTGAATGATTTGATCTCTTTGTAGGCCAAGGTATTCTCAAGAGTCTTCTCAAACACCACAGTTCAAAAGCATTATTTCTTCATTGCTCAGTTTTCTTTATAGTCCAACTCTCACATCCATACATGACTACATAGCTTTGCTTAGATGGGCCTTTGTTGCCAAATTAGTGTCTCTGTCTTTTAATATTCTGTTTACATTGGTCATAGCTTTTCTTCAAAGGAGCAAGCATCTTTTAATTCCATGACTATAGTCACTATATGCAGTGATTTTGGAGCCCCAAAATAAAGTCTGTCACTGGTTTCATTGTCTCTCCATCTATTTGCCATGAAGTGATGGGACCAGATGCCATAATCTTCGTTTTCTGAAAGTTACATTTTAAGTCAACTTTTTCACTGTCCTCTTTCACTTTCATGAAGAGTCTCTTTAGTTCTTCTTCACTTTCTGTGTAACGGTCATGCTATCTGTGTGTCTGAGGTTACTGATATTTCTACCTGCAGTCTTAATTCCAGCTTATTCTTCTGTCAGGAGCCGCATTAGGCATTACTGACAAAATGGAGGCATGGCTCTAAACCCCCTCTCTTTGTTCTGTAGGCATGGACCAGGAATGAAGGAGTTAGGCTTTGTGATTCTAACTTGTGTTTTCCTTTCCTCGGCTGAGTTGACTGAAGAGAATATTAAGGTGCTTATTGTCTTTGAGAGGAGCATGAGAAGGCATAAAGCCTTCTGGAGCTGTGCTCAAAGAATAATTCATAAAGTTAATCATCAACATTTATTCAAGGACTTTTGCAAAAGACTGTTCCAGGGTGAGCCCAGAGGCCGCAGCTTGAGACCATGGGAGGGATTGCTATCTGAAGTCTATTTGTGAGGAAAGTGTTTATGAAAAAGGAGTTTGCTGAATTTAGGGCTTAGGAATAATTAAAGTAGTTAGAAGCTAAAGATTTAAGGGATGCTGTAATGTTAGCATATTCTACTATAGCTTATAGAGATTAGGGACTTTAGAGATATTTATAGATAGAAGCCCTTTCTTAGAAATAGTGAGCTTAGGATACTAGGGACAAACAGGACTTAGAAAGATAAGAAATAAACTGAGGAATGTGGTATGCAGCCCAGACATTAGCATGAGTTACAGTGTATTGACAAGGACACTTGAGAAAAAGTAGATAAGAGAATCACTGAAGAAGGAACTCCTGTTGAGGGGGCAGCAATGATTTTTGGAGAAAAATAAAGCTGGGTCAATGGGAACTAAAAATATCAAACCTCTGGCCTAATGTTTTTGTAAAAGTATAAAAGAGAATCATAAGCTTGAAATAAACAGGCAGTCCAAGAAAAGTGAGAGGCTGCCTCAGTTTCTTGCCGACACCGCTCACCCCTTCAGGTTGAATCCCTGGCTGCTGGAGCTGAACTCCGGCATGCTTCATCCAGCCCAGCATTTCACATGATGTACTCTGTGTATAAATTAAATAAGCAGGGTGACAATATACAGGCAAAAAAAAATGTTTATGCACATCTTTAAAAATTAAAGCATTGAGATTTTATACAAAGCAGCCAAAATCATCTTAAACTCCCTCTATCACTATTGTGAAAACATACAAATCATGTTGGTAGCTGTTTTCAATATTCATCACTTAAAAATCTTAATGATCCCAATCTTTAAGAACATCAAGTAAGACAGCCAGTTTTACCTACTTAGTAGTGAAGTTTTTGTTTATGATAAATAATAAACCTGATGAAATGTTCTTAAATGACTGCTTTTCCAAATGAGTATAAGAGACTTGAATAAAGAAGTTATGAGGATTGTGTGTGTGTGTGTGTGTGTGTGTGTGTGTGTGTGATTGCCTGATCTAATACATGTTTCTCTGATAAGTAAATGCAAGTTTTACTTTTGCTGAGTAGCTTCATAATTTCCTCAACACTTATTTCCTCTGAGGCTTTTTGCTAGCCCTTGACACTATTCACATAAAATGTAAATACATAAACAGTAAATAAATCAGATTCAGATAAATTAATTTTTTCTTGACCACCCCAGTGGTAAACAGAAAAATGGTTTTATATCTTTATGACTGAGTTGGTGTTTTTTCCATAGGGTATTGGGATTATTAACACTATTTTATATTTAGCATGTTGTTGTTGTTATTTTAGTTGCTCAGTTGTGTCCTACTCTTTGTGACCCCATGGACTGTTGCCTGCCAGGATCCTCTGTCTATGAGGTTTCCCAGGCAAGAATACTAGATTGGGTTGCACTTTTCTTCTCCAGGAGATCTTCCTGACCCAGGGATCAAACCTGCATCTTTTGTATTTGCAGGTGAAATCTACAACTGAGACACCATGGAAGCCCTCATATTTAGCATAGAACGCTGAAAAACATAGGTGCTTTGTGCTGTGCTAGTGCTTGTGCTCAGTCTCTCAGTCGTGTCTGACTCTTTGGCACCCGTTGGATGTAGCCTGAAGCTCCTCTGTCCATGGGAGTTTTCAGGCAAGAATACTGAAGTGGGTTATGTTGAAGCTTAGTTTAAAAGTGTGAATTAGGGACTTTCCTGGTGACCGAATGGTTAAGATTCCACACTTATGCTGCAGAGGGTGCAGGTTTGATCCCAGGTCAGGGAACTAACATCCTTCATGTCATGTAGTGCAGTCAAAATAAAAAAAAAAAACAATCAAATAAATAAAAATGTAAATTAGTTCTCTAAAGAAGTACTTACCAGGACTTGAACCAGGGTCTCCTGCAGATCAGGCAGATTCTTTACCAACTGAGCTATCAGGGAAGCCCAGAAAAGGCAAAAAAAGAGGGAAAGACAACAAAGAGCAAGGGAAATAAACAGAAATGGTTACAAACATGGTATATAGTTACCATGTAACCTGACCTGCCTCTTGAGAAACCTGTATGCAGGTCAGGAAGCAACAGTTAAAACTAGGCGTGGAACAACAGACTGGGTTCAAACAGGAAAAGGAGTACGTCAAGGCTGTATATTGTCACCCTGATTATTTAACTTATATGCAGAGTACATCATGAGAAATGCTAGGCTGGAGGAAACACAAACTGGAATCAAGATTGCCAGGAGAAATATCAATAACCTCAAATATGCAGATGACACCACCCTTATGGCAGAACATGAAGAAGAACTAAAGAGCCTCTTGATGAAAGTGAAAGAGGAGAGTGAAATAGTTGGCTTAAAGCTCAACAGTCAGAAAACTAATATCATGGCATCTGGTTCCATCACTTCATGGCAAGTAGATGGGAAAACATTGGAAACAGTGGCTGACTTTATTTTTCTGGTCTCCAAAATCACTGCAGATGGTGATTGCAGCCATGAAATTAAAAGATGCTTATCCTTGGAAGGAAAGTTATGACCAACCTAGATAGCACATTAAAGAGCAGAGACATTACTTTGTCAACAAAGGTATGTCTAATCGAGGCTATGGTTTTTCCAGTAGTCATGTATGGATGTGAGAATTGGACTATAAAGAAAACTGAGCACAGAAGAATTGATGCTTTTGAACTGTGGTGTTGAAGACGACTCTTGAGA
This sequence comes from Cephalophus harveyi, assembly GCA_006410635.1. Classification (NCBI taxonomy): domain Eukaryota; kingdom Metazoa; phylum Chordata; class Mammalia; order Artiodactyla; family Bovidae; genus Cephalophus; species Cephalophus harveyi. Next base: position 344,514 of record SJYT01052650.1, on the reverse strand, counting down.
GTCCCCTGGACTGCAAGGAGATCCAACCAGTCCATCCTAAAGAAAATCAGTTCTGGGTGTTCATTGGAAGGACTGATGTTGAAGCTGAAACTCAAATATTTTGGCCACCTGATGCAAAGAGCTGACACATTTGAAAAGACCCTGATGTCGGGAAAGATTGAAGGCAGGAGGAGAAGGGGATGGCAGAGGATGGGATGGTTAGATGGCATCACCAACTCAATGGACATGAGTTTGGGTAAACTCTGGGAGTTGGTGATGGACAGGGAAGCTTGGTGTGCTGTGGTTCATGGCATCACAAAGTGTTGGACATGACTGAGTGACTGAACTGATTATACTTGGAATAATTTTTCTGCTTTAATCAAATTAAATAGGAAAACATTGAGTTTATTCTGATATTTGAAGATGATTTCTTAAAATACAATTTTGTTTCAAAGTTAATAAATGGATAAATAAAAGTTAAATGTTACAATGTGCTCTT
>SJYT01052650.1:320659-343778 GCA_006410635.1 Cephalophus harveyi | reverse complement strand
CCATACTAGTATAAGAAATATACTAACATCCAGAACTAGATTAAATAATTTTCATTTATTCATTTATTCAACTTTTTCTACTCATGTATTCAAATGGAAAGTATTTTCAAAAATATTTGGGAGAGTGAATGCTTTAAAAGATAGCTATAAAAATGACAAAATATGTGCTTTACAAGAGTATCTTCATAAGGAATATTAAAGATTCAATTTTGAGAATTCTTATTAAACCAGTGAGTTTGAAGTATTATTGGGATATTCAAGGCATACTCCTTGAGCCCTTCAGGCAATTTATTTATCTATCTAAATGTGTGTGAAGAGATGCGAGCTTAATATACTTTAGACACATTTCAACTTCAGTTCAGATGCTCAGTAGTGTCCGACTCTTTGTGATCCCATGAATTGCAGCACGCCAGGCCTCCCTGTCCATCACCATCTCCTGGAGCTCACTCAGACTCACGTCCATCGAGTCCGTGATGCCATCCAGCCATCTCATCATCTGTCATCCCCTTCTCCTTCTGACCCCAATCCTTCCCAGCATCAGAGTCTTTTCCAATGAGTCAACCCTCCACATGAGGTGGCCAAAGTACTGGAGTTTCACCTTTAACATCATTCCCTCCAAAGTTAGTTCACGGTTCACGTATTGCTGAAGCCTGGCTTGGAGAATTTTGAGCATTACTTTACTAGCATGTGAGATGAGTGCAATTGTGCGGTAGTTGGAGCATTCTTTGGCATTGCCTTTCTTTGGAATTGGAATGAAAACTGACCTTTTCCAGTCCTGTGGCCTCTGCTGAGTTTTCCAAATTTGCTGGCATATTGAGTGCAACACTTTCACAGCATCATCTTTCAGGATTTGAAAGAGCTCAACTGGAATGCCATCACCTCCACTAGCTCTGTTTGTAGTGATGCTTTCTAAGGCCCACTTGACTTCACATTCCAAGATGTCTGGCTCTAGATTAGTGATCACATCATCATGATTATCTGGGTTGTGAAGATCTTTTTTGTACAGTTCTTCCATGTATTTTTGCCTCCTCTTCTTAATATCTTTTGCTTCTGTTCACTCCATACAATTTCTGTCCTTTATCAAGCCCATCTTTGCATGAAATGTTCCCTTGGTATCTCTGATTTTCTTGAAGAGATCTCTAGTCTTTCCCATTCTGTCATTTTCCTCTTTTTCTTTGCATTGATTGCTGAAGAAGGCTTTCTTATCTCTTCTTGCTATTCTTTGGAACTCTGCATTCAGATGCTTATATCTTTCCTTTTCTCCTTTGCTTTTCACCTCTCTTCTTTTCACAGCTATTTGCAAGGTCTCCCCAGACAGCCATTTTGCTTTTTTGCATTTCTTTTCCATGGGGATGGTCTTGATCCCTGTCTCCTGTAATGTCACGAACCTCATTCCATATTTCATCAGGCATCCTATCTATCAGATCTAGGCCCTTAACTCTATTTCTCACTTACACTGTATAATCATAAGGGATTTGATTTAGGTCATACCTGAATGGTCTAGCGGTTTTCCCTACTTCCTTCATTTTCAGTCTGAATTTGGTAATAAGGAGTTCATGATTTCAACTTCAGAGATGTTAACAAAATTTTCAAGGCGTTGATGATGGCTTTAGGTTCAAAATGTCTTGTCATTGGTTGACCAATTTGCACTTTAATCTTTGCAGTGAAAGTTTTGGCACTGCCCTGATAGTTTTTGAGATCATAAAGAAGGTAAAGTAGAAAACAGTATAAAGTCACTTCCAGAATATTTTCACTTTAAATTGTTATCTTATTATTATGAATTATGCATCATTAGTGGAGAAGGAAATGGCACCCCACTCAAGTATTCTTGCCTGAGATTCCCACTGGCAGAGGAGCTTGGCAGGATATGGACAGAGGAGCCCATGAACGTAGGAGCCATGGACAGTCCATGAGGTCACAAAAAGTCAGACACGACTGAGTGTGAACACACACACGCACGTGCACCATTAATTAATTAGATACAGAGTTTAAACATTAATTAGCATTAAAAAATAAATATATAATCTCCTCCAATTTCTAGAATCTATTCTGAAAATAGTATCTCAGGTTTGCATTACAAATAACTGTAAGAAGAATGTTGAAATTAACAATATACTGACAGTGAAACTTCACTTCTTGAAGTGAAGCAAAACATTAAAATATTCTTAGATCACTGACTTTGTCTTTTGTTGGAGAGAACATTCAAGGATACTAAAAAGCTAATTGCTCTGATATGCAACACACACACACACACAATACACTAAACCACACAAATTCTTTCTCTTTTGGGGAAATTAAATTTACATGTGCAGAGTAGTCAGTTCTAAATTTATCTTGAAAAATCTATCTTTATGTATTTGTAAGAGGAATCGCTTTGAAGGATTTTTTTTTTCTTATTTTGATTTCCAGTGATGCTTTTTATTTTCCTTCAAAACTTTCTGCCATGCTACTTGTGCTTGCTAAATGGACATTTATCAAACACAAACACCAAAACAAAAATGTATGTAAGGACTCTATATTTAGCTTTGGCAATAGAAAAGTATAGGTGACATTGTTAATTGTTGTGTTTCTTGATACAGGACAATAGAAACAATTTTGATTTGGTAAAAGTATTCAGCTTCTGTTAATCAAGAACTTACTATTAAGCAGATGGTCTTTGAGATAATTTTTCAAAATACAGATGTTATTAGTAATAAAACAAGCTCTCACAGGTATTCTAGTCATAGACTAATGATAGAATCATTTGGTGTCTCAAAACGTTTAAAACAGTTTCACTGTAATTCCAAAACTTGACCAAATTAAAAAAAAATAATTGAAAAAGAGACTCTAGACCATCTTATTTGTGAGAAAACGTAATAACTAAACTTTAGCTAATTAAGTCTTGTTGTTATTGTTTTCACTGTTTAGTTACTAAGTCATGTCTGATTCTTTTGTGACCCTATGAACTGTAGCCCACCAGGCTCTTCTTCATGGGATTTCCCAGGCAAAAATACTGGAGTGGATTGCCGTTTCCTTCTCCCGTGGATATTCCCCACTAGAGGATGAGTCTCCCATCTCCTGCATTGACAGGCGGATTCTTTATCACTGAAAAACCAAGAAGCCCAATTGAATCTTCAGTTCAGTTCAGTTCAGTCGCTCAGTTGTGTCTGACTCTTTGCGACCCCATGAATCGCAGCACGCCAGCCCTCCCTGTCCATCACCATCTCTCAGAGTACACTCAGACTCACGTCCATCGAGTCTGTGATGCCATCCAGCCATCTCATCCTCAGTTATCCCCTTCTCCTCCTGCCCCCAATCCCTCCCAACATCAAAGTCTTTTCCAATGAGTCAACTCTTCACATGAGGTGGCCAAAGTACTGGAATTTCAGCTTTAGCATCATTCCTTCCAAAGAAATCCCAGGGTTGATCTTCAGAATGGACTGGTTGGATCTCCTTGCAGTCCAAGGGACTCTCAAGGGTCTTCTTCAACACCACAGGTCAAAAGCATCAATTCTTCAGTGCTCAGCTTTCTTCACAGTCCAACTTTCACATCCATACATGACCACAGGAAAAACCATAGCCTTGACTAGATGGACCGTAGTCGGCAAAGTAATGTCTCTGCTTTTGAATATGCTATCTAGGTAGGTCATAACTTTTCTTCCAAGGAGTAATTGAATCTTACAATGTAGCCAAAAAAAAAAAAGAAGAAGAAGATGCCAAACCTAGAAATACATCAATGTGTTTCACTGCATACAGCAATCAAAAAAATAAAACATTATTATTCTATCAGTAAAAGTTATTCAATTATAATTAAAATAAAAATAGAAGAGAAAAATAAGATATGGTTACTGGACAGTTATTTTTCTCTCAAGACATTGACATTACTATTCTACTGTCTTTCAACTGCTGCTGTTGATGCTGAGAAGTTTCCCATGGGTCCCACTGTAGATAATCTGTCTCTTTTTGGTTGTCTTTGTCTTTTTTTTTTTTTTTTCCCCCACTCTTATGTATGTCCACGCTTGTTTTTTTTTTGTTGTTGTTGTTGTTAAACGATTCTGTTTGATGTCCCTTGAACTTCTTTAGTACACTCATAATACCTTAGGTTCTAAGAAATTTCATCTATCACCACAATGGATATTTTCTTTTTATTATTTGTATTATGTCTAATGAAGCATCAATGCTATGTATTAATATTTGGACTTCCTGTTCTATTATCAATTAATGCAGTATTTTATTATTTCCTAACTGTTTGTTTCACCATAAGGTATTCTGGATAATTTCTTTGAATCAACTTTTAATGCTCTATTTCTATCTTCTGCTGACTTGCATCTGCTCTCTAATTCTTCCACTGATTTTATATTTCAATTACCATAACATTTTCTTTCAGAAGTTTTAAATGCACTATTTTTCATTATGATTGTTATCTCTAGTTCCTTGATTAATTTTTAAAGCTACTCTTTAACTTAAAAAAAATATTGAACATGCTTATTTTATTATATAATCATAATTGGCTAATCTACATAAGTAAAATCTTATGGAACTCATTTTTATGTCTGATAATATCATAACTCTCTTGTGGGGTGCCCTGTGCCACAAAGTTAGAATTGCTAACTTTGTGATTTTGATAATGAACTGAAATTGTCTTCCTCAGAAGGCATACGCATTCAGTTTTGAGATGAGAAGTGGCTCATCTTCTCTCCTTGTATTATGGATTTATTTATTCTATCTTTTTTTGCACAGTGTAAATCCCACTTGCTCCTAAATTCTGCTTAATTTCCAATTAGAGTTCCAAACTTGAGTGAGCCCCAGACATGTTCTCCTGTGCGGCCACGTACCCTGTGCAACCATGAAAATGAAAGCTCAACACACCCAGGGTCAGCAGACACCATCAGTGTAGAAACCATGGATCTTATTTTTCTCCCCAAACATCTAATTTCATTCTGTTTTTAATCTCTTGAAACTGTATTTATCCCTTAGAATTTTAGAAAATTGTTTTCATATTAGATAATAATGCATACTGATGGAAAATATTTCTTTCAAATAACTCTAATCATAAATTAAAACTGCTCTGATTAGTGTACATTAGTTTATTACTTTTAATTTTGAAAGAAAGAATTTAGCCCTTTTATTGGAATATAATTTTATCTTATTTTATCCTTAATTTTTAACACCAAATTCCCATGTATATACATACAACATTTGTTTATTTACTTTCTCTTTATAGCCACTTAACCTCCTTTATGTCAATATTTCTTTAGCACTTTACTTCTCACAATTATTCCATAGGTGGGTTTTATTTTATTATGAACATCAGAATTAAATTAAATTATAGAAGTTTATTTCATTATTGAAGTACAGTTGCTTTATAATTTTGTGTTACTTTCAGGTGTACAGGTGTATAGTTATTTAAGTTTTTTGCAGGTTATATTACATTATAATTTTTTACAGGATATTGGCTAGAATTGCCTATGCAGTGCAGTAAATCTTTGTTGCTTATCTATTTTATGTAGAATGGTTTGTGTCTGCTAATCCCATATTCCTAATTTGCCCCTTCCATTTCTCTTTCCCTTGTGGTAACCATAAACTTGTTTTCTAGATCTGTGAGTCTGTTTTTCGATTATGAATTTATTTTCATTAGTTTTTAGATTCCACAAATTTGATAACACGTAGTATTTGTCTGTCCTTGAGAGACTAATTTCAATTCATATTATATTCTCTAGTTCAGGGGTCCACAGCCCCAGAACTGCAGACCGACACGGCTGAAGGTGAGCAGGAGGCAAGTGAGTGAAGCTCCTTCTGCTGATCCCCATTGCATCCCATTACTGACTGAACCATCACTCCCTATGCCTACCCCTGGGTTCATGGAAAAATTCTCTATCATGTAACTGGTCCCTGGTGACAAAAAGATTGGGAACAGCTAGTATAGGTCCATCCATGTTGCTGCAAATGGCAATATTTCATGTATATGAAATATATCTCCTGATGCTGATTTTGACTGTATCCAAAAATGGAATGAGATGACTTCCATTGTATAGCAAACATTATCAGAGTGTCAGCCCTCATATGTGAGTACTTAACACTTGCAACCCACCTGCTGTGATTCTAATGTCACATATTTTTGGTTCTGTCCTGTACAGAAAACTTCAAGATTCCAATTATATTGGTATCACAAGTCCAACAGGTGTTGACAATTTGATCTCTGCTTCCTCTGCCTTTTCTAAATCCAGCTTGTACATCTGGAAGTTCTCAGTTCACATACTGTGGAAGACTAGCTTGAAGGCTTTTGACCATTACCTTGCTAGCATGTGAAATGAGTGCAGTTGTGCAGTAGTTTGTTTATTTGGCATTACCCTTCTTTGGGATTGGAATGAAAATTGACATTTACCAGTCCCATGGCCGCTGCAGAGTTTTCCAAATTTGCTGGCACATTGAATGCAGCACTCTGACAACATCATCTTTTAGAATTTGAGATAGTTCAGCTGGAATTCCATCACCTCCACTAGCTCTGTTCGTAGTGATGCTTCCTAAGGCCTACTTGAATCCTCAGTCCAAGATGTCTGACTCTAGGTGAGTGATCATACCATCGTGGTTATCTTGGCAATTAAGAACATTTTGTATAGTTCTTCTGTGTATTCTTGCCACCTCTTCTTAAACTCTTCTGCTTCTGACAGGTCCATACCATTTCTGTCCTTTATTGTGCCTATCTTTGCTATTTTTTGAAACTCTGCTTCAGATAGGTATAGCCTTCTTTTTCTCCTTTGCCTTTCACTTCTCTTCTTTTCACAGCTATTTGTAAGGCCTCCTCATACAACCACTTTGCCTTCTGGTATTTCATTTTCTTCATGATGGCTTTGGTCCTTGCTCTTGTATAATGTTACCAAACTCCGTCCATAGTTCTTCAGGGACTCTGTCTACCAGATCTAATCCTTTGAACCTATTCATCACCTACACTACATAATGATAAGGGATTTGATTTAGGTCACACCTGAATGACCTAGTGGTTTTGCCGATATGTTTGTTTCTTTTTTTTCTTTTTTTTTTTAATTTAAGCCTGAAATTTTCAATAAGAAGCTTATTATCTGAGCTACAGTCAGATCCTGGACTTGTTTTTGCTGACTGTATACAACTTCTTTATCTTCAGCTGAAAAGAATATAATCAATCTGATTTCAGTATTAATCATTTGATGATGTCTGTGTGTAAAGCCATCTCTTGTGTTGTTGTTGAAGTGTGTTTGCTATGACCAGTGCATCTCTTGACAAAACTGCTAACCTTTCAATTAGATTTTTTATGGGTTTGCTATTGTTCTTTCAATTGATTTTTCTGTCTTCTAATTTTGCTTCACTTTCTTTTTCTCTGTGAAATTATCTGAAACAGTTATTGCCATCTTGGATAGGTATCGTTATGTGAAAGTGTCCCTATACAAATTCCACGTGTCCAGTACCTTTGGCGGGAAAGCAGAAATGTCTTTCCTCATTGTGTTCTGACAATGGTTACCTAAGTAGGAGGTGGGCCAGAAAAGGGGGCACTAAGGCAAAAGCCAGGTTTAATTCAGAGTTTTCCCTCTCCTCAGTCATTGTCACCATCCTATCAGGGGCAGTGGCCAGATTCCATGTTGCTAGAACAGAAGCCTTAAGGTTTGGGTCCAAGCTGACTTTGTTTCATCCAAGTGTGTGCGTTTCCTCATCTCAGCACTGGAACCCACCCTCAGAGGGGAGCAGGGTTTGACCAAGAGGGTTTGGCATGTATACTAGACATATATCAGGCTGTGGGGTGTAGCTGTCCATCCGGTTTCAGAAACTGAAACTTCTTCTGATGTGCTACCTGTGAAAGCTCTAGAAATGACTGCCCAGACCTTATTCAGTCACCATCTTGAGCCAAAGTCCTCTTTGTCTCTGGAGACTGGGCTCGCCACCAAACTTGCTGAAGAGCTGTGCCAGGGCAGACAGAGCCTGACAGTCTTTCAGCCTGTGCTGGAGTGCAGGCTGTGGTGATCTGGCTGCAGATGGAGTGGGGGCTGATTCTACACCAGCGATGGCCACCTCCACCCTGCTCAATGTTGATTTGGGTTTGAGCCATATGAGCTTTTTCTGTTTCAGAGCCAAGTTTCCAAGTGGCTTGAGTTTTTACTCAGCTCAGACTAAAGTGCACTCCAGGGTGGGCATGGGAAACCAGTCAGCCAGGCCTGCAATTTGTAATCTATCTTCGCTTCCCTGCCTCATGAGCAAACAAATTAACTAATGTGTCTCATGATTAGAATCTAGGCTTCCCACACTCTCCTGTTATTCCTACTGACCCTCCAACCAGTCAAGGGGCTTGTCTTCCCTGTGTCATAAAGTGGGACTTGGAGATCCAATATGTGTCTCAAACTGCTCAGTCCTCAGGGAGTGACTCTGCCTGTGTGATCTCCCTTTTAACCTGAGCTCTTTCCCAGAGACTCAGAGCCTGTCCTGCTCATTTATCTTTCTTCCAGATTTCATGTGGATCATGATTATAGCCTTGGTTGTACAGGAATAATTCTGCCAGTGTCTAGTTAGCTTTCAGTGATAACTGTTCCACGTGTGGATGAATTTTTGGTGTGTTCACTGGGGAAGGTGATTTCCCAATCTTCCTACTCCACCATCTTGATTCTTCCAAGAATCAGCAATTGACTTCCCATGTGTCCTTTATAAACTCTCATAAATGTACATCAGAAGACATGTATGAAAATGTCCACACATTGGAACTGATACTACTGGAACTGCAAAGAATAGTGAAAATGCCTTAGTTCCTTTGTCTGCTCACCTGCAAAGTCCCACTGGCAGCAGCTGCTGGAGTAGAAAGACTAAATCTTTTCCTCTCAGCCTTTCTATCACTGGGATTACAGATGTCAGCTGGTTCCTCCAGAGATATTCAACAGGCCAGTCATTCTTTTTGTTAGTTATGTCCAAAGGTCAAAATATCTCTAGGAAATCCTGCCTTACTCTTACTTCAGGATTTTCCATAGCTGGCTCTAGGTTTGGTCCTCACGTAACAACTATCTCTTCCTAGTCTGTAGAAAAGCCCATGACCTTGTTCGTGTAATGGTGACACTTCTAAAGTGATGCCAGGATTTGGGATTGCAGCAGACAAAAAAGGCAGTAGGCATATACTCAGGAGATTGAGGGTATCTCTACTTGGAAAATAAATTTATATCATATTTAATATCACTTATTTTTATAATGTATTTCTGCTAGTTGATCTGTATAATATATAAAAATATACCCATGTGACAATGTCATCTATCATTATTTCTGAAAGTTAGAATTAGGCTGATTTTTAAACACTATTTTGTCAGTTTCCAACATTGCGTTAATTCTTCAAGTAATCATATAATTTAAAAAAGAGATATTTTTCTGACTCACTTAAATAGTAAAGCAATGTGTACACTATGAAAATATAGATTGAAGGCAATTTCTTTGTAGATAATGGCACTAATCCCACACCCACATACCTACAAGACATTCTGGAGATGTAATAGTTTACCTACCTTGTTAGAAATTTGATAATTAAATATTATTTTTGAAGAGTTTTAAGTTTAAAATATCTTTGCTTTACCCACTTCATAGTTTTCTATGCAAATACTTATCAGCAAAAACAACTATATTTCAAATTAAACATAGCATGCTATATCTAACCTCTTTTGTAAAAAGCACTTCTTATGTAAAAATCAGCAGATATATTCACAAGAATATAATGCTAAAATCTAACGCTGCTAGAATAGTTTCTATTAACTCACAATGCTTCTAAAGAAACAAAATCCAGATTATCTATTAAATCTATTTTGCATTCAACAAGCACTTTTACAATCACTTTGTAAAATACGTTTTTGGAAGAAGTGTATTTTCTATCAATTAACTGTAGTTTCCATATGCCTTAAAAATCAAAGGCTTGTCTGCCCTTGTACCCAGGTACACGACACAGTAAAAACTTTATATTCTCTTTCCATGCTTAACCAGTGCAGAAGCATGGCGATGTGAAGTGTCTAATTCTCTGCACACAATTTCAGTAGTTGAAGCTCTTCTGTTTTCTTAGTCTCAAATTAATAACTTAGAGAATCTTCAAAATACAATATGATTAGTCATTGTTAATCAAGTGAATAAACTGACTAATAAAGATCTGCCCAGGGATCACTCTCTAGAAAGGTACATTAATCTATGTATATACTTGAGCATTCCACACAGAGAAGGGACATTTATACATCTGCACTGCTGTCATGTTAAGTGCATCCCAGGCAAGGTAAATAGCCATCTTGCTTCAAGAAATGATAGTTCAGGTCCCTAGCTAACTTAGGAGATTGCAACCTCAGCATGCATATGGGAGAGACTTTTTCAAAATTAATGCAAAAATAAAAAAAGAAAGGCTTCAAATGCTTAGCATTTCTTCCTAGTTTCCAGGTTAGCTTAATAAATGAAAGTTTCTTTTCAAAAGAACAGATTAAATGTATAGAAAATAAAATGAAAAAAAAATAAAATTTTATTATATCCTTTTTGATTTAAGCATTTTGTAATTTAGAACAATACTCAAAATATAATATAAACATAAAAATATTTAGGCAGGCAATCATGTTATGTGTAAGAGTTAAGCTACAGAATTTTTTTAAAGAGAAAAAAAGATGTTTTACAATTTTCAGAGCATTTGTCATAATATAACAATTCTATAAATATGGTGCATTCAAATTTAAAAGTTTTAAGATTCAAATCAGTCCAAATTAAATGATAAGAAAAAATATAAATCTTCAGCTAGGTATTCAGAAATATATTAAAACTACAATACCCTTGGGACAATTCATATTGAAAGACATAATGCTGTAATTCTTGTAATGTGTCTCAAGTCACAGCCACAGCCTATGTGTAAGATAAGTTTCAGGCACATTCTGCAACATACCTAACAGTCCAGCCCATAGTCCTTGCATTTTTTAGACAATAAATTTCAGAGGAGCCAGGGAGAGCAAAGGCTATTTATATCCATCTTCTCGCTATATTCTAAGTCAGCCTTCAGGTTTTTGCATTTTTAAAGTTTGCAGAGAAAGAAAGAAAATAAGTATTTTTATGATGATAGCCTGACTTTTAGGAAATTGCTTCTCCCACTCTATAATGCTAAAAATAACACATACTTATACTATCACAGATATGCAGATGACACCACCCTTATGGCAGAAAGTGAAGAGGAGCTAAAAAGCCTCTTGATGAAAGTGAAAGAGGAGAGTGAAAAAGTTGGCTTAAAGCTCAACATTCAGAAAACATTCAGAAAACATTCAGATCATGGCATCCGGTCCCATCACTTCATGGAAAATAGATGGGGAAACAGTGGAAACGGTGTCAGACTTTATTTTTTTGGGCTCCAAAATCACTGCAGATGGTGATTGCAGCCATGAAATTAAAAGATGCTTGCTTCTTGGAAGAAAAGTTATGTCCAACCTAGACAGCATATTCAAAAGCAGAGACATTACTTTGCTGACTAAGGTCCGTCTAAGTCAAGGCTATGGTTTTTCCTGTGGTCATGTATGGATGTGAGAGTTGGACTGTGAAGAAGGCTGAGCGCCAAAGAATTGATGCTTTTGTTGGAGAAGACTCTTGAGAGTCCCTGGGACTGCAAGGAGATCCAACCAGTCCATTCTGAAGGAGATCAGCCCTGGGATTTCTTTGGAAGGAATAATGCTGAAGCTGAAACTCCAGTACTTTGGCCACCTCATGAGAAGAGTTGACTCATTGGAAAAGATTTTGATGCTGGGAGGGATTGGGGGCAGGAGGAGAAGGGGACAACCGAGGATGAGATGGCTGGATGGCATCACTGACTCGATGGACGTGAGTCTGAGTGAACTCCGGGAGATGGTAATGGACAGTGAAGCCTGGCGTGCTGCGATTCGTGGGGTAGCAAAGAGTCAGACACGACTGAGTGACTGAACTGAACTGATACTATCTCGCTATACCAATCATTATTTTCTCCATTTTCACAGATAAGAAACATGGGGCTTAATTGAGGAACTTAAGGTGGCAAAAGTCACAAGCATATTTGGCTCTAAATTCTTATACTTTCATAACTATTACAAGTGTAGGTGACCAACAAATGAGTGTGCTTTATGTGCCATGGCTAGATATGGTTCTATTGTGATGGATGATTTCCATCAACTGTGTATCTGACAAAGCGCTTCATTCCACATGAACAAAATATCTGAATCTTTGTAGATTAGAACTTGAATTGGGAGTCACTTTTATATTCTTACATCAATGGACTATTTACTTTCTGATAACAAATGAGAAAACCAAGAGACAGTTTGCAGGTACAAAAAAGAAAATAAGCACAAAATATAACTTTGGGAAATGTACAATGTTGAAGATAAAGAAGTCACATCTGTAAAGATCTAAGTAGGAGGGAAACCAGTGAGAAAACCAGGTGCCACAAAATCAAATTAAGAGAAAATTTTAAATTAAAGATTAAAAATGGAAAGGGGAGTTCCATGATGTCAAAGACATATCTGGATATCAGTTCAGTTCAGTTCAGTTCAGTTGCTCAGTCGTGTATATCTGGATATAGTGTCAGGCAAAATATGTATTTCACGAGCTGAAATTACAGAGGAAGTTTGTAGCCAATAATATTCTTTTGTACAATAGAGAGACAAAGTAGCATATAATAAAATTTAATCTTCATAGAAAATATCTCAACTCTCAAATGCAATGGATCCTATTGGTGAAGAGACTCAAGGTAGATCTAGCAGAATGGAAATGATTCCAATTGTTAAGATGAGATATTGAAGATCTGAAATAAAGCAATGTGTATAAAGAAGAGAAGACAGATTTTATGATGTATTTCAAATTGCTCAATAGAAGATTTAATTTTGCTTTTTACTAAACAATCTCAAAATTTTAAATAATAGACATGTCTCTTCTTCCCACATTATCTTCCAAAATTGATGTAAACACTGATACAATAAAGGCCATGCATGTTAGTAACATGGTGACCTGGAAGACTTATAAATCAGCTTAGTGGACAGGGAAATATAACATCTCAAATGCAACATGTGAGGACAGATACATACAGAAGGAAACGATATGAAAGATATTAAATATATATAGTTCATTCACACATTCCAAAACTGGATATGCTTTCTCAATAAGCAAAACTAATATCATCCCTAATAAATATAAACCAATAGGACAGAATAAGACCTAAAAAGAAGCAACAGAGTAGCATTACAGTAAAATTTTGGCATAGCAAGACTTTATTCCTCATATCTCTGTCTATTCTTCCAGTTTTGTTCATGGTACAAATGAGGCAGCAATGCTATAATTCTAGTAAAAATAAAATCTTTATCAGGGTTTTATGAATGAAATGTTTTCAACACATTTAAAAGAAATATATCAATAAACATAAGAAATATTCTCAATGTCAGTGGCTATAGAAAAATGCAAATTAAAATCACAGAAAAGCAAACATCAAGTCTTGACAATGCCAAGTTCAGGCAGGTGTGTGTGGAACATGGGAGCTTTCATACAATACCACAGGGAGTACAAATGTGAAAGACTAGAAAGCATCTCCTAGCTGTGAACCCAGTGATTTTTAATTCCAGTTACATACCTAATATAAATGTGTGCACATGTTCAACTAAGGATATATAAAATATTCACAGAAGAGCTATTTGCAATAGTCACAAACTGGAAACTACTCAAATGTTCAACTGTAAAATGAATAAATGTATGCATTTATATTCATCCAACAGATGATGCAAAGCAATGAGAATGAGTGAGTTAAAACATGAATAAGAAATCAAATGAATTGCAGAAACTAGATGTTGAATTAATAAAAAAGTAGCACTAAATGTATACTGATTCCCTGTGTATGTGGAATATATACACATTTACACACAAATATATATATACAGACACAACTTGATATATAAAATGTATATATATATATATATATATATGTACTCAACTTGAATATTTCAAGAATAATGCATACAAATGGTTATTATTGGTAATGTAGTAAGTGAAAGGATTTCTGATGGAGTTTCAGGGAGTTATGGTAAAGTTCTATATATTAATATGCTTCATGGGTTCAGTTCAGTTCAGTTGCTCAGTCGTGTCCGACTCTGCGACCCCATGAATTGCAGCACACCAGGCCTCCCTGTCCATCACGAACTCCCGGAGTTCACTCAGACTCACGTTCATCGAGTCAGCAATGCCATACAGCCATCTCATCCTCTGTCATTCCCTTCTCCTACTGCCCCCAATCCCTCCTAGCATCAAAGTCTTTTCCAATGAGTCAACTCTTTGCATGAGGTGGCCAAAGTACTGGAGTTTCAGCTTTAGCATCATTCCTTCCAAAGAAATCCCAGGGTTGATCTCCTTCAAAATGGACTGGTTGGATCTCCTTGCAGTCCAAGGGACTCTCAAGAGTCTTGTCCAACACCACAGTTCAAAAGCATCAATTCTTCGGCGATCAGCCTTCTTCACAGTCCAACTCTCACATCCATACATGATCACAGGAAAAACCATAGCCTTGACTAGACAGACCTTAGTCAGCAAAGTAATGTCTCTGCTTTTGAATATGCTATCTAGGTTGGTCTTAACTTTTCTTCCAAGGAGTAAGCGTCTTTTAATTTCATGGCTGCAATCACCATCTGCAGTGATTTTGGAGACGAGAAAAATAAAGTCTGACACTGTTTCCACTGTTTCCCCATCTATTTGCCATGAAGTGATGGGACCTGATGCCATGATCTTCATTTTCTGAATGTTGAGCTTTAAGCCAACTTTTTCACTCTCCACTTTCACTTTCATCAAGAGGCTTTTTAGCTCCTCTTCACTTTCTGCCATAAGGGTGGTGTCATCTGCATATCTGAGGTTATTGATATTTCTCCCAGCAATCTTGATTCAAGGTTGTGTTTCTTCCAGTCCAGCGTTTCTCATGATGTATTCTGTTAAGTCCTCTAAGAAAACTGATCCATCAAGTAAATCTTAGTTTCTGTATGTATGTTACACACAGAGTGTGTTAGTCTGCTCTGTGTGTGTGCTGAATCGCTCAGTTGTGTCTGACTCTTTTTGACCTTCTGGACTGTAGCCCACCAACCTCCTGTGTCCATGGTATTTTCCAGGCAGGAATACTGGAATGGGTTCCCATTTTCCACTCTAGGGGATTTTCCCAACCCATGCTTCGCCCCAGTCTGCTAGGGCTGCCATAACAAAGCACCACACATGGAATGGCCTAAACAACAGAAATTTTCTGAGTTCCGGAGACTAAAAGTCCAAAATCAAAGTGTGAATAAGTTTGGTTTATTCTAAGTTCTCTTTCCTTGGCTTGTTGACAGCTACCTTCCCACTCTGTTTTCACATGGCCATTTCCTTTGGTACACTCCTTGGTACATCTTCTTTTGACGTGGGCATCAGTCCTTTGGAGCAGAGCCCCATCATTTTGATCTCATGTAATCTTAATTACCTCTTTAAAAGGGCTTCCCCAGTGGCTCAGTGGAAAAGAATCTGCCTTCAATGTAGGAGACAGGAGATGCAGGTTTGATCCCTAGGTCAGAAAAATCCCCTGCAGGAGGACATGGCAGCTCACTCCAGTACTCTTCCTTGAAAAATCCCATGAGCAGAGAAGCCTGGTGGGCTACAGTCCATAGGGTTGCAAAAGAGTCAGATACGATGAAACCCCTGAGCACAGCAGGGCACACCTTAAAAGGCTGTATCCATGCAGACATAGAGAACAGACTTATGGACTAGGGTGGGGGAAGGGAGGAGGTAGAAGTGAGTGGGATGAAAGGAGAGCATAGCATGGAAACATATACACAGCTGTATGTAAATAGATAGCAATGGGAATTTGCTATGTTACTCAAGGAACTCAAACTGTTAGGGGAAGCACATTGACTGAAACTGCCCACCCTGGCCAGGCCCTTTAGTAACCATTCGCATGAGTTGTTTTATGACAGGAGATCCTGGTAAGGAATACAGAACTAATAAGCCACCACCAACTGGAATAATTAGCGAAAGGTCAAAAGGAGACACCATGTGTCCGTTCACTTCCCAGAATCCCTTTACTAACATCCATCTTGGCTGAGTGATGCGTGTGCCGCCAGAAAAGACTCTGAATTAGAATGATTGGCCAAAGACCACCCAGAAACTAACCCCATCACCATAAAACCTGACACTGCAAGCCACATGACAGAGCTGTTCTCCTGGGTTCCCTTACCCTACTGCTCTCCACCGGAGTGCCCTTTCCCAATAAAAACTCTTGCTTTGTCAGCACGTGTCTCCTCGGACAATTCTTTCCTGAGTGTTAAAGAGCCCACTCTTGAGTCCCTGAAGGGGGGCCTCCCCCTTCCTACAACAAAACCTAGGCTCTGTGACAGCCTAGTGGTATAGGATGGGGTGTGACGTAGGAGGGAGGTTCAAGAAGGAGGGGATATTTGTATACCTATGATTGATTGATATTGTCATATGGCAGAAACCAACACAATATTGCAAAGCAATTATCGTTCAATTAAAAACATCAACAAATATCCCCCCGTCTCCAAATACAGTCATAATGGTGGTAGGAGTGGTTAGAGCAATAATATATGAATTTGGGGGCTTCCTAATTCAATCCATAAATACAATAAACAATAAGCTAGTAATAAGAAGTTCACAAAAAAGGAAGAAGTGTAGAATCTACAATATGAAAAGTACGTTACATGACAGTCTTCTGCCCTCACTCCTTTTGTTTGCTATTCTTTCATTTCCCTACACAAGTAGGCATTAAACAATGTTAATATAGCTCTTCCTTCCTCACCTCTATGTCTTCATCAGCTCTATTGTGTGTCTACTTTTAACCAGCAAAACAGGGTTGATATAGACATAGAGGTAAAGAAGGGACAGCTATATTAACGTTTGTTTTATTCCAAGTTGTGTAAGGAAAATGAAAGAATTGCAAACATCGTTGTTCATATTTCTGATTAAAAGAGTTGGGATTGCTTATCTTGAAAACTTTAGACAAAACATTACATGTTTTTAGAGTAAAAGTTTCCATTGTCTGATATTTTAAAAATAAAACTACATTAAGAAATTTTTCAAACTTCATCTGTTCAACCACATTCAAATGTAAAAAATCAAAGGTGGAATCTACATTATCAATGCATTATGTTAATTAATGAATACCTACCATGAAATTAATTGTGAAGAGACTTTATGTCATAACTTTTACTAATCCTTAGAATTCTAAAGGTTAGGTTAGAAAAGAATTATTGAAGGTTAAGACTTTTACAATTAAATATGTTATACATCTATATTGTAGTTGTAACTGTTTACTGAGACAATTATAAATATTATACTCTATCCAATTTTGTTGATGAAAAATACACAGGAGACAGTATTTGATATGGGATTATACAGCTTGTTCTTAGAACTTGGCAAGCAATTTTAGATATCCAAGATAGCAACTTTGAAGTTGGATGAACTCTAATCCTTGAATAAAATCAATGTAACACCCAAGATTTTCCATACAAATCATATACAATATATTTCAAAAGTATACCAAAAGTAAGGGACTGAAATACACAGTAACTAATCCATAGCCCCAGGGGTGTATAAACAGCTGGTTTATTTTTCACTACTCATAAGCCTTTGAATTTAGCTGTCTGTTTTCTGTATTTAAACATGTTGTGCTTGTAACATCCTTAATAATCAAAACTACATAGCTGTCATAAACACAAGCCCACATTATATCATATTAAGCACATAAATATATATTAAATACACCCAGCTACTTAGTGCAGAATGGTTTGCAAATGATATTATACATGTAAAAATAGTTTTCTAAATGTCTCCATTAATTTTCATTTCTAATAAAATTATATATTTTTCTACTTAGTATTTTAAAACAGAACAAATGTGTGGCTTGAACATACCTTATGAAAATATGTCGTATTTCCTCTAAACCACATGTACAATGGAAGAAATTCATCTAATCTTTTAGCGTATCTGTTTGTTTTTCTGAATTACAGCAAATAGGTCAATTTATAGATTCTTTTTATAAGTCTATTGCATATGCTTATGACCATTCAGATAAATCAAAGAGTGGTAAACTCAGTTCCATCAATTCTTCCTATGTAGAAGGATATATAAGAGGTTTGTAAACCTGTAGGCATCCACTACGTTAACTGAATCACCTGGGAATCCAATGAAAGTGTTACATATTATGTAATGCAATAAAGTTTGGGGGTATATTTTCTTCATAACTGAAATTGCCATAGCCTTAGCAGTATAGACTAGTTCAGTCCACTAGGACCTCTGGGCCGACTCTGGTCAGCCACTTTTTTTGTGAATAATGTTTCCTTGGAACACTGACCCAACCATTTATTAACATTTGTTTTCTATGAGTACTTTCTCGCTACAATGCCAGAGTTGTGTAGTGTATGACTGGCAGTGTAAAAATATTTACCATCTGGCTCTTCACTGGGAAACTGTGCCAAATTTTCATATGGAAAATTATATGTACATGTAAAAAAGTTAACCTCTTTATAGGCAATAAAGAGAATAGTAATGGAAACACAGAGGACTCTTGCAGTAATCAGGACATGCATTATATGAAAGCACCCTAGTGCCAGTATTAACTCATGTTTAGATATTCAATACATGTTTATCAAAAATTGCACTACAGATTTATCTACAATATACACTGAACACACACCGAATGTCAATTAGTCAGGTGTTCATATAAATGCGAAAGTTTTTTTCTGAGTTTCATCTGTCTTGTTACTTGAAGTACTTATATGAATACTTAATAAATGTTAAAGTATTTATATATTACTTTACATTGTATTTAAAGTTGTACCAATAACAAAAAAACAATAAATTTTATGTTTAATAATACCCTTTATTTTCTGAATAATCCTAGAAATTATACTTTACTTTTGCACCCTGCCCTGGTCAAGCGTCTTGTTTTAAATCTAGAACCCCACTACTACTAAACTGTAAGAATTTGTTCAGCTTAATATCTTTCATATGCTAAAAAGAATGATACAGTGATGAATATATGTGACTATCCATGAAGTGGTGGAAGAGGTTGGATTCTGGATATCTTTTGAAGGTACAGTCAACACAATTTCCTGAATAATAGCATGTGGAATGTGAGATGAGTCAAGGATTATTTCTACATATTTTTTTCTCTGAAAAACAGAAAGAATAAAACTGCTATTGACAGACATAAAAAAGAATATGTGTTGTATATTTTAAATAAAATTATGAGGAACTTATGTTATCTATTTTAACTTTATGTGGCTGAGTTTATGTTCTAGATTCTTAATATATACAAGTATAAATGCAGATAATGCCTAGATTTTTCTCAAATAGATATCCTTCTAAGTGTATTTAAACAGAACAGAATAAGCTAGGATAGCAGAAAATTATTTCTTTTCCTATACATTACCAAACAAATAAGAAAAAGCTTTGACAATAATAGCAGAATCAAGGACTCAAGTGTTAATATTACTATGCCTCAGTTTCCCATATTAGGACATCAATTATATTCTCACTAACATCCTTGGAATATTAGAATGGCAGACAATGATTTATATTGAAATAAATTGCTTTTATTAACAGTGTAGAGAAAGATGAATACTTCTGAAAATGCATACATAAATTTAAATATATTTTCAAAACATCAAATATTTAGCATTTCCCACTATTCCACTATGGTGTTATGAAGTCAATTTGATTTCCCAACTGAATGAACATTCTCACACCTTCTTTTTCATGCAATGAACTAAATGGATAGTAATTTATGGTTACACTGTATATTGTCACCAGGGGAAGAAATAGAGCTATATATAAAAGTATACATTTTTTCTTTCCTTAAAACTCCAGCCCAGTCACCTTCAATGAACATTAGATTCAGGCTACATTACTATTTCTTGGGCTACGTGAATGCAATGTGGAACTCTATCAGTTTTATGAATGGAAAAATACAACTTATTTTAAAATAAAATTAAAAGGAAATCATTTAGGTTAAATGAAGAATGACAATATAATCTTGAAGAACAAAATCAAGTTGTCCTAATGCACATTACTTGAAATGAAGGTTTATAAATTATCAATTTGTTTATACCCTAAATACTGTCTGAAGTAATGACATTATTAAAGAGATTGTATATCCATGCCTGTGTTGTCAGAAATGGGAAGAACTACCTCTCAAGAAGAACTCCTCAGATGTGTTAACAATACAAGCATGTACTACCATGCCAACAGCAGGCCAATAAACTGAGAGACAGGATGTTGGAGCAAGGAACAGTGACTTTATTTGGAAAGCCAGAGAAGATGGTGGATTAGTGTTCCAAAGAATCATTTTATTTGAGTTATAATTCAGGCTTTCTTTACACACAAAGGAGAAAGGTGTGGCTGCTTATTGCAAACTTTTTGGTGCCAGCCAGACCCAGGAAGAAATGTGATAATCCTTTGTTCTTGCAGTTGACCATGTAGGTCAGGATATTCCTATAAACCTCCAACAAGACAAATGTTACTCTTTGTTTTGCAGTTATTGTCTTTGTATAAGTGGAAATGTGTTATTTTTTAGTCAAGCCTTGCAGGCATAGCCTTGAGAAAGTTTTACTATGTATATTTCAGGTTATCAGCAACAACATTCTTTCATTACTTGAGAAGACTATTCAAGTCAGCGTGACTAAGCAACAGAGTGCAAAGGTTAGAGCTTAAGGGGTAGATCCAATATGGAGCAAACACCAATCCCTCAATCATCTAGCAGATGATTACTTAATATGTCTGAATTTTAGGTTATCATCCAATAAAATATGAGACCTTTTTTTTTTTCTTCTCCAAAGAACATATACAAAATGCTTTAAAACTTCTTCTATTTAGGCATAAAATCTAGTCTGAAATTATGAGTATACTACTTTGGTCATTAAGCAAAGTTATCTGGGTAACTAATACACTTATTCCATAAAATATCGTGATGGAGAGATGAGGTCACAGGAACAACAAACTGAGGCTCTGTGGTACTATGACTGGCGCTTCAAACTTTCGGTTCTTATATTGCATGACCCAAGACTGATTCTCACTGCCAAGAAATTAAAACCAATGTTTACCAAGTAGGTTTGCAATTTGATATAAAAATTTATTAATATTTTGCTATGTGGAAAATTTTAAATCATAATGCTGCTGCTGCAGCTAAATCGCTTCAGTCATGTCTGACTATGTGCGACCCCATAGACGGCAGCCCACCCGGCTCCCCTGTCCCTGGAATTCTCCAGTCAAGAACACTGGAATGGGTTGCCATTTCCTTCTCGAATGCAGGAAAGCGAAAATGAAAGTGAAGTCACTCAGTCCTGTCTGACTCTTAGCGACCCCATGGGACTGCAGCCTACCAGGCTCCTCCATCCATGGGAGTTTCCATGCAAGACTACTGAAATGGGTTGCCATTGCCTTCTCTGTTTAAATCTTCTCCATTTAAATAATAAGAAGATGTAAATAGACATTTCTCTGAACAAGGCATATAGGTGACCAAAACACATGAAAACATGCTCAACATAAGTAATTATTAGAGCCATACAGTTCAAAGCTACAATGAGGTATCTCCTCACACTGGTCAGAATTGCTATCATCAAAAAAAAAAAATCTATAACAATAAATGCTGGAGAGGGTGTGTAGAAAAGGGAACCTTCCTATACTGTTGATGGGAATGTAAAGCCACAGCCACTATGAAGAACAGTAGGGAGTTTCCTTTTAAAAACTAAAAATAGAGCTATCTTATGACCTAGCAGTCCCACTCTGCATATACCCAGAGAAAACTATAATTCAAAAAATACATGCACCCCAATTTTCATTTCAGTAATGTTTACAATATCCAGGGTGTGGAAGTGACTTAAATGCCCATCAACAGAGGAATGGGTAAAAAAGTATGGTACATAATACACAATGGAATATTAGAAATAAAAAGGAATGAAACAGTGCCCTTTGTGAAACAGTGCCCTTTGTAATGCTGTGGATGAACCTGAAGGCTGTCATAATGAGTGAAGTAAGTCAGAAAAAGAAAAACAAATATTGTATAATATGTATGAAATCTGGAGAAAAGATACAGATGGATTTATTTAAAGCAAAACAGAGACACATATATTAAGAACAATTGTATGGATATCAAAGAGGGATGGGAGGTGGAATGTACTGGGATATTGAGATTTGAATATATACTACTCTGTATAAAATAGATAACAAATGATAACCTACTGTATAGCACAACTGTGCTCAATGCTAAATGGGAAGGAAATCCAAAAAAGAGAAGATATATGTATAAGTATAGCTGATTCACTTTGCTGTAGAACAGAAGCTAACACAATATTGTAAAGCAACCACATTTCAATAAAAAAATGATAAAAATATACATAATTACAATTTTTTAAAAAGAAAAATATCTTTGAGACAAATAGGAATTTGAAGATATATTTTTCAGCATTGCATGAGTTTATTTTTAATTTTTATACTATGTTCTATCCATTTAATTTGATATATATATAAAAATCACTTATTCATCAATAATAAAAATAGAACTAAATTTCAGCCTAACAATATTCTAGATATCTGATTTTTGACATTCAATGGTAATCTCAAATATCATCATTTAGAAAACTTAATGCAATGTAACATGTTACAGGCATTTTTCCATCTTTTTTTTTTTGCATAGATGAACTTGACATTTTGTAATTGGAAGACATTTTGTTAGAGGAAGCATTATATTTCATATATAATCCATAAGTATCAGAATAATCTTTTGTTGTCAAATTCCTGTTTTATCCGATGTGATTCGTGTATCACAAGAAACAAAATAGCAAATGTTTTTGCTGTTTTATGTTTGTTTCTGGTTGAACTATGAGTGTTTTCCTTTACTTGAAATGCATTCTGATAACTGAATTATTCAAAAAGTAACCAGCATACAATCTGTAAATAATTCTAATTATGTATTGAGTAATTGAAAGTTAAAATCAATCTCATTCTCAAACATTTGCTTCATAAATTGTTTGCCTACATGAGACAATAATATTTCTTAATGATCTTTCTGGTAATTTTATTGATTTAGTTTTGTCACCTGGAAAGTTTCCAAAGGAAACCTATTCAAAAAATATTTTAAAAAATCATTTAATTTTTTTTT